>CM046453.1:4434409-5034409 GCA_025506515.1 Flaveria trinervia
AATCCAAAAAGTAGTAATCTTTTATATATCTCTATAATCACTATGTACACAATGAGCCTCTAGGTGGTAGGTTTCCTCTAAAGTGAAGGGCGGATCAAGTCACTAACGTTGTCTGTGTTCGCGAGCATGGGTCTTTCGTCAATGGCTTACGCGAGTTACCAGACAGAAAGCATTCTTTGGCCGATAAAATGCCTAGTGATATTCACAACATTGTCATGATGCATTGTTTATAAATGACATAAACAAGTCATGTGAATCTGTGTTGTTAATTTTTCTGTTTCAAATGCTAATGTTGAGAAGTACGTACCAGCGATAAATGACTCACATAATGTTATGTTTCCTCTTTTACATGCATGTATATCGAGGTTGACCTACAAGATAACTAATGTAGGGTTCTTTTTCAGTTAAGAGACTAATCGAGTTAACAAACCTTTATACGTGGTTCTGAAATAAACAGAAGGGTTATTGGAGTGGTATGTAATAAATTGTCATTCAAACTTCAATTTATAAAATGACTTTATGTGGTACATTTGACCATTAGCGGCGATACATATTTAACATAATACTTTTACATCTTTTACGATTTAACTTATTTTTTACTTTTAAATTTCATCCCCTATACCTTTTATATTTTAAAATACTTTTCGTTGTTCGGTCAAAATTTTGCGAGTTAACACCCTACAACGTGAATGTGTAGTTTAATGTTTTTACGTGTATTTGTTCCCGTTTAACTGCTCTGTCACATGTGTTGGTCTTGGATCAATTTTACCTATTGTTTTAGATTTTTTATGGTTCGTCTATGTGGTTCAAAGTTTTTACATCTATTTTTTGTTTGATTTTATTTTTTTATTTATTTAATACAAGTTTTGTCCGTATTGGTGGTCGGTGTACGATTAATACTTCTTGACGTGATTTTTGTAGGTTTTATTTTTTTATATTTAAGATGCGGATTGCATTTAATGGCAGGTAATAACCCATTGTTGTTATCAAACAAGTAGGCTGTGAAAGTAATTGTCCTAAATCATAAGTTTTGTTTTCAAGTTAAAATAGATTTTGAATTTGAAATTCTTGAGGGACCAGCTGGTGTTTCTGTTATGTAGTTGTTTTCAAGTTTAAAACTTATTGCCTTATTTGTATAAAATTGTTTTGAAGTTTAAAATCTGTACTCGTGACAACACTTGCAACTTTGCTCATTTGTTTATGAAATAGTGCATGTGTAGTCATAATTTCTCAAAGAACCTGGTGCATTTGTTAATTTCGAATGTACGTTTCACTATCAAAATTCTTATCAACAATTTCAGATATCCGAATTTCAGCTACAGTTTGCATAGTAAAATCAAGTATATCAAAATTTTCATATATTATTATTCAATGGTTGAAAAAGAAAAACTTATCTATAATCTAGACATCTAACTAAATGTAGTCAATCCAATTATGTAGACGTAATTAACCAATAGTGTTCGTTCTTCTTGAATCTGAATAATTACTCTCAAGTCTACATCATTAAACCTTTCAAGATAATGCTTTTTTGTTTGCAGTATAGACGTATAGTGTTGCATCAAAGGTTGCTTTCAAGTAGTTACTAAACATTTATTGCTTCTAAATGCATAATGTATGGATTTGAGATGAAATTGCTGACGATTCACATCGCATGATCAATATTTATCTTTGTGGATACTACATCATGCATCAAACAGTCCATATTAATGCATAAGGAACTTTACCTATTTCTTAATTTTCTCATCTATCTATGGTGATTGGTTCTATGTAAATTCCTAGTGACGTCCCAGGGATGTACTTCTGCCTTTAGCATCTCTAGATTAGTTTTCTATGATATTTTTCTAGTGTACTTTTCATTAGATAATGTTACATCATCACCCTTTTTTCTCTTTGTATCTAGTCATACTCATAACATGTATATGTCTTGTAGGAGTAGCCCATAACTCTTTTATCTCAAAATCTCTAACATGAGTGTCACTTTAACCGTTAAATCTCTATTATTTCTAACTGTATTAACTTGTCAATGACATACAATGGTAATACAATGTTAATGACCTGATCATCCAAACATATATAATAACAAAGATGAAGGAGAAATTATTACAATGGAAAAGTAAATGTGAACTCACTAAGGATCTTTACAATATGTTTGAAGAAAAAGCACAAATGTTGAGATGATTGACTAAGCAAATGGATGTAGACTTCATTTCAATGAACAAAAGTCGTCTTCTTTTATACGATCTATATGTCTTCTGATTGAAGATGGTCTTATCATAATCTTTTAAATAGTTTATGCAGTTTTCATATATGTTTTCCATCAAAATTAATCTTTAATGTGATTTTCATATTGTCTTTAATGAATAGAAGTCGTCTTCTTTTATTTGTTTTCCATCAAACCTAAGCACATCGATCACTTACACCTTGAATAGCTCCAACATACCTTTCTTTTAAAACACGTGAAGACTCATAAATCACCAACAGCAATAACATTGTCTACATGAACTCACATCATCCCATCGCCACATGTCTTTTCAAGAAAATGAATAAGTAAAAAAAATAGATATAATGTATATAAATGAATGCATAAGATCTGTAATAAAAAAAATATTTAGATATGAAGGAAAAAATGTTAAGTTTAAGAACAAATTAATATTAAAAAAAATATCATGAGCATAACTTGGATAAGCGATTAGACATTCCAACATGCAAGTTCACTGGCCATTTTGTTTCTTGAACAACATAATTCATCTTTAATGCCATTAAGCCTTAGTTTGCGTATATAAACAACTTAAATGGTTAAGTACCTATGTATAGTCATCTAAAGTTTACATTGTTCTGAAACATGTAAATAGCTTATATTATTCATCTAATTCTTATCATTAAGGACATAAAAAAACAATTATAATTAAACAATATTCTAGTTGGGTTCCCACCTTCATCATTTATCTCTTCATAAACAAAGAAAGAAAATACAAAAGCTAATTAACGAATGGATTTATTTGATTGCAAATCAACGTATATAAATTTCGGTAAATTTGATTTAGTAATTGTGCTTATGACTTCTACAAAGCAAAACGTAAGAAAAAGTGGAAATTGAGATTACCATTGCGTTAGTCTTTCATAATCAAGCAAAACGTAAGAAAAAGTGGAAATTAAGATTACCATTGCGTTAGTCTTTTATAATCAAATCTGAGGTTAATCCATAATCAAATCTGAGGTTTACGAACTCAAAATCGTGCACTAATCAAATACGAATAACCACACCTTGAGAGAGGGGGGGGAGCAGAGGCTTCCATATATGATGGAAGAAAGGCGATTGTGAAAAACTTAAAAAATCGAATAACTCAAAATTGTGACCAACACAGTACCATACAACGGTGAAAAACTTAAAAAATCTAACAAATCCCCTAAAGTCACAAAAGAACATGAAACAATCAATCCATAACGAAAAAAAAGTATTACAAAATTGTGAAAAACATCATATATTTCAATCGAAATTTAGAGTTGTTTAGAGAATAGAAAGACTCAGCGGAGGATGAGCGATTGGGGAATAAACGATTTAGGGTTGTTTGGATAATGGAGAGATGGTTTGATGGGAAAGATTTTTGTATGAATAATTTAGATATTGACATGTGTCCGGTTAAAGTTGGTGAAGAGGTTCATACTTTTGGTACCTGTACATTGAGGTTTTGAGTCTATGCTTTCTACTTTATGTACTTTTATTCTTTTCGTAATATATTAGGATGTGAGCTATGGCATGTCATAGTCACTAGTCAAAATATGAATCTACCTTTTGACTCTATATTGATTTTGTAGTTGTCTAGACAATTGTATCCAGCTGCCTTTCAAAGTATGGCCGACTGTAAGATGTAGTATATGTATCTTAAGTACTTGTAACTTTTAGAAGTGCTAAGTAACATTTGTAATAGAACATGAGAAGCAATATACAGCATTCTTGAAAACAATTACTTGTGTTCTTTTGCCATCTTGTTGTGTCTCATCTTTACTTGTGTTCTTATCATCTATTACTAAACATTAACTAGTTCCCTATTTGTTAAGTGTTCTAAGCAATTCTCCTCATTGTGTTATTGTGTTGTAAGTGCATACCCTTCACCGGTCTTGCAAATAAACTGTAGGGTTAACAGTCAGAGCTGTGTAATAAGATGATTGGGTAAGAAAGAAAATGATATCACAGAAGTCAGCATCTCTTAAAGAATCAAGAAGTGTGACTTGATTGTGCTAAGGGTTAAGTAACATTTGAGAAAGTTGTAGGTAGATGAGTTTGGACTTTGGTAAATTGGAGACGAAGGAAGCTTTTAGGGCAGTAAAATTTGGTAAGAAGATGAAAGTGAATAGTTGAGATTATTTAAAAGGGTGAAATGGCGGTTAAGGAGGTTAGGATAAGATGTTGTGATGTTTTAGTGGGTGATGTGACAAGGGCATAAGGTTTAGTTCACTTAAATAATCCGACATAATTAACAAAATCTTTACCTTTTACAGAGTGGGGCCCAAAAGATTTTCGTTACACAGTAAAGTTTTTCTTCCGAGTATAAAGTATTTTTGAAGGTAATTTGTCTTCCGAAGGCAAAATTTACTTCCGAAGATAGAGTCCTAGAAGAGAAAGTGTGTTTAAATAACGTAAGTATAAAATGAGTAAGTATGCTTGCCACCCCCAAAGTATAGAAGAGAAAACGGGGATGAAATTACTCACATGGAATAAAATGACGTTGATGAATAAATTTTGAATAAAATCCTCAAGTAAGCGAGTCCGACGGTTTTAACGTGCGTGTCCTAGATTGAAAGATGTTGAGTAAGTATTGAGTATTGAAGATGAAATATAAATGGTATAAAAGTTCATAAAAATAAGGCTTGGGTTTTCGGGAGTTTTAGTTATATTTTACAAAGTGTGTTTAAATAACGTAAGTATAAAATGAGTTTTACAAAAAAAACGGGTCATTGATGTTTAGTTTTACTCAACCATTGTTAAGTTTTACATATGGGAGTTGGTTTAGTGCTAGTATGCACGATCTCATTAATGTAAGCATCAAGGTCTGACTTACACTCTCTTAAACCCGAGTTTGAGACTTTAATTAATAAAGAAATTCGCTTAAACCCGATATTAGTATAAAACCAAGTTTGGTTCGTCATACCATAATATTATTAATACAAATAACATAAATCGAAACATAAGTTAAAAAAATTATGAAATATTTTTCTTTTGGCGTTTTGAACGGTGACTAGCTCGTTAAGACGATAAGTTCGACTTTTACTCGGGTTTATTCTTACCCGAAACTTGGTTTGAGCTAGTATTTGTTCTAACCCTTCCAAAATCTTAAGTAATATGAGTAATATAAATTAAAACATAACTAAAAAGATAGGTTGAACTTTTGGTGGTTTGAACATTGACTAACTCATTAAAACGGGTGTTCGGTTTTACTCGGTTTTTACCCGAAACTTGGGTTCAAGCCAATATTTGTTCTACACCTCCATATCAACCATATAATAACTAAAATATCAAGAAAAACTCAGATCTAAAGTGTTGATGTAACATGGTCACTTAAAAGTTATTTAAAGTGCTTAAACGAGCGTTCGATTTGGTTCGGTCTTTGACTCGGTATGAACCCGAGGATGGTTACCACATGTCCAAAACCATTGAACTAAAAATAAGGTAAAACTTCCAGATCTAAACTCAAACAAGAAAGTTAATCGAGTAAACTTCCCGAAAACGACCCAAACAGGTCTAAAATGCATAAATATGAGTTTGAATGCCCATAAGACTTAAATAAAGATGAAAATAGTTTTTTTGAACATAAAATAACTTAGAAAAACTGAAAATAACCAAAATTACATACCCGAAATGATTTGAAATGCAAGATTCGGTTCCGTTGACTTTTTAAAGTCAAACTTAAGCAAAACTAGCTAGAACAACTTACAAGATCAAAACTTTTGGGAGAAGAAGATGAAAATGTGCAGGTGAAATGGTTGAGAATGAGTGGTATTTATAGGAAAGATTAGGGTTTGAGGAAATGGGTAATGCGTTTGTCCGGTGGGTAAGAGGGTGCACTTTGATTCTTTTATTTAAAATAAATTTTAATTTAAATAAATTATGACCAGGTATTTATATGTTTGTAGGGTTCTAGAATAGTTATGGGTTAGGTCTTGGTTGGTTTGGATGGTTAAAATACAAGTCCGGGCCTTAAACGAACCGAAAACGTTAAAAAACTGATTTTGCTGAAACGAACTGTGGGTCACGCCACGACAAGTATGAAACATGATTACAACATAAAATCCATCATTTTATTAATATTCAAAGATCCGAAGACCAAAACGAGTCGGGTTTACAATACAGGATAACAAATACAAAGCTAGTCGAAAATGACGAATGTCACAATCTGATATGTAATCAATCGCTTATTTTGAGACTAAAAACTCTTCCGAGGATAGGGTGGTGTCACTGGAGGATGTTGAAGTGGATGAACGGCTCAATTATGTCGAGCAACTAGTGGCAATCATCGATCGCAAAGAAAAGAGGCTAAGGAATAAGGTGGTTCCCTTGGTGTGTGTACAATGGAAGCACAATAAGGTGGTAACCTTGGTGCGTGTACAATGGAAGCACAAGAAGGGATCAAAGTCAATTTGGGAAGTTGAGGAGGAGATGAGGTAGCATTACCCTCAACTATTTAGCGACTAACAAGTTTCGAGAACGAAACCTAAATATGGGGGTAGACTTGTCACGCCCGAAATAAAGTCGAAACGAGCCAATTAATGATAATAGGCTTAGCCGAGATTATTTAAAGAAATTAGGTGGGTATTGGAATATGAACCGAGTAGACCTCGCGGGATATGTGTTTGGCGACTTTAAGGTCCCGGGAATGCCGGTATATATAAACGGATCAGCTTGAGCAGCTCTCATTAGCAACTCAACACTCTAGTTCTAGAGAGAGAAAGTTGAGAGAATTGAAGATTCAAGGCTCGGTTGATCTCGGGAATGAAGATCGGTGTTCACGGGCATCCAAAAAACAAGAAAACACTAAGAATCCAGGTAAGAAACATCATTTAATCGTTTTTTTTTCATGTAAACCGGATTCTAGGGTTTGGGTTTTTAAAGTGGCAAAGATTCGCCCAAAACTCATGTTTTTGTGTAAGAAAACATGTAAGAAGCTTAGATATAGCTTATTGGGTGATAAACCAAGGTTTTGGGTGTAAAAGATTGAAGTTTTGGGTCAAAAATGGGTTGGTTCGTAATTTTCAGCCTGTTCTATGAAACTGGGTGACATTCAGAGAAATTAGCTATTCATCCAACGAAACTATAAAAGCTTCCTACGAAACTATAGTTTCGCAGGTAGTTTCCTAGACATGGTTATCCAAAAAAAGTGGGCGAAACTGGCAGCGAAAATGCCAGCGAAACTAGCAGGGAAACTGCTGGCGAAACTACTGGCGAAACTAGCTGCGAAACTGTAGGTTTTGTAGCGATATTATGCAGAAATTAACTCCATTGAGTGTTAACGTATCTGCAGGCTGTGTAGTGCAACCTTACTTCGAAAGCTTGATTGAGAAGCTACTCATCGAGTCCAGGTGAGTTCTAGATCCCCTATTTAAAGGTTTTAAACTAGTTTGGGGCTGGAAGTGCATAATAAATATACGTTTTAAACGACCAAGATTATAAGAGGTGTTAATGGGAAGATCGATTTTTCTATGAGGAAATATTCTATATAAATGTGTTAAAATAAAAAAAATTCACGCTGACGTGGCAACGCGACCCCAGCCAAAGGCGTTGCCCCTTGGACCCCACTAGAGGCAAAAAAACTATGTTGTAATACAATGATTGTTGGTTCAAAAACTTACGATGTTTGTTTTCCCAATAATAAAAATTAAAGTTAGAGAAAACAAAATTTCTAAGTTTTTTAACGTATTATAATCTTTAAGTAGTTTAAATACACGGTAAAAGAAGTTATTACTACTTTTGTCAAATAGTGGAATGAATTTACGTTGATTTGATCACCTACTAACATGTAATAGCATTGAATACATTTTACAATAAAGTTTAGAGAGGTTTTCTTTATTAAACAAAAAAAGCATGTATGTGTGATAACCGAGAAAGGAATAGCAGGAAAATTCTGAAAAAAACAAATTCAGTTGAATTATAGGCGGAGAAGAATCATTTAAACATTCAACTACTCTAGTTATATTTAATAACTAGAAAGGAATTCTCGCAATGCGACGAGACGATATTTTATATTAACACGTGTTTTTTATTTTTTTTATTTTTATAGTAATTTTATAAAAATTGTTATATTTTTGTAAGCTAAAATTTAAAACATTAAATAAATTAGTTTTGTATGGCGACTTGTACATTTACGTATTAACTTATTGTACTTCATAAATACAGATCGGTTCAACAAAAAATTTACACCAAAATATTTAAAAAATGCATAGGTAACAATTGTAGCCTTAAATAATTTTTAAATAGGATAGATTAAAAGATATAACTGAATAAAACAAATTAAGTTTTTTTTGGTTAATGGTTGGATAATGAAAAATTTTATGTAAGTTATAATAAATGTCAGGTTATTATGTAACTAATTGCAATACTTAATCTGTAAATAATATTAAAAATATTATTTCACCCTCAAAAATAATGTATCTTATGTATTAAATAAATTAATTGTTTTTAGTTTTGATGTATATTATAATACGTTTCATGTATATTTTATATACAGTATAGATTTGATTATATCTTTGCACTATTATCCTAAATATATATATATACATATATATATTAAAATTAAAATGTTATAGTAATATTGATTTTTTCTAATTTCGCTTCACATAAATATGAAACGCTGCAATGCTGAGAGCATCTTAAACTCCTGCCTTTCTTTTTTACTAAAGTCTCTATCTTTTTGACTCAGGTTATTTGTTTTCGGCTGACCAGATTAACCGGTTGATCGACTGGCTCGGTCAGCAGTTCAGCCCGTTTGATTTCGGGAAAATGGCTAGCTGACCGGGTCTCATTGCTGACCCAGACTTGAAAAGAAAATAGTCAAATACTGAATCAAACATCTAAGTTTCAGTTAGATGCATACTCAGTCAGAACTTCTAACTGGGTTAGCTTCTTAATTAGTTAGATCTTACTAAGTCAGTGTAATAAACAACCTCTTATTTATCTTTTTTATAACTAGTGAGTTGACTCGTGCGATGTGATGGGCGTCACCGAGTCTCTTTTGAAGATCATAATACAACTGATATGTTATAAACACTGATTAAATATGGATAATACTATTATTATTAATATTATTATTTATTTTTTTATTATTTTTATTATTTTTATTATTATTTTATTTTTATTGTTTTTATTATTATTATTATCATTATTATTATTGTTATTATTATTATTATTATCATTTTTGTTTTTTTATTGTTGTTGTTGTTATTGTTGTTATTATTATTATTTTTATTATCTTTATTATTATTATTATTATTATTATTATTATTATAACCATGTAAATATTTAGTAGTTACATACTTATTTATTTAAATAAATAATACTTAATTTATATAATATTTAATTATAAAAATATAATGTAAATTAAATTTAAATTTAAATTATTATAATGAAAATGATACTTAATTTTATGAATTAAATAATCAATATGTATTAAATAATATATCAATTAGGAGAAGTTTAATTAATAGGGGCAATTTTGAAACTATCGAATAAAACACATGTACCTTGTGTTTAAAAGAATGTTTTAGGTGTCTTAAAATTTAAACAAAATTGCATTTGTGTCCTACTCAAATACTTTATATAATAATATAAATATAGATACATACATTTATTTTGTTATGAGATTATCCCTTATAAAATATATTTTTTTAAAATTTTCCTTTGAGTTCATTATATTTTTTTACTTTAAGTCTACTTCACCATTTAATGCGTTAAACTCGTTATCTTAACTACTATTGTAGTTATAAACTATTTGGGTTTTGTTGGGTTTTTTATATCCGCTTATACTACTATTTTTATATCCGCTTAAACTATTTTTTTAATAGTTGTTGGTGTTGCTGCACTTGGTGCTGTTATGCTTGGGTTTTGTTGGGTTCTTTTTTATCCGCTTATACTACAATGTAGTTATAAACTATTTTTTATAACTTTTAAATATAATGAATATTAAAATTTAGAACATACAATTGTGTGATGTGTTTAGTTTTATCGACATTTTCATATTAAATTTATTAAAAAACCGTACAGAGTTAAGATTTGATTTTCTAATCTAACTTTGGACAAATAAAATTTTAAATATAAATTACATTATTCTTATTTTGCTATGTTTAAATAGAAATTACATTCAAATTCTAGATGGATTATAAATTAATTTTCATTCATAACTTTGGATATGTATTGGTTAGGAAAAATATGAATATACCGTTATGACATTCTTATTTTTCTCATTTTAATTTTGTTTAGGATAAAGCCATGTTAGACTTACAGTGTTAACCAAATTCCTGTCACAACGCGCGAGGAATTTGACTAGTTATCATAAACTACCTAGCATTTATTAAATATAATATAAATAACATTTTTATAAACACTAAAAAAACATAACTTAGGTTAATAAGATTACATGCATAACAGCAAAATAATTAAAATATTAAATTTAATTTCTCATTACAGCTAAATGATAATTGCGAAAGAATAACATTAGGTTTTGTGTTGAGTAGTAGTGAGCGGAGTAATATAAATAGAAGAGTAGAAGAAAGTTTAAGTCATTTTGTGTTAACAAAAATTGTGGAAGAACGTTTAATCAATTTATAGTGTAAAAAGTGAGGTTATTTATCCTTTACACAATAATATTACTGTTCCACAATGGTAATTTCCTTTGCTTCATTCACGGGTTCATGAACATGAAATCTTTACCAATCGTTGAAGCCGCTGAACTTGAGGCGGTTTCCCACGATACCCGATTGAACCCGCTAAACATCCCAACTGCCCTAAAAGCTGAAGATTTTGATATAGTATTATAAGTAGATTAGATTGTTGTTAAAAGAAAAAAGGTAAACAATGTTTATTAATTTATGTTTTAAAAATTATATGTTAACCGGTTCAAATAAAAATCAAAATTTTATTTAGTGGTTTGAAACAAGATTGTCAAGAACAAGAATCTACATAAAGAACAAGAATCTACATAAAGAACAAGAAGCTACATAGAGTCGTTTTCGGCTTTTGAAAGGTAATTTCAAAACAGATTTTTTTATAACAAATCATAATCTATTTAATAGATGTTGCAATTCATACAAATGACTACCTACCATAAATATCTAAATAGTCAACATTGATAACAAAATAATTTACAATAATGCTTATGAATTTACATATTAATCTACTTAGTTATAGAGTTAGACGCTAGACATTAAACTATTAAACTATTTAAGTTAATGACTTCATACAATGAAGTTATGCATGATCGATAAATGATACCATTCAACATCATAATGTTTATAGATTCGAATCATGCAAGGTAAAACTTTATTAAACTGAATTCTTTTTTGCTTTGTAGGCGACATTGAACATACTTAGAGGTCGTCTCGTTCGCAAAATATTCTTCAAAAGAATTTGAATTTGAATCGGAATCGGAATCAGAATTGCAATCTTGTTAAAACTGATAACGTGTTTGGTTGATTAATTTTGAGTGAAATTGAAATTTTAATATTAAACATTTCATTGGATTGTTAAACATTTCATGGGTAAGTGAAAAGAATATGAATTCCAATAAATAAAGAAAAAAATTTTAATTTCAATTTTATTCATTGACCAACCAAACATGATTTTAGATAAAAAATTATTTAATTCTAACTCTAATTTCTGAAATTATAATTTTATAAATCAAACAGGGCCTTAGATACCTTCAAAATTGACATTATAATGATGATATTTTAGATATGTGGTTCTCTAAAGTACGTTACACAATTGTATAAAAGTTAAAAAATGCTGTTACTCTTAAAATAATATGCATAGTATAAAATTTTAAGGTAAAATAAATAGTACTTAAATTGTGTCGTGGGGACCGTACTGGACCTAAGAGATGTCGAAAAGACAGAGTAATAAAACTTAAAACTAAATTATTAAATGTGAATTGATTTAGTACCAAACCTAGTCCAGTTTAGAACCGCTATAATGATTGATGGCATAATATAGAATAGTTTTTAATTAAGGGAGAATTATATATATTTTTTATAAACTTAAAATTTAAGTTATATATATTCTTTATTAAATTTCATTAATTATATACATATCTAACTTAAAATTTTAATTATATATATTCTTTAATAAAATTAAATTACATATATACCCAAATTAAAAGTTTAATTATATATATCCTCTTTTAAAACATAGATAATTACGTATATACTCAAATTAAAAGTTTACTTACCTATATCCACTTTATTAAACATAAATATTACATATTTATTCATTTATTACTTTTATTAAAAGTAACTTATATCATTAGTATTTTACTTTTATTTTTATTAAACTATAAAATTTTGTTTTTCTAACTTTTAGAGTTTTGATTATTTATTATATTTTATACTAACGTTTTTATGTTCTTTTTATTTTTTTACCTTTTTATGTTTATTTTTTCTGGTATGTGTACGAGACACTTCCAGTCTCATTATGCAACATAAAAATAAGTGTTCGGATCATATTGCATAAAGAGACATGAAATGTCAAGTACAGAAACCGGAAAAGAAATTAGCATCAAAAGGAAAAACAAAGACAACAAAAAAATATTAGTATAGTTTTATTAGTAAATAGTCAAAAATCTAGTAAAAAGAAAATACATAATTTTTTTAGTTTAATACAAATAAGAGTAAAATACTAATTATATAATTTATTTTAATAAAAGTAATAAAATGGATATTTGTAATAAAATACTAATTGTATGTAATATTTATGTTTTAAAAATTGAATATTTATAATTAAAATTTTAGTTTGAGTATATATGTAAATAGCTATGTTTTAGAAGGGATATATGTAATTAAACTTTTAATTTGGGTATATATATGATTAACTAAGTTTTATAAGAGGATATATATAATTAAAATTTTAAGTTAGATATATATGTAATTGATGCCGTTATAGGGTATATATGTAATTAAAATTTTAAATTAGGTATATATATAATTGAAGAAGTTTGTAGGAAAAATATGTAATTCTCCCTATAATTAATAGTGCTAAGCCTCAAAGCATTGCAATAGGGGTATAAAACAATACCAAATAACACCAATTTCACGCCACAATAATGAACAACAACACTGAAAAAACTCGTATTAAAAAAGAATATAAACGGGAAAATAAAACAAACAAATATTAGATTTAAAAAATTTGAACCCCACACATGACACGTAAAATATAGAAATTAATAATTAAGTTGATCTAAGGACCACGCGTCGTGATGGGACCGCTAAACATGAAAAAATACTTGTTAAAACGGTGAACCACACGCGCATGTTACGATGTGTTATATTTAAATCGAAACGTAAAACAAAAAAGTTATAAAAGATGAAAAGTATAGGCAACCAAAGTTGAAAATGAAAATTGTAGGGGTTAAATTGTAAAAGATGTAAAATTATTAAAATGAAAAAACAAATGTGGATACAATTCATTAAAGCTTAGGTAAAACTTATAACGCACAAACCACTTTATAATATTATATATATATATATATATAATATATATATATATATATATATATATATATATATATATATATATATATATATATATACTATAATAAATATATTAAGTAAATTGTGGAATATTTTTTAACATTTTATGAACATTGCCTTGGTTAAAGTATATGTACACTAACTTTATATGCATAAAAAAGTTGATAATTAGTAATATACTAGTATTCAAGCCTCACGTGTTGTGTGGGGGCATAAACCATTCTAAGTTTCATCAATCTCACATCGTTGACCATTAACATCAAAATATCTCGTAAAACAAAATAAATAAAACCAAACGAAAAATAAATGTAAAAACGTGAAACTGTGCACGTGCGTTCCGGAGTGTTAATGTGTATAAATTAGAACGAAACTTAAAACACAACGCAACAGTTAAACAAACGTAAAAATATTTAACCACATACGCATGTTATAGTATGTTAACTCGAAAAGTTTAGATTGATACGTAAAAAAGAAATTATAAAAGTATAAAAGAAATTGGTACTAAAATTGAAAGTGAAAAAAACATTAGTGTTAAATGTAAAGGTTGAAAACTATAAAGTTAAAAATAAAGAAAGAAAAAGAAAACAAAATAAGATAAAATCTACAAAACATATGATACAAACCATAATTCACAATAAAATTGATAATTAGTATTAAACAAATTACCAAAAAAGTATATTACACAAATGATGTTTTTAACGTTTGCTTAAATTTTATCTTTCTCATTAGGTTAAACAATTACTGGTTTAGTTCAAATCTTTGTATAGACATATCACATTTATAGTCTACGGCATCAATGTCAGATAAATTTTTCCGGTTAATATTTTAAAATGATCATTATATCCTTGTGCCATTGTGTCATTTTTTAATAAGTAAAAACCTTTGGACCCTAGCTATATTTATAAAGAAAACAAACATATAATAATCAAAACAAAAAATGCCACCATGATTAAATCTTCCACAAATTACCAACACCACCGACCATATTTATATTGGATAATTGCTCTACAAAAAATTCACCATATCTTCTCTCATCCATCTCAATTTTTCTCTCCTAGAGATCTTTATCCCTCCATAACGTCCAAAAACTCGTTGAACATGTTATTAAATTTAATTTTTATAGTGTATTCACTAGTGCTAATGCACCGATAGTGTATACTATTTGTAGATTATTAAAATATTATAGTACCTTTGTTACGCAATATTTATTTTTAGGCACGCATATTTTAATTTTAAAAAGTTTTATTTAGGTACATTGATTGATAATTGATTATTATGTATTGGGCTTTAATCAAATATAATTGGGCTAAATTATTTGGAGTGAATTAGTGTAGTAGGAAGCCCAAAACTGGGGATGGGCCGATGGGTTCTTTCTTCCGGTATGTGAATTCTAAATCCGTTTTTTGGTTAAACCCTAAATAAAAATCTTCAAAATCTCAGTCACTGCCTTTCAAATCCAAATCGCCCCGGGACGAACATTGTAACCCAAAGAAGTACTAGCGAATAATTACATTCACGACGTAGTTAACTTTGCATGATTATAGACATGTGTCGCAACATTAAATATCTACCATGTACGCTTCATGTTATTTTTTAGCTCACACGCGAACAACCCTCTTTCTGTTTTGGCTTTTCACACAAAATAACATATTTAATCTAGTAGTTAACTGTAAAAGTTTCTCAAAAAATGGCACCATTATCAAATAATACAATTAACACTAGACTTTTTTAGTTTTTAGTAGTTTATTTAAAGTTATTTAAAAAATATATGTTTATTATATCATGTGTTAGCTAACCGAAAGTATAGAGATTCCACTTGTTACAATTTGAACTTTGTTTCTCCTTTTTGTGGAAGACAAGAAAGATTAGAGATGGAGAGATTTAGACAAGGTGGGTGTGCAACCACTAAAAGATTCTTTGACTATGATTGTAAATGAAACCAACCTGGAAGAACTTTCGACTCAAATAACTTTAAATATACTTTCGGTACAAACGGTTGGACCGGGAACCGGACCGGTTGAATCAGGAATCGAACCGGTCGGTACAAACGGTTGGACCGGGAAATAGACTCCAATCCGGTCCGGGTCGGTGCTTAAAACCGTTTTAACGTTGAACAAGTGGTCAGGGCGGTTGAACCGGTTGTCGGACCGGGAACTGGACCGGTTGAATCAGGAATCGAACCGGTTTTTTAGAGATTTTTTTTGTCATTTTTACATATATTTATAAAAAATAATTATAATTTTATCCAGTTCTTATATATACGGTCCGGCTGGTTGAACTGGTCCGGCCAACGGATCGGTAAGACATCCGGTTTACTGTTTGATTCGGTTTGAAAAACATTTTCCATATATGAAGCATTGACAGGAAGCAGACATGATAGCAAGAAACCCTTCAACAATTTTTGACAAGCCAATAAAAAGAATGATAATGAATGCCATCGATACTCATTTTCAAATCCTGAAGTTAATTTCAACGTAATCTAATCTTGCTTCTTGTACCTCGATTCGTGATGTGAACCATAAACTTACGCTTTAAAACCATAAATTTATGGTTATGTTTACAAAACATTTTTTTAACTTCGTAACTTAGTTGATTTGGTTAATATATGAACCATAAATTTACGACCTAAAACAATATATATGGTCTTGTCATATGAAATTTGTAAAATTGATCTTAAATTTTAAATACTTCAGTTTTTAAATCCGGTTCGACTCGTCCTATATTGGTAAGATAGTTGGTTCGTAGTCTTGTTTATGTTTAAAATATTACAAAGCAAAGGTTATTTCAGAAATCGATGACTTTGCTGAACATGAACGTTAAAAAATATATAAGCAAACCTAGCAAATCGTTTAACCAAATGATTAAACCATGTAACATTAAAAAATAATATGAAAGCGAGTGTCGCATTGCCGCATTGGTATATCCAGGAGAATAAAAAATAAGCGGCATATGGAAACAAACTAAAATTAAAAAAAGATATAGAAAACCTAAAAATAGTAAAAGGAAAACCAATAAAAAGACTATAATAACCAAAAAAAAACATGTGATGTGTGTGGGTGCGATGTGTTTGTATGCGTATATGTACCAAGCGAAAACAAATTGTGTTAAAATTATAAACCAAAGCAGAAAACTCGTCTGTGAGAAGAGCCCTAAGGCTCGAACCCGTGACAACTTTGGTGCATATATATATTTTCTAAATGTGTATATATAAATTAGAACAAAAGAAAAAATAATAATAATCAAATCATTGCAACAAATGCTTGTACCTTCAGCTGCATCATTTGTACTCCATTCAATGAATGAACTGTGACACATGTATATTTATATAATATATAATACAACTTATAATAAGAACCAATGGAGCATAATATATTGCAACAATATGAAGAAAACATTTGGAACAAACTATTGTCTTTTAGTCACCTAAACTCACTAAAACAAGTCACCTGCGTTTACTCATATCTTCTCCCTCATCCATATAAACCACCTCTCCTTTTCACCATCATATCACTTCACCATGATGGAGCTTTGGACCACCATGGCTTCTCTTATGGGCGTTTTAGCCTTCTCCCAAACCCTACTCCACACTCTCATCCCGCCCGAGCTCCGGTTCGCGGTCCTTAAATTTATCCAACGCCTCTTCAACTGCTTTTCCTCCTACTGCTACTACGAAATCACGGAGATCGATGGCGTCAATACCAATGAGTTGTACAACGCGGTACAACTTTATCTCTCCTCCTCCGCCTCCTCCACTGCTTCTTCCAACCGCCTCTCACTTACTAGGGGCCTAAATTCATCAGCTATAACCTTCGGGCTAGCTAATAATGATCGGCTTCACGACGTGTTCAATGGCGTCTCTGTCATCTGGGAACACGTCGTGACGCCAAGACAGGCTCAAACGTTCTCCTGGCGCCCATTGCCAGAAGAGAAGCGTGGGTTCACGCTTCGAATCAATAAAAGGGATAAACCTAACATTCTTGAGGATTACCTTGATTTCATCAGCCTCAGGGCTGATGAAATCAAGAGAAAGAGCCAGGAGCGATTGTTGTACACCAATTCCCGCGGGGGTTCTCTTGATTCAAGAGGACACCCGTGGGAATCAGTGCCGTTTAAGCACCCTAGCACTTTTGACACCCTGGCAATGGACCCAATCATGAAGAGAGAGATAATGTCTGACCTTCGCGACTTTGCGGACGGTCAGGCATTCTACAAACGCACTGGACGTGCCTGGAAACGGGGGTACCTTCTATACGGCCCCCCCGGGACAGGCAAATCCAGTATGATTGCCGCAATGGCGAACTTCCTTGGGTACGACATCTACGACCTCGAGTTAACCGAGGTGAACACAAACTCTGAGCTCAGGAAATTACTTATGAAAACAAGCTCAAAATCCATCATTGTGATAGAAGACATTGATTGCTCCATAAACCTCACAAACCGTAAAAAGGGAAATGGATCGGGGCGGAGCAACAACGGAAATGGGTCGGCAAATGGTGTTTCGGACGTGAGATCCGTCACGGGCGACCCGGAGAACAATGGGGGAAACAACTCCATTACGTTATCGGGTCTACTGAACTTCACGGACGGGTTATGGTCGTGTTGCGGGTCGGAGCGGATATTCGTTTTCACGACGAATCACATTGAGAAACTTGACCCGGCATTGCTTCGGAGCGGGCGGATGGATATGCATATATTTATGAGTTACTGTTCATTAGCCGCATTAATGATTTTATTAAAAAACTACTTGGGGTGTGACAAGTGCGACATCGCAACAGATGTTTTAAATGATTTAGCGGCAGTGATCGACGAGGCGGAGATGACTCCGGCGGATGTTAGTGAGGTGTTGATAAAGAACCGGAGGGATAAGGATAGGGCGGTGAGGGAGTTGTTGGAGGCGTTGAAGGGTCGGGTGGAGAAGAAGAGGGCGGCGGGGGCGTGGCAGCTGTTGGTGGCGGAGGTCGAGGAGGCGGCGGAGGAGGAGGAGAAGAGGGCGTTGGATAGTCCTAAAGAGAGTGGTGGTGGTGGTGGTGGTGGTGGTGAGGTGGTGGTGAGTTATAAGAAAGGTGGTGGAAATGAACTTGAGGATAATGAGATTGATTAATTGGTTGATTAAGGAAAATTAGTTGATTAATTAATCATGTTTTTGTAAGTTTTGGGATCTTATTAGGGACTATATATTGAAAAATGGAAAAGTTTCAAAGTACATGTTTGGTTATTCATCTTGGATAGCAATTTATTTGTTTTTATATATCATAGTAAACTATATAAATTGTCATTGCTCATTACACCATCTTTGATCAATTTTGAAAATGGTGACGTTGTAGTATAACTTAATTCGACGGTGACATACATATATTGTGTACAAAATAAGTATACTATATAACACATGAAAGAAACATATGCTATCATCTAATATTTTCTGAGAACTGTTATTAACATAATCTATATTAATAACGACTGGATGTAAGAGATAATTTAAACGGATGTTATAATCTTTTTATTATGAGGAACAATAAGACATAAAAGTGACTA
Source organism: Flaveria trinervia (assembly GCA_025506515.1). Classification (NCBI taxonomy): domain Eukaryota; kingdom Viridiplantae; phylum Streptophyta; class Magnoliopsida; order Asterales; family Asteraceae; genus Flaveria; species Flaveria trinervia. The sequence continues at coordinate 4,453,670 of CM046453.1, forward strand.
GGATATAACTTCATTTATCACACCCCTCATTAATAAGTTATCCTTTTTTCTTGAAATTATTTGTTGATATAATATAGTGTAGAAAAGGCTTTCATATGACCAGTTTAAAAGTGATTCAAGAATTATCAGATTCGAGAAGCTAAAATGAGTATTTTGCTAATTATATTCTTACTAGTAGAGTTTATATTTATAAATTTTACCATTAAAAACATACATGTTCCAAGTAAAAATGATTTTATTAAGAACCAAAATTCCAAATGCATTAATAACATTTAGTATTGAACACCTAATTAATTAACTAAACAAAATTAACCACTTCACAAAAATTCCAAATTGTAGCACTTTGGAAGTATTATCTTATTGATAGAATGTTAAAATATTAAAACTATGACGAGGAAGTATGATATGATCATCATATTTTGTATTATTTAAGTGATCTAAAAGCAATTTAGTCGTTTATTGAACTAATGACCATATAATATTATTATCTACTGTACAAAATTAGCTTTGTTGATCTGATCTGATCTCCATGTGACTCCTGTATTCCGCCTCTCCTTTTTCCAATATTTTATTTAGTTAATACCTAAACTTAATAGTAATAAAAATATAATAATTTTATAAATACGTGAATAATTGCCTTTTTGGTTTTACATATTCCCAATTCATAATATTCTAAAAATAATGTTATACACAATTTCTAGTTATATTTATTCATAAAGTTTAGATTCTCCATGAAATCCAAGGTTATTTCAAAACACAATTAAGTTTATTTAGGGAGCAGATGGAAGAATATTATTGGTTGAGACACTTAGAAAAACGTCCAATCTCTTTTACATAATTAAAGCTGTTTTGAGAATCTAATAATAATTTTTTTTTCAAAAGTAAAATGATTAAGGTGACAATCACATTCGCTAGCAAGTATTGTTGTGTATTTGCAATACATTCAAAGCAAACAAGCCTTATTACACAAGTTATAAAAAGATAATAGACATCTTATAGATTGCCAATTGGTAGATAATAGCATAGCTTGCAATAGAGTTTCAGAAGCTAAGTTACCATATCCAATTCCATGATAGCCGCATCTAGAAGAGAAACGATACATGTTCAATGATTTCATGATGATATGATCCAAAGAACTCGAGTGTGCCAATGGTAAGGATTTGAGATAACAATCGTTGTTGATTTTAAAAAGAAGTATACTGAAAAAGAAGATAACAATCGTTGTTATACATTATGAACTTGACTTGTGCATAAGCTTGTATTGTTATGACCACCGTGATAGTATTATACAACAAAAAGCTGATGCAAGAAAATAGGGACATATTGACATGAGTTAAAGGCTTTTATACGACCACATAGTTGAACTAGGAACCACAAGCTACATGTGGAGATTTGGCAAGATGTCATGCTTGATATTAGACAGTGCAAATTAAGAAGCCTAACAAAACTGAGAAATTGTTAGTTAAAAATCCTATATGATATGTGATTATCAACATCTCATTGTATAACCTTGTGTAAACAATGAAACATGATATGCACTAAATTAAAGTTCATTAAGTACATGTCTAAAAAGAAAACGATGTAGAAAAATGTCGCTTGTGATAATAAATACAATGCGGAAGACTATATGTTATAAATAAATAAATAAAATAGAAGACAACACAAGAAGAGGAATGACTTAGGCTTCGTGATAAAAATGATTCACATAAAAAATTATGTCACTTCTACACGCACTTCTACACGCAGGTCTTGAAGAGTACAACATCTAGAGCAATAGTTGTACTACATTTAACGTACCATATTAATTGTAAACTATAAACTTTTTAATTGTTTCAAAGATAACTCCTGACTAATCAAAATATTTTTCTCTTTATTCAGAAAACATCTATTATAAACTAGTTCATTGCAAAACCTGGTTGCACAAACCAAGAAGTTGTGTAACACCTTAGGCATATCTACCGTCGATCCATTTTGTTCTTTCTACATGAGAAAATGAAACCATATGAAATGTCCTATTGCTAATATCATCAACACTTTAGGGCATATTAGTAGTGGTGAGAAGAGATTTTCACACATAAATGTAATTGAGTGGGAACAATCCTAGGATGAAAAAAAATGACCTTTTGAAAAGTTTTACTCATTCAACCAAAACAAAGCATGTGAGCTCCTCGTATGTAAATAGAACAATATTAGCTGGTATAATAGCTCAGATATTGCAAATGACACTTGAGTTACTTCTATTATGTTCTTATTATAATGACGAAGCAAACTTATTACACACAATGAGTTTGGGGGAAGGGGAGGGGGATGCATGTGACATCTTAACCAACTCTCACATATTTAATTCTATCTACAAACAAGATATCTGATTATAGAGAATGTCATATCTTAAATATCACCAACAAGATTTGGGCATTATAAATGCCTTTGAGTGTAGATGATAGAAGAATACATAATTTAACGTGTTTGGATGGAAGCAATTTTAGAATGAGAAAACTTCTAAGAAGTTTCCACTCAAACAACAGAAAAAAATTTGGTTTCTTGTACATACTTAAAAGTTGGTTCATCCACATGCGGATAACTTCTCGCCCAATCTAGTACATCATATACATTTTAAACACATACATTAATATTAATATGACATTTATCTTAGATTCATTCTACACACTTACAAGTTCATTGAAATATTATCCTACAGTATAACGCAAATTAACAATTATATAGTTAATTATTAAATATATAATCTCACCTTTCAAACACATTAGTTTGATCATTAATATGGCATTCACTTTAAATTCATTTTGAACATTTACTAGTTCACTAATAATAATTATTTATATAGTTATCAAATATAATCATTTGTAGATAAACTAGCAAATAAACTTATTCACAAATAGTTGGGTTACATCCATGTTTCTTAGAAATCGTGTCCATTTAACATAGCACCATGAATTATGAATGTTAGTGTATATTATGTTATGTCAATTACACCATCAAATACCTAACATCTATTTTTTATTAGACATGCTAAATGTTAGGAATTTGAAAGCAAAACAGAGAAAATGGGCACCAACTACTAAATATGCATGTGTGTTATGACAATCATGTGCTCTTATAAAATATAGAATACAACTGTTTTGAATCGTTTTTAACTAAATTTTCGACGAAATGTAAATTTTACTTGAATTTATATAATCGAATGAAAACATATTATATTTGACGTCACTCGTTTTCAAATAAAATGCGAAACATAGATCAACTCAAATCGTACATAAAAATTAGCACTAAAACATTTTATATTTAAACTAGCTTAGAATAACATATATGTCAAAACGTAAACGAACTCGAATTTATACTAACACCTACATGGCTACATTATAATAAAGATATAAGAATTAGTTTTTCAAGTAAAAATATATAACATGTAAAACTCAAGATTTTAGAAACTCAATGAGATAAAAGTGATATTTTTTTCGAGTCTCGTAAAAAGTTTAAGAAATAAAAATGTAAAGTCAAGAAACTTAAAGAGAGTTTTGGCCGGTGACGGATGCGACCGACCTTTTTATATAAAAATATAAAATAAAAAAAGTAATGGTGCACAATTTCACCACAAAAGATTCGTACCCACCTTCATCGAACCAGAAGTACTTGAAGTATGAATTTGAGAAAAGTACTTAAAAGTGTGATTTTGACAAGGAAAAGAAAAAAGAAAAAATAAACACATGTTTACCGTCAAATTTAAGTTGTTTTTTTTTTCTTAATAGTATTTGAAACTTTTTTCTTAATTGTTTTTTTCTTAATAGCATTTTTAAGAAAGAAGGAATTTCAATCGTTCATATTCTTTTTAATACGTTCCAAACCTGACTCACATAAAAATACCATAATAAAATAAACATACCACCGAAAGAAAATCCTATTAAGATTTAAAGCCGTACCAAAAGGCCAACGGTGTCAAATTTAAATTGTTGCTTCCCGATTTCCAAAGAGTTAAGAATGGTAACTCGTTAAAGATGTAATATTAGATTGTTGATTTGATGAACAAAGATGGTGAATAATAATGTTTTCATAATATATCACATTAATTGTGTGATACTTTAAATCATTCATCTACCATATCAACTTGTGAGTTATAATTTTTATAATTAGAATATTAGGCCATCAAACATGTGAACGCTTGTTAAACATTTAAAGGTAGTATTCACCTGCATACGACGTCAAATATGTTGAAAAAAAGGTTGGGCAAAAATTTCACTTCAAGAATAACTTTACAAAAATTTCATATTCATCTTTTGCAAATTTTAAATATACATATACATCCACTCTTACTTGTCGTATCTCTTTTTAATTGTCATATTCCTATGTGAAAAGATTAAAGTGATTTTTATAAAGTAAATAAAAAGGATTTTTTTAACTAAAAGAAATTTAGAAACGTATATGCACTTTACAAACGTAAATTGCTCTCTTTGGTCTTGTATTGTTTATCACTATTATTGGTTAAAAATGTTTTTGCAAAGTTAAAAAAGAAACAATTTTTTAAACTAATTTTCAGTAAAAATAAACATATTATAATAGAAATTAGGATTTAACAAACTTTGTGTGTTTTATAAAAATAATTTATCCTGTAAAAGAGGTCAATAAATTTTATAAAATAAGGTTTTCTTAAGAAACGTATCATCATTCTAGCATATCAAATGACATGTGTTATCATTTTAGCATAACAGAAAAATTATTTTTCCGCCTCTCTTTCGTAATAAATACCAAAATTATAGAAAACATTAGTTTGACTTTCATTTTTAAATAAAATATGTTAAAATAAAAATTATTTATTTTTGTGTTTATCGTCTTTCTCATATTAATGATAATTATTGTAAATAAAATAAATAAAACTATTAAAATCTAAAATATAAATGTAGTTATTTTAATAATTTATTAATATATATTAAATATAGAGTAATAATTTCTAATTCATTATGTGTTATAACTTTTGAATATTCATTATATTTTTATTTTAACAATGAATAATAACATGTAAAATATAAAATATATATATAACTAATAATTTTAATATGTTTTATTTATTTTATTCATATAATACATGAGTTTTAACTTATTAATAATAATATACTTGAGATGACATTCCAAAAGAAGCAGGTGATGCCCACGTTCGAAAGAAAAGATGACCTTGCTTAGTGGATAAGATTAGAAGGGTAGTTTCGTAAATACAACAAAAAGAGGAAACATAATGAAATTATTTGAGGATTTTGTGTTTGAAAAAAGAGCAAGATCTAGATTCCAAATCCGAAAAGAAAATCGAAGTTTGACATAATTTGTATGATGGATTTCGGTTTGTGACTTGAAAAGCTTCTATTCATTTTCGACACTTTATAGTTTATATTACCAAGAAGTTATATGTTTTACTTATTTTTTATCCGTAATTTTATATTTTATTCACCTTGACATATGGAGAATAATGATATACATTACGTGTAGGTGTTATATGCAGAAACACTGTTCACAAAATAAGCATAATATTTTCATTATCAATTAAGATGGATTACAATACAGAATAAAGCTAACAAAAACAAAAACGAATACTAGAACATAATAAACTTAAGAACTAGAAATAACTAAGAACATTGAAACAAGTGTGGCCACCCAGATTCGGGTTTAACCAAACACCTAAAATTAAATATGAAACAAGAGCGTGACGTGCTGAAAACACTGAAAATTCTTCAAATTGAGAAGTGTGAAACGTATATGGACTAGCCACTTCAACCGTGCACATATATATTATATTTATACTGTGAATTTAGAAGTTTAATCAATCTAAGAGTCTCAACACTAATGCTGAGTTAATGTGAGTATTAAATGACTACGTGAGTTAAATAACTTCAAAAATCTTTACATTAACACGCACTAAGTTAATGTGAGTTTGGATCTGGACAAACAAGCAACAATTAAGCAACTGACTACTAAAGTCTATCTTTCATTATATGGTATGTCTGGTGATTATCAGTCCGGTCTGTTGAACAATATATAAACCTCGACACTCACTACTAATAGCAGCATGTTGATCAGTAGATGGACTTAGTAACATCTCCTGAACTGACTTTCGACAGACAATAGCATCTACTGAATATCGCACATGCACAATAGCCGGTGGGACAACTCATGTTCCACCAAAGACAATTTTTATAGTTTTTATGTTTTAACAACCCAATTTTAAGGATCGATATTTCATTTAGACACAGTAATTATATTAGTAACAAAAGTAATAATTATTATTGTCCAAGTTAGTGAAAAACTTGCTTTTTCACAATATTATACGTGACGTATAGTGTTATAATCTACGTATAGACGTCAAATTGAATTAAAATCTTGGAGGTTTTGAAAATAATAAGTCATATGCAGCATATGTGATGACTTATTAGAGAGGCAGATCAGATCGTATATGTGCATAATGTCCCATACCTGAAATTAATAGACATCTGCACAACGGAATTTTTCAACGTATATGAAAATTTTTGATGGGCCATCACTGTTTACATTGAAGTTTTATTAGAGGAGTCTTTTGCATTGCTTTCTAATTTTTGGTTTCACCGTATGTTTTAATTTCAAAAGTGTCATCATTTAAAGGTGAACTGGACTAAAACTAAAACAATTGGTGAAAACTCTTGAACTGAAATTATACTTTTAATCTTCTGAAGAAAATTATATAGTTTTTTTTATAAATTGTGAGTGAGTTTTAATTACTACATTGATATAAAAAAAACGCTGAGAATAAAATTTTAAAAACAGAGAGGATGACAAAATACATTGTATAAGTATATTAACACATGGATTTATAACATATTGCCAATTAAAATAGCGGTGGTCGATACTCGTTATGCAATGAGAGAGAATTCATATACAATAAAATTTAAACAAGATATAAAAAAACATTTAAAAATAATTATTGTTTGATAATTTTACTAAAATAATTTACGCACAAAAATATAAAAGAACACACACACCTTGCACAACATAATTTCTTATACCACGTGTGTAAATATATCTTTTTGACCTTTTCACTAATCTCTTTTTTCTTTATAACCATTTTTCTACCTGCTTTACCGTAAAAATCATGTTTTCTTGTACGACTTTAGATTATATATTACAAATATACTTTATATATAAACATGGTTGGTAATACAAAATCAATTTTAATCGGTTTATTCGGATATGGGTGAATTGTATTATGCATTGTTTTTCAATTTTGTAATTACTTAATCATTTTGCCTTGTTCATTGTAATTTCCAAGTTTTCTTGTTAGTATTGAACATGAGCACATAAATGTGCCTATATATGTGTACATACATATCAATCTAGCACAGATGCATGTGTGCTACAAGATATTTTTAAGAAAACCGTTTTAAATTTTACATAGTGTTTTTAGAGTTAGACTGACTAATAGGTTGGATTGCAAACCGTCTACGCAATAAATCTGGTCGAGTGTTGTTCTTAAACTGTATTCATTTATGTCGGTTGGTTATGATGTCAACTGTTTGAACTGGATCACTAATTAAATGGGTTTTCAAAATTAATTATTATTTTTTTATTTTTCCTTCTCACATCTCATCTATTGATTTATTTATATAATACTAGTTAACAATTTAGTTATGCATTTTGATTTGAACCTTATGTTATATAGATTATACTTTTTTCACTTCTAACCCCACAGTTACTCTAGAGCTAGAAGTGGGGATCTTGATTCTTTCTTAAATACGAAAAGTCTGGTGCCTAGCTCGTCATTCATTGAGAGCAAGCTTTAACTCTCCGTTCTCACCTTATAGTTTTCGTCTTTTACATTTAACCCTTATATATATATATTATATATATATATATTATATATATATATATATATATATATATATACTAGGTTAGTGACCCGTGTGTTACACGGGTGAATCAATACTTAAAATAACACATGAGTAAATAAATTACAATAATATGTATATATGATATATATATATATATATATATATATATATATATATATATCATTACATAAATAAGTATTTACATCTTTATGAATAATTAATTCTTAATTTTAATTGTTCTTGTCTTAGTTACGTATCATCATTACATACTTTTGTAGATTTTATCAAATTTGTTCATTAGTTAATTTTTTTATGTTTAATTGTTTTACCTTAATTTGTTTCTATTGTGGAATATCATAAATTTTTTGGATATCATTATATAAAAAGAAATTATTTTAATTTATCTTTTCAACATCATATATATATATGATATATATATATATATATATATATATATATATATATATATATGATATATATATATATGATGTTGAAAAGATAAATTAAAATAATTTCTTTTTATATAATGATATCCAAAAAATTTATGATATTCCACAATAGAAACAAATTAAGGTAAAACAATTAAACATAAAAAAATTAACTAATGAACAAATTTGATAAAATCTACAAAAGTATGTAATGATGATACGTAACTAAGACAAGAACAATTAAAATTAAGAATTAATTATTCATAAAGATGTAAATACTTATTTATGTAATGATATTTAAAGTTATAAATGATGAGTAAAAAACATAACAATAAAATGTTGTTAAAAACAAACAATATCAAAAATATGAATTATGTCATGAATTTAAAAATTAATTAAGAGAAAAATATTATTTTAAAAGAAAATATGACACAAACTTTTATTTTAATAAAATGAAATTTGTTAACGGTAATACTAAAATAATATCTTAATCATTATTTGTTAACATAAATAACAATTTCTTACAAAAAATGTCAAACAAATTAAAAGTAATAATTGATCATTAATATAATATTTATTGTAATTGATATGAGTTAATTTGTAATTGATATGAGTTAATAGTTTTCAAATTATAATAACTCAAAATTAAAGGATGTAACGATATGTGGCAATGCACATGTGGCGCTTAGGTGGACGTGCTAGAAAGACGCCACATATACCCATAGTTAGTCTTTTATTATAAGTAACATATATATATATATATAATATATATATATATATATATATATATATATATATATATATATATATATATATATTCATTTTCAACTTTAATATCATATACTTCTGCAATTTTACAGAGACGCGAAAGGGAACTTTTACAAACTTTGGTTTATGACTCGATCTAAAATTTTCGAATTAACATACAACCACATGCGTATGTGGTTTAACGTTTTTACATCTATTCTTTTTTGTTTTACAATCGCGTTGTGAATACGTTTCGTTCTAATTTATACACATTAACTTGTTGCAATGCACCATACATTGTTTAAAGTTTTTACGTCTAATTTTTGTTGGGTTTTATTTTTTTGGTTTTACTAGCTTTTCTGGTGTTAGTGGTCGCTAGCGATAGTGTAACATAGATGTTATTTGTCACAGTTTTACGCTCCACTGCAATGCGTGGGCACTAATTACTACTAATTAATGATTTATATTTCAGATTTCATAGTTGTTAAATTGTAAATTACATTAAAAGAGAAAGTAGTCTCATGTTTTATTTTAAGTAGTTATGCATTAATCTTCTTTTAATTTTCTAATTATTTATGTGTATAATGCAATACCAAGGCTTTAAATATGTTCAACATGATTTGTGTTCTAGGTTGAGAAGTGGCTAAAAAAGATTTCAAAGTTAATAAATTATATAAAGTAAAATATTATATAATATAAAAATTAATAAGTGTGAGATGGAATTGCAGTTTTAGCCAGTGTTATTGGGTGGTTGATGTGGCTAAGCATAAATTGTTACACATACATACAAACTTTTTGTCTTTGTTCTTTCTGTCCCTTTCCATCTTTCCTATCAAAATTAGTTCATGCTTAAACAACAATTAAATCTAAGTATCTAACATCATTTTGATGTTTTTAGTCGCATCGGAAATTTAGAAATGTGGGACATGTCGATGATGTAAACATTTCTATTAGAACTATATTATCTCACGCTTTAAATAAGTTTAAACTCGAAAATTATTTATTCTTATGGATATTACAGATATGAGGATATTTTTGCTAGCGTGTGTCTACTAGAATATATTATTTGATATTGTCCCAGCCTTAACATATGTATATTGATTAAGTATAATTAATCACATAATGATATAATACAATATGTAACGAGAATGATCATGTATTTCTATAAAGAAAAACAAAATTGTTTGATTTTATTCAATCCAAGTTAAATAGTAGGGTCGACCCACCTTTATTGCAGAATCAAGTAAAGCTTTGGGGCTCCATAATTTTAGGACCATCACTTTAAATTTTTCAATATATATTACTATATTAATATTAATATATAATTGTTGAAACCGGCTAATATTTACCAACATGGTTTTAAACTCGTTAAATCCACTTTATGAATTACACACTTTTGTCCCCAAAACTATGTAACTTTATTTGAATCATGAATCATGTCAAAAAAAACATGAATAATACTAAATTTAGAATTTAGAACAATACCAATGCAAACAACTTACAGATTGAATAATGAATAGATGATTACAAGATCTTCATCAATGTGAAGAGATTGCGAAAGAAGAGAGCTAATTTCTAAAGTAAAATAAAACCAAACCATAGAACTAAATAAAAAAACTCTGAATACAAGAGTGAAAATAGAACCAAAAAAGACCTTGGTTGCAAAACAAAAAAAAAAGAAAGACTAGCAATGTGACAAAATTAGAACCTTAGAGTTGGAGAAGATGAAAGGTCAAATTAAGATGAAGAGTCATCGGACCAGACCAGAGGAAATAGGATAGATCCCATTTGAATCATCTATACTAGAAATGCTCTCTTGCACGTATGACAACCAGACCAGAGGAAATAACCTCCGCCAACGATACTATTGTAGACTAGGCGAAGATGAAAGATCTACTAAGTTTAAAGTGTGCCGCCACTAAACAACACATTGTCCACACATGACCATGGTATGCAAGTTTAGGTTGCACCCTTCACGAATCCACTGGTGTGATCTTCTAGAAAACAATAAAAAATGATGGATCTAATATATATAAATCAGTTTACTTTCTTTTCCTTCTCCGATGTTGAACAAGTTCTCATCTTTTCCACTCTCTATTAGTTCAAGTTCGAGCTTTAAACATCGATGTCTCATTTATCACTTCTATGTGAATGTAGTAGCCAAAAAATAGTATTTATATTAACTAAAGTATAATATAATTATATTTGTCCTAATTCTAAGAAAAACACATACAGCTTACACTTGGTGAACATACACTCAAATACACTATTTTTTTCATCAAACAATAGAGAACCATCACGTGAACTTCATCTTGGAGAAGGTCACTTATATTACCTAAAAAGTAAAAACTCTCATGGTGTCACCTACATGACACACTGTCATGGTCCATCATCTACAAGTCAAGACATGGTCTATTATGTAAAGGGTTGGTGTACCAACCTTCGGTGACTCTAGAAGAGCTACTAAAGGTATGACCAACACTTACTATAGCTTTCCGAAACTTAACTTTCATGAAATTGAACAGATTCAATTAACTCAATGGTACATGAACATACAATAAAGTGGAGCCCTTCAAACAAAAAAATCTGGTCCATCCAAATTATTTAAACATATGTATTAAGAAATTTAGGGGTATTGCTAAAAAAATCGTTGAAAACATCATTATAAATATTAAGTGTTTGGCTCTGGACAGTTGGTTTTGTCTAAATAAATTGTAAGCTATACGATCAGGTTGGCTTGAATAATCACCCAACAATTTGTAATAACTCACCCGAAGAACCGAAGTACGAGACAAAACGATGACCGGTTTCAGCGGTTTCACATGTTGCAAATTTGAACCATAACACCCCGTAAATATTATCCTGAAATTACACAATATATGCTAGATTAAGTTAAACTTGAGTTTAGATGTACTATAATAACAAATTTGGTTGAAGGATCTTATATGTATAAAAGAATTATCATTTTATTAAATGCACTTTTAGAATAATATACCAACTTCGAATTTTGAGAAATGTTTTATATTATTTGTTCAAACCTTTAAAAAAAGATAACCATTTATTATTTAAAAGTTTTGAAAAATTTATCTTAGAGGTGTCCACTTTATTGGATATCATCATATCAATCACCTTTTAGTTTAGATGTTTTCTACATTGTTAGGATTTTGATGGAAACACTGAACATGACTACGTGGCCAAAGAGGGAATTTAATTAGTTTAAATGCTAAACATGTGTTGTCAATTCTGATTTAAAATTGAAACAATGAAAAGTGAATTAGGTTTCAACGTTTTTTTAATCTAAAAAGAGACTAAAATAACGGATTTTGTAATTCATCTTGAAAATTTTAGAAAAAAAATAATATTGTCACCAGTAGTTCCTTTAATGCATGTTGGATTGTATTTTATAGAAGGAAATTATTAGTTTTTTTACAGCAAATATACAATAATGTTTCGGATGATAAATGTTATTTTAATCGGGTCCAGCCTGATACATCACCTTAACTGCTTGGGCTAAATATCATTGGTATGAAAATTATTAGAAAGACAGTAAGCAATTATATGATCTTTTGCTCGTCAAATAACTTTATACGAGATGAGGTGTAAACAAATTGAGTTAAGTCCAAGCTCCGTATATTTAACTTTAAAAAACTTGAGCTTAAACTTAAAAAAAAAACCCAATATTAAATTCGGCTCTTTTTAACTTGTGATGTATTCTAATATAGTAATCTAACTCATTGTTTTGATAAGGTTTTACTTTCAGTTTTACATCTCAAACTTTTGATAATGTATTTATTACTGGGATTGGGATTGGGCTTGATGTATAGATTTAGGCCTAGATAAGTTTGACCCATTAGATCCCACTTGTGATGGGCTAACGGCCCATGCATTCTCTAATACTTGTAGTTAGAGGTGAACAAAAAAACCAGGTTCATACCCGACCCGGTATACCCGAACCGGACCCGGGTACGGGTACAACCCGATACCGGGTGTACCCGGTTCTTACCCGAAAAAAACCGGTGGGTTGTATCGTGTTTGGGGTTTTTGGAATTTATAAGAACCGGACCCGAACCGGTTGAACCCGGGTTGGACCCAGCTTCGACCGTTTTTTTTTAAAGTAGCCGTTGGGGACCAAATTTGATCGTTTTTTTGTTGTTTTTCCTCTAAAATAAGTATAAATAGGTGTGGGTTGATATGGTAAGGTACCCAAGCTTCAAACACAAAAAAACATATGCAAAAAACGCAAACAATACTCTCATTTACTCTCTTTTACTCTCAAATCTCAATATGGCTCACTCTCAATCTTCCGTTGGTCAAGGTTCATCGAACTCTCCAACCATCGTTCGTGTTCTTCCACACAATCGTAACATGGATGTTTGGTGCAATTGGGATATGGTTGAGTTGAGTGACGGATCTATAAAGGCTCGTTACAAGTTTTGTGGAGCTTTACTTGCCAAAGATTCTAACACGACTTTAAACAAACACATTAGCAAGAAGTTTTGTAAGTCATTGAAAAATAATCCGGATTCGCAACAAACATAATTGAGTGGAGATGGTGGAATCTTTGATTACAACGTTAATGAGATTCGAGATCGAATGGCAAAGTTCGTGATTCAAGAAGCTTTTCCTTTCAATCACTTCGACAACCCTCGGTTAACCAACTTAATTCGAGAGACGCTTCAGCCTCGTTACACTCACGTAAGTCGTATTACACTTAGACGTTATTGTTTAAAATTATGGAAGCAAGCAAAAAATGATTTAATTGTATTATTTGAAAATATAAATACCGGTGTAAACTTAACTAGTGACGTTTGGTCGGCGCCACACGGTTTGCCCGAATCGTACATTTGCGTCACTGCTCATTGGGTAGATCCCAGTTCTTGGCAAATGATGAAACGTACGATTGCATTTGATCTATTTCCGTATCCGCACACCGGAGAGTTTTTATTTTACTTTTTGGATAATGTAATAACTACTTTTAATTTACAAAATAAAATATTTTCAATGGCATTTGATAACGCTTCCAACAACACAACCGCGGTTGAAAAATTAAAATTAAAATATCTTCCGATTGCAAACGGTGATTTTTTTCATACTCGTTGTGTTGCACATATTATTAATTTAGTAGTACAAGATGGCCTATCCGTACCATTTGTTGATAGCTTTATAAAAGCTTTTTATTTATGTTACACAACGTTTTTATAAAAAGTAAAAAAATATATCAAGATTATAAACAACTTTGTAAAGATACATAATCTAGATTTTTAGGGCCTAATTGGATGTACCTACTAGGTGGAATTCGACTTGTCATATGTTTGATTGTGCTTTAAATCAAAAAGGCACTTAAAAGCTTTTCATAATAGTCTTTCGGATAATTGCGAAGCCGACCTGTTTCCGGATTTGGGTTGGAAAAATATTGAACATTTATCCGAATTTCTTGAGGTGTTTAAAAACTCAACTACAAAATTATCGGGAGTTTATTATCCCACTAGTTATTCGGTGCTTCAAGAATTATATTTCATGGCTTTGAATTTTAAAAATTTTTAAAATAAAAATAGTATGTTTAGAGAAATGATAGAACCAATGAAAGACAAGTTTAAAAAATATATTCTTGAGTTACCACCCGTTTTTACTTCTGTCGCTGCTTTAAATCTTTTTTTAAATGTTGCGGGGGTAGAATGTTTAATAGACGAGATAAATGACAATTTGGATATACATGACGAAAATCCCAATTTTTCAACCGAGGCAAAAGAAGTTTTTAATAAAAGTTTGAAAATTATTTATAATTTTTATTTAAATAAATATGGGCCTAACGTAAATATAACTACGCCAAAAGAATCAACCTCAAGTGCTAGTACCTCGTTTAAAGACCCCGTTATGACTATGTTGAATGTTGTTCGGGATGTGACGGCTAAACGTCAAAGGGGTAACGCCCCAACAAGCGCACTTGGTATATATAGTACGACGAATTTTATTTCAACTATGAGTACTCAAGATTATCGTGCATTTGATATTTTGGCTTGGTGGAAGGAAAGGAATCCCAATTTCCAATTCTTTCCGCTATGGCCCGTGATTTACTAAGCGTCCAAGCTTCTACGGTAGCTTCGGAGTCTGCGTTGTCTCTTAGTGGCAGGATAATATCATTACGGAGAACAAGATTAACTCCGGAAGCGGTGGAGATGTGCATTTGTTTAAAAGACCACTTAGACGCAATGGATCGTATACAAGACAAAACAAATCTTGAAGACGAAATTGCAATCGAATCTAAATTACACGATGAAGAGGTAGAAGAAGGAGTATCTTCTGGTATATCCGACGAAGAATTAGCATTTGATGAAGCCTCTCGAAGAAAATAGTCGATTAGTTAAATAAAAATTTTATATTATTTTTTATTGATTCGTTAATGTATTTTTTAAGTTATTTTAATAAATAAATAATAAATTAATGAGTTATAAATGTTTTTTAATATTGTTATAATAATAATAATGATAATAATAATAATAATAATAATTGTAATAATAATAATAATAATAAAAACCGGTTGTACCCGGTTTTGGACCTGACCCGGTCCAGACCCGACCCTAACCGGGTAGGCCGGATAGGGTTTTAAGGGTGACCAACCCGACCCTAACCCGAACCCGGGTTCATCAATACCTGGGTCCCAAAAAAAACCGGCTGGCCCGTACCCGGTTTGAACCCGGTTTCGGATCCGGCCCAAACCCGATTTGTGCACATCTACTTGTAGTCTCACAAGAAAACGTGGCATTGAATGATTGAAATAGAAATTCTTGAAGCCTTGTGTCACACCCCAACCTTGACGGCGGAAACGTCGAGATGTGAGGGTTAAGATTGTTCACAGCCACATAACGCTATATTAAATTGTAAATATTATTCATAAGTCTTGAAATACAAATACAATCATAATTCTCAAACATGTAATAAGTCGAATGCAACAAAAACATAAAGTAATCTTTATTTCATTTACTAGGTCCAAATCCTAGATTATGGCATGCTTCAAAAAGATCACTTAAGCTTGAGGTTGACCTGAAACATGATAAAAATAAGGGTCAACTAAAATAGTTGGTGAGTTTCCAAGGTTTTCATACATAATAATAAAAAAAATTACAAGTAGCAATTCATGTCATAAGTTATAAGCTAGTAAGGTTATAGAACACATATCGTTACAACCAAACCTCGACTTGATTACAAGTATAAAAGATTGGCTAAGTGTATTTGGTTCCCTAGTGCACAAGCATACGGCTCCTAGGAGTCGGCAATACATCGACTTTAGCACCAAATAGGCTTGTCAGGCCCAAAGATCTAAGACGTTGCCAGGCTAGCAATAGTTAATGATTGTAATCAAACTATGTATCTCATATAAACACTTACAATAAACAAATAACCATGACAAAATAATAAGTTGAATTGCACGTGATTTACAAGTCTCAAACGTGTATAAGTGTATCATGTATAAGTTATCATGTTTCACCCCAAAATAGTGTGCAATAAAGTAAAAAGGGGCAAGAAAACTCACTTGATCAATAAGTATATATTAAGGATCAATAAGAATAATATAAGCCGTTCCAAGGTAAAACGTCACAAGACACCTAAATATATAAATATTACAAGATTTAGGTCAAGATTCAACAATTAAACATGAACTAGGTTCCTTAGAATTTAAGAGAGTTTTGTTAGCCAATTTAGTTTATTAATATATATATATATACATATATATATATATATATATTACAAAAAAAATTAAGGGAATATTCTTACAAAATTATAAATTATTGCATTTAGTTTGAGTATCATATAACTTTAATCGAAGAAAATGTACGATTTATTATTGATTCAAGCAACAATTTAACTTTTACATAAACTCATTCTTACAACAATAATTAAAATTTAATAATTAAATATTACGGTATTTTTATAAAAATAAATTTACAGAAAAATCATTTTGTTAATTTAAAGGTTAAAAGTTGATGAAAATTATTTTTTGTAATTTTTAGAAATTTTCTAGTAAGAAATAAGGCCTAAAAAGGCTTTAAAAAAAGAATAAGAGGGTGCCCGGGTTCGAACCCGGGACCTTTTGAATGTAAGGGCGTGTCGTGAACCGGTGTACCATGGCTTCCAGCCGCGGTATTACTTGGTTCCATTTCCTTATAACACCAAGTTCCCAGCCTCAAGAACCCTAGTTTAGATCCGTTCAAAATTGATCATCTAAACGATCTTGATAACCAAATTAACCATGGGGCTTTTGTTTCCCATGGTAATCGAGCATAACCATGTATGTAATTTACCCGAATAAGTTCGAATTTGAGCAATCCTAAACGAAGAACAAGTCGCGGTCGTTGAACTCAGTGGATGAGAAATCCCCAATGATAATCCAATTAAACTTGCAGATAGCCTCGAATGATGATCCCGATGCGAAGCCCTATGTTGATTTTGGTTCAATTCGTTCGGAGATAGGATTTTGGCAAGGTTACAGGTCGCGAAAGAAAACGGGAATTGGATTTGCTGTTTGCGTTGTTTCAGGTGAAATTGGAATTGATAGAAGCTTTAGACTACTTAGACGTTCGATTATGAATCATTTAAGTTGATTATTATTGAGTTTTAATGATCGAACGGCTATATGGTTAGAAACGCTCGATTACACACTCGATCAAGTTCATAAACGATATAAACGCAATTAAAGTCCATGATTGCGTTCGAATCGTGTTCAAGAACGTTTTAGGGACGGTTTCGGATTAAAAAACATCGGTTTTTGGCGGTTTTGGTGCCTCGCCGGACTTGCCGGAGTCCGGCGGCGAGGTCACCGAAAAAACGGGGTGAGAAGGGGGGGGTTTGATTTTTGATAAATTACACCTTTGGTCCCTCAACTTTGATTTTCTATTATTCAATGCCCAAACTTAATATTTCAAGTTTCTAATTTGACAATTAGGCCCCCTTGAACTTAATTAAGTTTTAACTTTGTTAACTTTGATAACTTATTATTATTATTTTTATTATCATTATATTATATTATTATTATTATTATTGTTATTATTTTTACATAATAGTATTTATACTTTTATTAATATTAACATTATTATCATATAATATTTATAAACTTTAAATTAAATAAGAAATCACACATAAATAGCCCACCAAGTTTCATAAATAGCATAAATGGCCCTTACAAGAACTAACAAAATTAATTTTTAGTTAACAAAGAAAATACGAGATGTTACAGTCTCCCCAAGTTGAAAGAATTTCGTCCCGAAATAAGAAAATGAAACTATACAAATAAGAACGGGTATTTCTTCTTCATGTGCTCCTCTCGTTCCCAAGTAAATTCAGCGCCACGTTTATTTTCCCAACGAACCTTGACGATTGGGGTTGTTGTGGTTCTAGTCTTCTTCATTATACGATCCATGATCTCTACAGGTTTCTCGACAAAATGTAATGACTCGTCGATCTGAATGTCTTCCAGCGGAACATACAGACTTTCGTCGGCCAAACATCTTCTCAAATTGAGACGTGGAACACAGGATGAATTCCACTAAGGTCGGAAGGTAACTCTAGTTTATAAGCCACTTTCCCAATCCTTTTCAGGATTTTGAAAGGTCCTACAAACCTTGGAGCCAGTTTTCCCTTCTTTCCAAAGCGAACCACACCTTTCCACGGTGAGACCTTGAGAAGAACCAACTCCCCAGCTTGGAATTCCAATGGCTTACGTCGCTTGTCAGCATAGCTCTTTTGACGACTTCTCGCCACTTCGAGGTTCTTGCGAATGATAGAAACTTTATCGGTCGTCTCTTGTATAAGTTCAGGACCAGTGATGAAGTTTTCACCAATGTCGGTCCAACAGATCGTGTGACGACATTTTCGACCATAAAGTGCTTCAAACGGTGCCATCTTGATACTCGAGTGTAACTATTGTTATACGAAAATTCCGCGAGCGGTAGATGCGTATCCCAATCGCCACAAAGTCAAGAACACAGAGACGTAGCAAATCCTCCAAAGTTTGGATCGTTCGCTCGGTTTGGCCATCAGTTTGAGGATGGTAAGCCGTGCTTAGATCCAATTGTGTACCCAAAAGTTCTTGCATAGACGACCAAAAATGTGAAGTGAAACGAGCATCTCGGTCAGATATGATGTGCAGAGGTACCCCATGACGACTTACAATCTCATCAACGTATATACGAGCTAACTTTGATGTCTTGTAAGTGTCACGTATGGGTATAAAATGTGCCGACTTGGTCAATCGGTCAACGATCACCCATATGCTATCATGTCCTCGAGAGGTTCGGGGTAGCTTTGTTATGAAGTCCATGGATATGTGTTCCCATTTCCACATAGGGATCTCGGGTTGCTCAAGTAATCCACTTGGACGTTGATGTTCGGCTTTAACTTTCGTACATGTGAGGCACTTAGCTACATAAGTCGCTATGTCTTTCTTCATTCCAGGCCACCAATATTGGCCACGTAGGTCCATGTACATCTTATCGGAACCAGGATGAATTGAATAACGAGTTTGATGAGCTTCGTTCATAATAAAGGTACGAATGTTATCGCGATTTGGTACCCAAATACGATTGGCGAAGTACATCAATCCATTGGATTTCGTTTCCAATTGGGTTAGAAGATTATGCTCCAACTCATCTTCATTCTCCCTTCTCGTTGAATCATTTGTTGAGCCTCCAGGATGCTAGACTCGATGTCACTATCTATTCTCAGGTTTTGTAGTAGTACGGTGGTCTCATTGACATCTAGTCGAATTTCAGTATCGAACTCACCCAATGTGTCAAACCATTGACGTCGATCTCGAATTTCTTGAAATGAGATCATCTTGTTGTGAATCTTTCGGCTCAGTGCATCGGCCACAACGTTTGCTTTACCAGAATGGTAACGAATGTCACAATCATAGTCACTAATCAACTCCACCCAACGACGTTGTCTCATGTTGAGATCTTTTTGATTGAAAACGTGTTGAAGACTTTTGTGATCGGTGTAGACTATACATTGCGTACCATACAGGTAGTGCCTCCAAATCTTCAAAGCAAATACAACAGCACCAAGCTCGAGATCGTGGGTTGTATAATTCACCTCGTGAACCTTCAATTGTCTCGACGCATAAGCTATGACCTTCCCTCGTTGCATGAGAACACAACCAAGGCCTTGCTTAGATGCATCACAATACACGGTGAAATCGTCGTTTCCATCGGGTAGGGTCAGTATAGGAGCATTGCACAACTTATGCTTTAACGCTTCAAAAGCTTCTTCTTGCTCGGTACCCCACTCGAATGGTTTATTCTTTTGTGTCAAAGTAGTGAGCGGCTTCGCGATCCTCGAGAAATTTGCGATGAATCGCCGATAATAACCAGCAAGACCAAGAAAAGAACGAACTTCGGTAGGAGTTGTAGGAATACACCAATTCTTCACAGCTTCCACCTTTGCAGGATCAACGTGAATCCCTTGGCTATTCACCACGTGTCCTAGAAATTGAACTTCTTCGAGCCAGAAATCACACTTCGAGAACTTTGCGTACAATTGCTCTTTCTTTAACAACTCAAGAACCAACCTCAAATGCAGCTCATGATCGGTGTTGGTCTTGGAATAGATAAGTATGTCATCAATAAAGACGATCACAAACTTGTCTAGATAAGGCTTGCATACTCGGTTCATGAGATCCATGAAGACAGCAGGAGCATTGGTTAAACCAAAAGGCATCACCATAAACTCATAGTGTCCATAACGAGTACGAAAAGCAGTCTTTGGAATGTCATCCTCGAACTCGTAATTGATGATATCCAGAACGTAGATCAATTTTCGAGAATATGGCAGCTCCTTGAAGTTGATCAAACAAGTCATCGATGCGAGGAAGAGGATAACGATTCTTGATGGTAAGTTTGTTAAGCTCGCGATAATCGATGCACATACGAAACGATCCATCCTCTTCTTCACGAAAAGGACAGGTGCACCCCAAGGCGAAGAACTAGGACGGATGAAGCCTTTCTCGGACAGCTCTTGCAATTGACAAGAGAGTTCTTGCATTTCCGATGGTGCAAGCCGATATGGTGACTTGGCCACGGGGTTTGCCCGGTATCAAGTCAATTTTAAACTCGACTTCACGCACGGGAGGTAAACCACTAAGGTCATCGGGGAATACTTCAGGAAAGTCTCGTACGATAGGGACATCCTTAAGTTCTTTCCCTTTGACTTTCGTGTTGACCACATAAGCCAAGAAGGCCATATACTTCTTGTTTAAGCACTTTCGGGCTTGAGTGCAAGACATGAGTTTAAGCCCTTTAGAAGATTTTTCACCGAACACCTTCAACGTATCTCCAGAGGGTAACGGTATACGAATGCACTTCTCGAACAAATGATCTCAGCATGGTGTTTGGCTAACCAATCCATACCAATGATGACGTCAAAGCTCCCAAGTTTCATAGGGATAAGATCGATAAGAAAATCATGCGTATCAAGACTTAAGATGCAATCACGAACGATAACGTCAACGGTAATTGGTTCTCCATCGGCAACTTCAACAGTAAGAGGTCTTTCTAGTTTCGTATGTGGCTTAGCAAGTATGGATTCAAACTCTAATGAAACAAAACTTTTATCGGCTCCAGAATCAAATAGGACATAGGCATAAGTTTTGTTAATAAGGAACATACCTGTTCAATTTTTTAAGGTATTTAACAATACAGGTAAAATATGAAATGAATTTGATCACAAAATTTAAGGGTGAGTTAACGTACCATTCACCACATCGTTGTTTGCTTGTGCTTGGTTAGCGTTGATGTTGAAAGCACGTCCTCGGGCTTGTGGAAGATTACCCACAAGACGAGGGCATTGTGGACGAAAGTGGCCAGGTTCCCCACAGTTGTAGCAAACACGGTTTGTGACCACAGCAGCATTATTAGGTGCACGGTGGCAAGTTGCCACCAAATGACCATATTTACCACATAAGTGCAAATGCGGCATGGTTGATTCCCCGGGTGATGATACCTACACGTGCTGCACATCGGTTGAGGACCAGCATAAGCCCTAGCCCCAGGCACTTGTGCCACAGATGTAGTCGCGGGTACAGGTTGCCTTTGGGGTTGTTTAGGTGCAGCCACGGCATAATTACGCGCCGGTGTGAACTTGCGCTTCTTGTTGTTGTTGTGGCTGTTAGACGGTTCAGCTTTGGTCTCCTTAACCGCCTCGGTAGCCGTCTTCTCTACCTTCTTTGCACCCTTCACAGACATGGTGCCCGCTCTTATATGGTTCTCGGTGAGTTGAGCGGTGATTGTAATGGCTTCTTCCAAGGTTGTGGGTCGGCTACCCACCACAGCATCTTGAATTGGGGTGGTACGCCCTTAATGAACTTCTCGATGTTGCGGGGAACAGTGTCGACCATATGGGGTAGCAGTATACTCAACTCGTGATGCCTAGTTGAGTAGGCCAAATGATCACCATCATTTTGTTTCAAATTCCAAAACTCTTCTTCCAACTTTTGCAATTCACTTCTTGGGCAGAACTTCGCGATGGCGATGTTCTTGAACTCTTCCCAGGTAAGTGCTAGAATAGCATCGGGTCCACGATTCCTCTTCTCGCTATTCCACCAGGTAAGAGCCCTTTGTTGGAACATACTAGTGGCATAACGAACCTTGAGTGCATCGGGACACTCACAATTGATAAAGGTATTCTCCATGCTTTCGAACCACTCAAGAAGGCCAGTGGCTCTTTCCTTGCCACTAAAACTAGTGGGCTTGCAAGAGCTGAAGTGTTTGAAGGTGCAAGTTTGATTATTCCCGTGTTGATTGTTCCCGTTTTGATTGTTGCTATTCTCTCCATGACCATTTCCATTGTTGCTAGCGTTGGTCATTAAGGTGCTATTAAGTTCAGCAACCATGGTCGGAATGACAGCAGCCATTTGTCGAGCGATCATGGCGGCTAACTTACGATCGGAACTTCCACGCTTCCCATGATGACGAGACATGCTGGAATATACAAATGAGTTAGATATGAGAATTGGAATAACAAGGATTAATGTCCAACAAGGATAAGGCAAAAAGTTGTAAGACACATGGAATGGTTCCATTTGGTAACGCATTACCATTTGGAAACGTTGACTCGTCAAGGTAAGTTGACTCATTCGCCTTAGAAATTTGTGTATGTTGACCATGGTTTATCACTCATCCCAGAAATCCCCAGGTAAGCATAACTAGTCCCGTAGGATTTATGCGATATGCTTGCCTTAGCCGAGGGCCTTTTGCCAGGAAATCCAGAATACAGGTGTCCATGTGTCACACAAATTTCTTAGGTTTATGAAATCAAAACCATGATGAGATTTAAATAGATTAGACATAAGTCTAAAGATTTAATTCTTAAGCATAAGTATACAATTCTACGTGTTGACGAGAATAAGATTAGGAAGTTTCATTTGTCGGGGAGAGTCAATGAGTCAAAGTTAAGTTTAGGGAGACAAGTAACAAAGTTTAGGCAATTACAAGGCAACCTATGCTAAGGCATCAAGTTGCACATAAGTATAGCATTATGTAGCATGTAACAATATATATATTTCAAGAATATAAATATTATCCTATGGAGTTCATGCATAAGCTATAGTCTAGGTCACCATTACTAATAACCTAAATCCCTATAGTTATGGGCTCTGATACCAATCTGTCACACCCCAACCTTGACGGCGGAAACGTCGAGATGTGAGGGTTAAGATTGTTCACAGCCACATAACGCTATATTAAATTGTAAATATTATTATCATAAGTCTTGAAATACAAATACAATCATAATTCTCAAACATGTAATAAGTTCGAATGCAACAAAAACATAAAGTAATCTTTTTATTTCATTTACTAGGTCCAAATCCTAGATTATGGCATGCTTCAAAAAGATCACTTTAAGCTTGAGGTTGACCTGAAACATGATAAAAATAAGGGTCAACTAAAATAGTTGGTGAGTTTCCAAGGTTTTCATACATAATAATAAAAAAAATTACAAGTAGCAATTCATGTCATAAGTTATAAGCTAGTAAGGTTATAGAACACATATCGTTACAACCAAACCTCGACTTGATTACAAGTATAAAAGATTGGCTAAGTGTATTTGGTTCCCTAGTGCACAAGCATACGGCTCCTAGGAGTCGGCAATACATCGACTTTAGCACCAAATAGGCTTGTCAGGCCCAAAGATCTAAGACGTTGCCAGGCTAGCAATAGTTAATGATTGTAATCAAACTATGTATCTCATATAAACACTTACAATAAACAAATAACCATGACAAAATAATAAGTTGAATTGCACGTGATTTACAAGTCTCAAACGTGTATAAGTGTATCATGTATAAGTTATCATGTTTCACCCCAAAATAGTGTGCAATAAAGTAAAAATGGGCAAGAAAACTCACTTGATCAATAAGTATATATTAAGGATCAATAAGAATAATATAAGCCGTTCCAAGGTAAAACGTCACAAGACACCTAAATATATAAATATTACAAGATTTAGGTCAAGATTCAACAATTAAACATGAACTAGGTTCCTTAGAATTTAAGAGAGTTTTGTTAGCCAATTTAGTTTATTAATAATATATTTATATATACATATATATATATATATATTACAAAAAAAAATTAAGGGAATATTCTTACAAAATTATAAATTATTGCATTTAGTTTGAGTATCATATAACTTTAATCGAAGAAAATGTACGATTTATTATTGATTCAAGCAACAATTTAACTTTTACATAAACTCATTCTTACAACAATAATTAAAATTTAATAATTAAATATTACGGTATTTTTATAAAAATAAATTTACAGAAAAATCATTTTGTTAATTTAAAGGTTAAAAGTTGATGAAAATTATTTTTTGTAATTTTTTAGAAATTTTCTAGTAAGAAATAAGGCCTAAAAAGGCTTTAAAAAAAGAATAAGAGGGTGCCCGGGTTCGAACCCGGGACCTCTTGAATGTAAGGGCGTGTCGTGAACCGGTGTACCATGGCTTCCAGCCGCGGTATTACTTGGTTCCATTTCCTTATAACACCAAGTTCCCAGCCTCAAGAACCCTAGTTTAGATCCGTTCAAAATTGATCATCTAAACGATCTTGATAACCAAATTAACCATGGGGCTTTTGTTTCCCATGGTTAATCGAGCATAACCATGTATGTAATTTACCCGAATAAGTTCGAATTTGAGCAATCCTAAACGAAGAACAAGTCGCGGTCGTTGAACTCAGTGGATGAGAAATCCCCAATGATAATCCAATTAAACTTGCAGATAGCCTCGAATGATGATCCCGATGCGAAGCCCTATGTTGATTTTGGTTCAATTCGTTCGGAGATAGGATTTTGGCAAGGTTACAGGTCGCGAAAGAAAACGGGAATTGGATTTGCTGTTTGCGTTGTTTCAGGTGAAATTGGAATTGATAGAAGCTTTAGACTACTTAGACGTTCGATTATGAATCATTTAAGTTGATTATTATTGAGTTTTAATGATCGAACGGCTATATGGTTAGAAACGCTCGATTACACACTCGATCAAGTTCATAACCGACGTATAAACGCAATTAAAGTCCATGATTGCGTTCGAATCGTGTTCAAGAACGTTTTAGGGACGGTTTCGGATTAAAAAACATCGGTTTTTGGCGGTTTTGGTGCCTCGCCGGACTTGGCCGGAGTCCGGCGGCGAGGTCACCGGAAAAACGGGGTGAGAGGGGGGGGGGGGTTTGATTTTTGATAAATTACACCTTTGGTCCCTCAACTTTGATTTTCTATTATTCAATGCCCAAACTTAATATTTCAAGTTTCTAATTTGACAATTAGGCCCCCTTGAACTTAATTAAGTTTTAACTTTGTTAACTTTGATAACTTATTATTATTATTTTTATTATCATTATTATTATTATATTATTATTATTATTATTATTATTATTGTTATTATTTTTACATAATAGTATTTATACTTTTATTAATATTAACATTATTATCATATAATATTTATAAACTTTAAATTAAATAAGAAATCACACATAAATAGCCCACCAAGTTTCATAAATAGCATAAATGGCCCTTACAAGAACTAACAAAATTAATTTTTAGTTAACAAAGAAAATACGAGATGTTACACCTTGGATCCTGAAGTAACAAAAGATCAAAACCAAACCGGACCTAATCAGCCTAAATCAAAATTCGAAATTTTTGTAATTGAAACCGAAGGACAAGCAATAAGGGTTAGGTAGGTCTTGGGCTGTTCAAAGTCGGTTAATTAGGTTTCTTGAATCTAAGCTCGATCTTGTTCACCCCTAGTAACAAACAAAAGATAGTGGTTGGATCCGGCCTTCTCCTTCATCATCAGATGTTTTCGTAGTTGCTCTTCATTTTTTAAGATGATAGATAAAATACAAAATAGAAAACATTACATTACCAAAGGTATAGAATTCTGATAAGGTTAAGTTTAGTTTAAACTAGTTTGATTCAATTACATGAGTCAGTCTCGGGTTATTCTAGTGAATATGAAAATTGGCTTGCTTTTTATAACTTTAAGGGAAGGTATATTATTTCACTAGTAGGCGTAGTGATGTAAATGAACCGAATCAAAATGAGACCTTGTACATGTTCATCCATTTAGTGTTCTGGACAACGGACGGTTCAACCAAATTATATTTCTTATCCATACTCCTTCATTAATGGAATAAACATTTCCTGTTTGTTCGTCAACCAAAAGAGTTTTAAGAACATAGAATGATATTCAAAAACATAAAACAAAACACGATATGAACATTGAAAGAAACAAATATGTAAGAGCCGGCATACATGAATAAACATAAACGAACGGCATACGTTCACAAACACAATTAAACAATATGACCTCTATATATGTAAGTTCATTTAAATAATCGAACTGAATTCTATCGCTCGTGTTCATTCATTATTAAGATTTGTTTTGTTTAGTAATCATATGACATTACCATTTGGGCTAACAACAGGCCCCGATCCCAAATCTTCAGAATTATTGCATCATCGTCAACATTCTGCAACAATCAATCAACAATCAACAATCAAAACCTCCATTGATCTTCAAGGATACACATACGCTCCAGATGCTACAACAGTAAGTTATTTCTTCATCTAAATTCTCACACGCATCTCAATTTCCCCCAAATCACTGCAAAATTTCAATTTCAAATCATTTCTCCATGAAAATCAACACTATATGTACGATCTAATCGTTGAACACTGCAATTCAATTGAACTATAATCACCTAATGATTTCCGTAGACTGAACCGATCCTATCAATTTCAGATTTGAACCCTAATTGTAAATAAACTTAGGGTTAGGGTTAGGGTTACAAAATCATGTCTTGTTTAGCTTTATCTCTTCAACCCACAAATGGATCGGATATCCTGCTTCAAACACGCGAGTGGTTCCCCCCTGCACGAGCCCTAGTGGCGCTTTCAGCTTTCCGGCAGACGCGTATCGCTTTCGCCACCGGAAAGAACCACACGGCGGAGGACGGTGACACCTCGTTAGGAGACGATCCGCTAGCCGCTTCCAGCGGCAGGTGATCGTGGGCGTTGAGAGCCGATATCGCGTTGTTTACAGGCTGGTGAATTCTATCTATGTGTTGGGGATCACCACTGTTGATGATGATTGTGTGAACAATGTGTTTGAGTGCATCAACACTGTTAATCAGGCTGTGAGTGTTGTGGTTACCGCTTGTCGTGGTGTGGATGTTACGCCTGAGAAGCTTGGGAGGAAGTACGCAGAGGTTTATATGGCGTTGGATATTGTTTTGAGGGGTGTGAGTAGTATTAGGCTAGCTGCAATGCTTGCGTCGTTGCATGGTGATAGCATTGCAAAGATGGTGCATTCGGCTTTGAGTACCGAGAGTAAGATTAGGGGAGCTGATGATTGGAGTAGTGTAGAGGTTCATTCTGCTGAACATGAGTCGGGTGAATCGGCTTTTTCAAGTGCTAGTTTTGAGTTGCCTCCCGAGACCTTGGAGGCTGGTGATGAGGTGGCGGCTACACTTGCTCGGGCGGAACAGGGCCCGGCTGTTGAACAAGATGAACCAAAACAAGAAGATGATCAAGTGGAGAAGGACCCGTTTGCTGCTAGTGATAATCTTGAAAACCTGTTGAACTTGTTGGTGGGTTCAAGAAAGATAAGGATCAAGGTTCTGATATGGCGGTAGTTTTGTCGGGCCTTGAGGTCACTACATTACCACCGGCTGCAGCTACAGAGTCGACTCATATAGGCGTTGAAGGGTTTGAAGGAGATTATGGCGGCATAGAGTTTAGTAAAGATGGTTCTACTTTACCTGAAGATTTTGAAGGTATAAATCAAGCTTGGGGCGGTGGTTTGGATGCATCAGAGTTTGTTGATTCGAAAAAGGTTGCGAAGCCCGAAGGTCTTGGTGGGCTTGAGTTATTGGAAACAAGTGACGCCCCGACCACCAACCTGCAGCAGGGGCTGATATGCCTCTCGAAGATCTTGTAGTCAAAAAACCCGAAATGAAAGGCCCTGAAATGTACATTTCTGAAGTGATCAATGCTGAATTCAGGGAGTCTTTACTCGCACGAGTCGGGTTAATGGGCGTTGTCTACTTAAAAACCTTACCTCCAAAATCATCTACAGATGCAGAAACCGAGTTTTCTTTCAAGATTGAAAATACAAACGGTGTCAAAAGATTTGTTATGCATAATTCTACTGTAAGCAGTCTGGGAAACCAAATGTTTCATGTAAAAACCACACCTTCGGATCAACCAATACCTATCCTAAAGTACAGTTTTCAACCTCGTGCAACTCCTCTGCCGTTGAGAGTTAGACTGGTCAAACGCCACAGTGGCACTTTACTATCTGTAATGATCCAATACGTGTCAAACCCTGATCTGCCTGCTCCTTTGACCGATGTTACATTTATTCTTAAACTTCCAGTTGACCCGAGATTGCTGAATGTCTCTCCAAAAGCAGTACTAAACAGGTCTGAAAGAGAATTACAGTGGCATGTTGATGAAATCCCTTTGAAAGGAGACCCTGTTAGGTTGAGAGCAAGGATGCCTGTGGATATTAGTGAAGAAGATGGTGGCGAGGAGATCGAGGTTGTTGGTTATGTAAAGTTTTCTTATCAAGGCACGAGGTCGTTGTCTGGGATTTCTCTGCAGCCTGTTTCCGAGGGTAAAACAGACTTCTATGAGGTTGCTCATAGATACGAGAGTGGAGTTTATACATGTAACTGATGAATCTTTTTTTCTTTTGATCGCGTGTTGTTTCTGTTGTTATGTTTTCTTGAAGAGTTTTGTCGTTTGAAGCGTGTTTCGTATTCAATTTACCGTAGCTTGTAACTCGGGATCATTGTTTGTTATGTCAAAGGTTTTTTTGTCTATCTGTGCTGAGAATATTGTTTTTGATGTTTGGTTTCTTTGCATCATAAGCTGTGTGAACATGAATTTTGTTTACATGTGAATAGAGGTGGCAAAATGGGTGGGTTGGATTGGGTTGGATTGGGTTGGTTGTTAGGTTAGGATAGATTTGGGTCTGGATGGATTCGGGTTAGGATGGGTTCGGGTCAAAATGGATCATTTTTTGAAAAAGCCAATACTATTTACTAGTTTTCTACAATCTAACAACACATATACACAGATATTTATACGAGCTCAAAAAGATACATATACGACTTCATCTCTAAAGGGTGGTACCTTCAATAAAGCGACGATGATGGTGTGATAATGAAACAGAGACCCGACTGTAGGTGTGGTGGTGTGAGCGATGAACTCAACGAATGTGAAGACTGATGCGGAGCTCGACTGTAGGTGCGGTGGTGGTGCACGATGAAACTTGAAGGAGGTGGAAGGGTGTGGATGCGGTGGACCGGTGGTGGTGGTTCAATGGTGGTATGGTGGTGGTTCAGTGGTGTTGTGGTGGTGGTGTGCGATGAAACTCGACCAAGGTGACCAATCTGAGTGAAAGAAACCTTGATTTATTATGACTTGAAACTCTAATTTTAAAAATCCATCTTGACTTATGTTTATTTTTTTCGAAATAAGTTTTTAACCCATCTTGACCTCCTTGTGTTTTTTATTCAATTCACTCTAACCTATATCTATTTTTAAAATATCTATTATGACCCAAAATCATATTCATAAACTTCTTTTGCCATCTCTACGTTTGAAAAAACAAATTTCAATAGTTTTGTCAAAAGTTGCTAATTTACCGTTATTTTCAAAGTTATTCATGTGTGAACTTAAAAAAAGTTTACCATTTTCACTAGGGATGGTTAATATATCGGAATTTAGAGTTAATCACCCAAAAAGTGTGCATATTTAACGAACCTTCAAATAAAAAACAATATAATACAAAGTTGTTTGCGTGTTCAAATTTAAAAATGAAAAGAAAAACGTTTATGGTTTCAGTGTTCACATGTCAACAGTTAGAAGATCTAAGAATATTCTTGCACCTATGAACCTAAAAACTCAGACTAGACTATACAAAATACAACAAAATAAACTAAAAGGTGTCTCATAGTATATAAAATTCTACCACACACACTTAAAAAAAATTAAAATTAACAACGATATGCATCTTCAAATGTGTTACAATAACTAGGTAGAAGCACGAAGGCAACAGTATTGGCATGAGCATGAGGTGTTGTGACAGTGGCCTTAGAACGACTAGGATTGAAGTTCCATGAAGAAGAAAACGTCATGGCTATGGTTAGAGTTCCGACGTTGCTGCCATGCTACGGTTTTGGTTTCCCTCTCCATTGGTTATTGCTTCGGTTAATGTTCCAAATATATGCAACTATAGAATTTTAAATTTAAAACCAAGTCGTCGTAACGTGCTTACATAACTAAGTTATGAACAACAATGGAGAAATGGTATCAAAAACATAACATTGACCAGCTCCAAAACATATCCAAGGGTCAACATGTAAATCTTTTCGACACCTTAAAGGGTTCAAACTTCAAACAAATCAAAACTCCACTTATCTTAAAATATGTTTTTATTAACTTTAAAACGCAATATGTTGGCATAACTAACTTTCCCACAATAATTGTCGGTCAGCAGAAAAACTTGACAACAGCAAAAACGTCTTTTCGCCATTACAAGTTATAAATAAATAAAGAGACAAAGATTAGCTATTAGATTTTTACACGTATCTGTTCTATCATGTATAGACATTGTTTAACCTTCAAGAACTTAGTAATTACCATTTTGGTCCTTCAACTATAGGTACCCATGCATTTATGGGCAACACTATTATAAAATGATGGAATAAAAAGGCTTGCTAGCTGCCAATATCGAGTACAACTACCCCTCAAAGAAAAGGGACGTGAGACCTGTCTACAATGGCGTTACCTTATAAGGTATATGCACATATGGAATAAGATTCCAATCAATAATAATCAATAATATATTCATAATCCTATCTATGTCAATTAATATATATTGTGTTATATATAGAGCCAATCCTAAGACCATAGACTAGACAACATGTTCGGCTTTCGACCTAATAGTTTAGGCAAGTCAGCCTAACACTTTTCGTATAAAACCATAAAATCGGTATTAGTTGAGTTTAGTTAATTAAATCAAAGTTGCTAATGGTATACATAGAGTCTCATTGTCCAACAAATCTATAGGATGTGTAATGACACCTAAATGATTGTCGAATGACATCACTAACAAACAAGGACATGAGTGGCTCAACTGATTTCAAGGCCTTAGCACACTTTTATTTTAAACATCTTTCATAAAAATAGTTCATCATGAAGATTAAATATATAAATTATCATCCACAACGGTTTAAAAAATAACATGTATACCTCAAAGAATCTAAAACACTTTTCATTCAACCTTAACAAATAATATAAAAGGTATGAGAAAAAGAATACTTACAAGATATGTTTCAAAAACCAAAAATAAATCTAAAACCTTTAAAATTAATAGAACCCGCTCTAATATATAACATGCCTACAACACTTCATCTATAGTCAGATAATTGTTTAGAATTATCAATCGTAAATAAATCTAATTAGCAAATCACATGATTGATAGTTGATACTATGTTCTTCTCCTAGAGTTTTTCTAGAACATGATTTAGACATCTAAATAGTAAAAAGAACAAAAGCAAAATGACCCTTTTTCATCCTCACACTCCATAAACCATAACCACACACAATAATTTCATAATCCTTAAAAACACTAAAATAATATAAAGAAATGCATCATGGCTTGTACCTTTAAGCATGAAATGATTGTACTGACACCCATACAAACTACCCAACAACAAAATGTCCAAAACCCTAATAAAAATATTCACTTTGTGCCCCATATGGCATTCTTCAGAACCCAGAGGGCACAACGTGTCAATTCTTTAAACTTAACTTTTCATACCCTAATGGCATCGCCACCGCAACGCTGCCGGAGCTTCTGCAGCTGAGGATTCCGAGCACCCCCCATGACGTTTTCCGGCGAAAACCGACCCCCCGAACCGCCACCCGATCGCTCGGTTCAACCGCGGGAAACAACGACTTCGACGTATTGACAATCTGCCTGTTTCTTATGTCCTGGAGATCCATCTCCGGTGGCACCTTCAACGGCCCGAAAACAAGATCAGACCACCTCGAAGACGAGGTTTTACAGCTCAGATTGTTGCGGTGGAGCTCCGATTCTCTCGAGTTACGGTTAAGTTTCTTGTAATCCAATGAGTAGCTGTTTCTCACGAGTTTGCCTAAAGATCCTTTGTTGTTGGAGCTCTTTAGCTCGTGCATTGACTCGCACCGCCTGCGATCAATGTGGCTATCGGTACGTGATTGATTCGATTGATTCGGGGGTTTTGGTGGTTGTTCGTGGTGGTTTTGGTCGTTGATGGGGATCAGTTTGCCACCGTAGAACATGTCTTCTGCATGGGACATTCTGTGTGGTTCAGATAGGCCACCAGATATTATTGTTCCGCTACAGAACTCGAAGAGATCTTCGGTTGTCGGTGATGGCGAGTTGTGGTGACGATGATCTACAGAATCGGAGTGATCGTCTTCTCGTAAGGGGAAATCGGTGAGGGAAAGCGTCTCGAGCGCGTCAAGTTCTTGATGATCATTGTCGTCGTTAACGCTCATGTTCATGAAGTATGTGTGAGTTTTGGATCAAAGATTGTGAAATATAAAGGGGTCAAAGCATATATATATATATATATGTGTGTATGAAGAAATAAACAAAGCGTGTATCATGTATCCGGTGTTTTATTTAGCTCTTGAAGTATGATGCGAAGAGATATAATAAGAACATATAAAGAAATCATGTATTATATAAAATTTGCATGCATTCATGATTTAGATTTAAATAGGATAATATAATAAAATATTGGGATAGGGTTGGCAACACAATCATCTTTTTTGTGGCATATCCCCATGTCATTTTAGCGTATTCATATTCTTATGCTACACACGAATTATTAAATGTTTAGAGGGAGAATTGAATAAAATAGAGTTGTGTGTTAGATCCAATCAATATAACGATGAAGTTTAAAATATTGATATTGTTGTATTTAAATACTAATTACTGGAAGGAGTAAAATGAATATGTTGCATTAGTTAACTTTTTTTAATTTAAACTTGTTTTAGTTAACAAATCTAGTCTGTTACGTTTTTTAACAAAACTATACTATAATATCAAAAAATTTATCTTCATTAGTTCGAGCAAAAATTATTGTTCTTATCTAACCTTAAACAAAGGCGATGGTGCTACTTCGTTTATGATGTCGAATACGAGGAACTGATCAAAAAAATTGATGTCTAATGGAACCCTTTGACACCCAAGAATGAATGTCAAATATACCTTGATGGGATAATTTTCAATCTTTGCAACATGTACAATCAATGTTATCAAACGTTCCAATTACAGCCATGATCTTTTGTGGTGAAAAGTGTTAACATCAACTAATGATGATGAGTCCTTCCTGATACATATTCACACAATTCATAGAATGAAAAAAATAGATTGTGAAAATTTTGCATGAAAATAAGAATAGTTATTGTGGTAGTATAGAAGATACTATGGCTTTTTAAGAGGAAATAAAATTATCTATTAAATTTATAACTGTTTTTCAATGGTCAAAAATTATCAAGGTAAAAAAATAGCAGGGGAAGAACCCCAACTTGATGTTCCAGTTCCAAGCCAATGTGCCTTTTATTTGGTTCCGAATTTAGGATCAATCATTAATTAGTTGGATATACGATTAAGATACGGAATCAATCAAATTACTAGACACTCAAAGATTAATAGATAATTGCACGATTCTAGATATAACTTAAAAGTCCATAATATAATAATAATCAAAACACTTGAAAAAACCCTAACAAATATTGATCACTAGGAGTTATTATCTCCTACCAAACTAACATTAAGAACAAAAAAACAAAGAAAAGATAAACCATCCACAAGATAAAATACAAATACATACAAAGATAAAGGAAATTTTGAAAGAAGTAAATCTATACAACTTGAGAAATCCATGTAGTTTTATGGCATTCGCATCTTATTCTCCTTTAATAATTATACTAAAAATTATTATTTTTTTCATTAAATAAATTTTTATACGTTTACAATTACTTTTTCTCTTTGCTATATTCATAATCATTTTAAAAAATTAAAAAATTTAATAAAAATAAACGATATAAAGACCGATCACAACCATTCTATATAATATAAAAAATATACTAATAAAAACCTGCTCGAAACGGGCTGACTACATTAGATGTTAGAAAGGTTTTGAGGCAAGTGTGTCACAAGCCAATTACCAAGTCCAATAACGCTCGCTTTTTTTCTAATGTTTTTTATTGCTACATTCTTTCACAAGTATGAAATGGTCGCTAGTAAGATGCTATTATCAATTGAATATGATATCAAAGCACTGAAAAACACATCAAACAGGATCTAACATTCGTTCGTAATCAATATTTAGATTTTAGATATCTTATAAAAGAATACGAAACAAAGAGATTACATCCAATTGATACCCATAATTAATTGATTCTTAAACATATTGTAGTGGTAAAAATCAAAAGAAATGAAGCCACACAATGTTAAGAACACAAAACAAAATACAAACCAAAGAATGAATGCTCCTACAGAAGCAAATCAAGAGCTCCTACAGAAGCAAATCAAGAACTTTGGTACTGATATTAACACTAGCAATAGAATCTATCTACAACAGTTTGATAGATAAACTTAAAACACACAGATGAAATCCCCAAAATTGCATATAAATATGAACATTTAAGACAGATGAAACGCAAAATCAATCGCTGATATCGTATTAAGAACACAAATTACAAGAAACAGAAATTCAAATCAACCCATGAACAATAACGCTAACTAACCAACACCCATCAGACTCAAGAACCCTAGAACCCACTAACCTCAATTAACCCCCAAATCCATAAAGCGTACGCCCCTGTCGCTTCAACGCATAAACAACATCCATCGCCGTGACAGTTTTCCGACGAGCATGTTCCGTATACGTCACCGCATCACGAATAACATTCTCAAGAAAGATCTTCAACACCCCTCTCGTCTCTTCATAAATCAGCCCACTGATTCGCTTCACCCCACCTCGTCTTGCAAGTCGCCGGATCGCAGGCTTCGTTATCCCCTGAATGTTATCCCGGAGAACTTTCCGGTGACGTTTGGCTCCTCCTTTGCCCAATCCTTTGCCCCCTTTACCTCTTCCTGACATTTTTTCGCTCTACAATTGATCTGATTTTGCGATTTTGGTTGATTTGATTGTGGGTGTGTTAAAACTTGAATGTGTGTGTATATATTGCCATATTGGGGGTGTTTAGATTTTGTGTTTGTGTGAGGTGTGATTTCGTTCGTTGATTGATGGGGGTGTGAGGGATGTGGACCGTAGGATTGTGATCCGTGTGATGAGTAGTGTAAGGTTTTGATTGGTTTGTTATGGAGTGTTGGATTCAGCATTGTATGATATTGCTAAGAAATACTTGACAAGTGTTGTTTGTAAAATAGATTGTTTATATCATATTTACTAAAGTATTGTACTTGTGTATAAAAATAACAAAAGTAGTTATAATTCCAGAAATAAAGAAAAAAAGTTTCACAATGAGCTAACAATTACAATTTTTCATCGACATTGGTCAGGTGTGTTTAGAATCCAAATTTTCCTACTATGATAAAATAAAAATAGTATTTTATGACGAAAATGTACAAACATCATAATTATTCTCATCAAAAAAAAATGTTTCTCTCTCATATTAAATAATTATCTTAATTACAAATAATATTATTTAACATTTTTTAGATTTAATAAATTAAGAAATAAATCTATTTATTAATGTTATTTATAAATACATAATTTTTTTATAAAATAATACATTTTTCTAAAGTATAAAACTTTTTTAAAAATACGAAATATTTGAAAATTAGTATTTTTAAAATTTTAGTTTTAAAAAAAAAATTAAATTTGGGAGTTATAATAAGAAAATTTTTAAAACTAGCATTTTTATACGGTTTATTCTAAAACAAAATGTTTGTTTTTTTGGAAAAAAATTAAAACAAAATTTTAAAATTTTGATATAACTATTTTATTACTTATAGTCATTTTGTCATACGTAATTTCAGTCATATCATATTTTAAAATATAATTTTGTAATTAATAAATTTTATTATATTAATATTTTTATTTTATTCAACTCGTATAATACACGAGTTACTAAAGCTAATAATATAATGAATCCAAATGTGAGAGATGTGTTTGATTTCTATTCAAAATATAGATATGAGTGATGAGATGGAGTGAAATAGTATATGATTTTATTAAAATATGAAAACTAGGTTGAAGATTGAGAATGGATTAGGAATTATATAAACTAGGGTAAAAAAGGGTTTTCTTCCATTGTGATTCTCCATCAACATACTTATATCATCCCTCAAAATACAAATAGGTTGAAGGAGCTATAGTGATACCTCATATATATATAGGGATTCACTAACACACAGCATCTCGCTATTCCTCAACCATCAACCCTTCAATATGGGTCATTTGGGCCGAAAAATAATGGCAATTGCATCGAAAGCAATGCCTCCGGAGACCATCCTGACGGTTATCAGATTCAATTCATCATAGATTGTTAAACCATAAACTTTTGTAATTTCCTCTCTTGCTCTGGAGCCCTAATTTCAATGCTTCCTTGATTTACTAAACACTAATCACAGTTTGATTTTCTTCTAAGAAATTTGTGTTTGAGGTATTATCTTTTGAAATATTGCAGTGGAGCATGACTATTTGCTGATCAGGAGACTGAAGTTAGCATAGATCATAATTGCAGGATTTGTGGAGTAACTCGTGTGCATCCCCATATCAAATTAAGTTAGTTCTTTAAAACTTATGTTTGATAGTGTGATTTCGATGATATATTACTATGAATATGGTTAAACTTTTTAAAAAACTGATTAAAAGTTAATTTTAAAAAACTAATAATAAGACAAAATAGTTACTCGTTAAGATTATAAATGAAAGAATAATAATAATAATAATAATAATAATAATAATTAATTAAGAATAAAGATATGAAACGAGATATACTTTTTAAAAAATGAATTAAAGATAAATTTAAAAACTATTATTTTTTTAGTTAAATTATAAAAATATAAATAAAAAACTATAATTTAAAAACTATTATTTTTTTGTAAATATAATGACAAAATTATCCCTAAAGTAAGAATCATAACGGAAAATGTTAACGGTATTTATTAGAAATAGTTTAATGGATTCAAATGATATTTTTGAAAAACATTTGAATAGAAATGAAAATTTTTAAACTTTTAAATTCAAACAATAATTTTTATGAAACCTCAACGATGAAACTGCATTTTAACTCTAACTAAAACTAACAATTTATGGTGTTATCATCAATATATAACAAAAGAAAAGTTATGAAATTAATTCATTCAAGAGCAAGGATCAACGCAGAGTCATTTTAATT
This sequence comes from Flaveria trinervia, assembly GCA_025506515.1. Lineage (NCBI taxonomy): Eukaryota > Viridiplantae > Streptophyta > Magnoliopsida > Asterales > Asteraceae > Flaveria > Flaveria trinervia. The sequence goes on from CM046453.1 coordinate 4,491,698, forward strand.
TTTTAAATCAGTTTGATAACATTGGTAATAACTTATAACACATGTAGATTCTAGTATCAGTGACTAGATAATTTATTTTTCACCTTGACCTGCATATTAAAATGTAAAGCACAAGCAAACATATCCATCGATTATTTTGAGGATTGAAGCATATTTATCGAAAAGGATCCTTTTCGTGCTAAACCTCAATCTAGAGTTTTGATGCAATGACATCGGTTTTGTTAGATCGCGAGGGAAGTTGCAAAGGTAACCAGTCATCGTCATCGTTGAAAGAGCTTGATAAACACTTTGCCACCATTTCATCAGTAACATCCTCTAGTTTCGATGGTACCCACTATATGACACAAATTAAATGTTACCATGGGCCATAATCAAGAAAGGGTCTACTAACCTTTTCTCACTATCTTCTCATTAAGAAAAACATATAAGTTTGAACCCTTTGTCCATTGATTATAAGTTTTGGTTACTCCACTAAATGTTTGGGATAAAGTTCTAAAACTCACGTGAAGTTCAACACACTTATTAGTATTAAGTTATTAACTCTAGTTTGAATACATTATCATTGTATTTAGTCATTCGCGAGTTTGATCAAAAGCAACTAGAGTGATGTAAAGTTAGATCTGCTTATTACCTGAGGTTTCTTGTCTTTTTCGATCAACATAGCTCTAGCTCCCTGCAAAAATGACATTCTAACAACATGAGTTCAAGTGAGAGCAATGCGCGTGTGGTTATCCAAAAACTTGTGCAAATTAATGGAAACCTCGTAGAAGTTGTTGCTAATCGTTCTCCCTAGAAGATGAGAAATGCCAATGTATTCGGTCTCTAGACATTGCTTGAAACTTTTGGACCGTCCGTCTCTTATCTATCATATATACAAGTAAATTAAACATTCATAAGTTTCCATAATCAAGAATCAATTAGTAACATATTGTAAAGTTACAGTACCGTTTTCAAGAAAATCTTGAGGCCTAATGGATTAGCGGATTTCATTGATGTTATTGCCTCATGGGCCCATTTCTCTTGAACTTGCAAAGCCAAGCGTTCCTGAGACGAAACACAAGACATTATGTTCAAGGGTATCGTATCCAACATCGTGATAAAATGGTACGTAAGGTTACCAATGAGGATAATATTTCTTCACACGACTCTCCACAGAAGCATTGGTTAACCATGTCGAGCCTAGAATATGCACTATCTGGCTTGAGGTTAACTTCTTGTGCAAACTGGTTAATAATCGTGGACATTGTAGCTACACTTGATGGATCCGATGAAGCGACCATCTTTTCAAGAGAGTTTTCCATAGATTTTATTTTCTGGAAGAATCGATCGACACGCGTTAAACATACTCATATGGATACAATGAATCATGAATGTGATACAAATTAAATTTGTAGGATGTGTTGAAGAGAGGCAACTACCATGGATGGGATAAAGTGAGTTCCGAGGCCAAATGCAAGCATCTCGACTCCATTTAATCGCGCACCAGTTAATCCGATATACTCTCCTACATACATTTGATTAAATCATGATTAATATTAGATTAAATTACATAGAATATATGTATCATATAGAAAATAATAGATATTGTGCATACCGAATGCTTATTATGAATAGTCTACACTTTCCTTACATATGATCTATGCATCAACATCGACTTTATCTTATTTTATTTATTAACTAACTTTAGTATACCCGTGTGATACACGGTTAAAAATATATAAACAACATAATTCATAGATGTATAAATATTTCGTATGATTAAGTTACATATTACTATAAAAAGTAAAAAATAAAAGGTTAGATTTATAAGTAATAAATATTCAAATACTTTTTTTAATAATATAACAGACCAATATAAAATTAAAAAAATAGTTGTTTTAAAATCATACTAACCTATAATATATAAATATGTCAATAGATATTTTTTTCTTTTTAGTTTTTATTAATTGAATCTTATTCGGCTATAAAATATGTATAGTTTAAAATAGTATGATTACACAACTAAGTTGATAATATAAAAAACATTAATTTATAACAAATTGAATTATTACTATTAATTTAGTTTCTTAATATTAAAAAACTTAACTAAAATGATATATAAGTTTAGGCGGGAATTTTTTTAAGGAGTAATATAAGAGTCACATGTGACATTTTAGTTACTTTTTTATTATATATTATAGAATTTTTTAGTTGTATTTTCAAACTCGTCATATTATATGAGTTAGTTCTATCCAAAGCAAACTATGAAAATATTACATACATTACTGAATATATGTATGTGTCCTTTAAATGCTACTTTGATCCGTTGACCAAGGTTCGTCCACCGGTCCAACTGTTGTTTGGGTTCTTGCACATAATCGAAACATAGATGTTTGGTGCAAGATTGAAATTTTTGGTGTAAAAATTGGTTGATATTTAGCGGTAAGTATTTATAGGCTTTGTTTCTCTGTTTTTTATAGTCGTTACCAATGGTTGAATTATAGTTGTTACTAACATTCAAATTCATTTCCGTTGCCAATAAAAAACAGCATCGGACATTGTTCTATACCTAACCCGGACCATATCGACCCTACCCCGTTTCAGTGGGTAGGATTTTCATTAACTTAGACCCAACCAAGATTCATACCCAATTGTACTCGGGCCCAAAAATCCCGGTTGGGCTGAACTCAAGTTGGACTAAGTTCTGAGTTGAGCCCAAAACTCAAAATGCCCACCTTTACTTCAAGGGAAGACAATATCAATAAGTTTCGTAAGAAATATGGTTATATTATGAAGTTAACTTTTATATATGCATATATCTAGGATATGGCTTAATATAAGATGAATTTACCATAAAAACCTGGAAGTCGTGACAAAAAATAAGATGCGCCAACATCAGGAAAGAGTCCAATTAATACTTCAGGCATCGCGAAAACCTACACGAACATGATAATATTTAACAGGATTTGAGAAAGAAATTGCATACCATGATTGGTTGTTACTTTATGTAGTACAAAAAATAAACAATAAAGAATAAGTGTGTGATAATACAAACTAGAATTATGTTTTTGTCGTGCTTGGAAAAACTCTTCATGAAAAACTATAAGCAAACCATTGAAGTAAGAGTATAAAAAATAGAGAGGTATAAACATATACCGTATTCTCAGTAACAATTCTAAATGTTGAATGTATTGACATTCCAACGCCTCCTCCCATAACATTTCCATCTAAAATCACAAGTGATGGCTTCTTATACGTTGCAAGCAAGTAGTCCAAACAAAATTCTTTCCTGTAATAGTTTACCCCGAAACTCCAATGCCCTGATGAAAACAAAACGACATGTTTTCTTTGTGTTTATTTTATCTCTTATGTGTTGAATAAACATGATCTTACCAAGAGCGACAAATGCATAAGCAGACGTGAGATCACCACCGGCACAAAATACTTTCCCATTTGCCTGTAGATAGAGACAACATGATTAAGGTAGCTAAAGTACATACTATAGTATCGTTTTGTTACGAGTTAAAGAAGCTCTATTCTTGTTACGAAAGTAAGTAATTTGATTAATTAACTTCATGTCTAGTCAAATTAATCCATCATATTAACCTTAAAAATGTTATAAATATAAACAGGAGGCAAACCTAATAAAACTTTAATGTTTAGGGTTGTTACAAAACTGAGTTTAATTTATATAATTTCATATATTTGCAAGCTGCGATTAAAGTCCTTATATCAAGTATATCAATACTTGTACCTACCTAGTATGCTTGAGTTTCAATAGTGAAATATGATATCGGAGGAAAAATAAGAGTATCTGAACTACAAATGGACTCGTAAACACCACATCTTATGTCATTTATCTTTGAAAGAGAGATGTGACAATCGTTGAATAAAGAGATTTATTATCAAATAGTACATAGACAAGTCGTGTCGATTTTTGAACGATCTAAATCTCTCAGTTGCGTTTTGTACCTTCAATATAATAAGTTTAACGGTTGGATCATTCTCGTACACTTTCAACTTTTCATACATTCTTCTTAACTGCAATTAGCACGATCATACAAGTAATTATTAACATATGCAAGGATCTTTTTCGAAATTTGAATTTTGTATATGTACATAGCATACCATCTCATAGTTGAGGGTGTTTAGTTTCTTTGGTCTGTTTAGTATCACTTTTCGTGCTCCCTTGATTTCTTTAAAAATCACCTGCAACAATAATATTTTTTTGTTTAAATAAAATCCCAAACAAATGAAACCATGAATATGTAAAAAGAATTTATTTCATGATATAACAATCAAACTTTTTATCATGTTAACTCTTTATTTATAAACTTACAGGATCAACTAATACCCTGCTAACAATAAGATAAGAAATTGCAAAAATAATTGAAACGACCAACAAAAAATATCAAAGATTCAATTTAAAAAAAAAACATGGAAACCAACTTGTTTGACATACGCACAAAAATATAACTTTCGTGTGCATAAATTGTAAATTAGCAATGACAACCGTGTATACTATTTCCTGGCTGTAAACCATAAGTTTGCTTATACATTAGGTTCACAAATGCTTAGATCCTTTGATCTTTCTTACTTTTTCTAAAGCAAGCTATATAACAAAAGGCGTAGAACCAAACTGGTCGCTATGGATCAGAAGAGGTAGGAGTGAAATACCTCGTGTGCATCGACGGGGTGTGCCATGAGTGAAACCTGCAACTACAAAGCGAGAAGATCTCGAAAATTGATGAAAAGTGATTAGATGTATGTTTTTGGTCTAGATGTAAAAAAAGGTTGTGTACCATACAAACAACCTACCATGCACAATAGAAGTGATTATATGTACATTTTTGGTCTGGTAGGTGAAGTCGTCCTTTTTTTTCTTTTTCAAAGTTTCATACTTAATAAGAGTATCTATATTTTAGTAGAATAATATATATAGGGTAGGTTTATTCTAAAAAAAATTGAGAATTTTAACAACCAATATCAACCATACATTTTAGTCACATGCAAGTCACATGTCAATTTCGTATATTTTTTTAAACGTTCATAACTTTTTTCACGATATTATTTTTTCAAAAAAAATTCACGTTTAATTTTAGTATTTTTTTATCTTTTCAACGCCTACCATTTTTATATATTTTAAAAAAATTATCCAGCCATTATTTACACATATGTAATACTAGATTTACATATGTGTAAATCCATTATTACACATATGTAAATTGAATTTCATAAAAACAGAACTTTTTATTTTATATTATTTTATATTTTTTTATGAAAGAGGGAAACGAAAGAAACATTTTTGTGGTTCTATTTTATATTTTTATGTTATTTTTTTATTTATAATTTTTAGTATGTTTTTATTAGTTACAATTTTAACATTAAAAAATGATTGTTAAGATTGGTTCTTAGAATTCTCACAAAAAAATAATGTTCTTATTTAATCCCTCTTCTCTCTCTCTCTCTATATATATATACCAAGTTTTAATATTATTTCCAACATATATAGCCACTCATATTTTTATAGAAAAAAATTAATCTAGTTTCAATATTTTTTAGTCTTACGAATTTTTTTATAAATCTAGTTTCAATATTGAAAAACTTTCATAATTGTTTTATTTCAGCCAACTAACCAAAGAAAAAAAATGTCACATTATAAAAAAATTAATATAGTTTCAATATAGTTTCAATAATGTGACATCTGAGTGTTGACCAGTATCTCCCATTTAGTTTAATTAATTAAAAGTAATAATGAAGTTTCAAATATTATAACGATTATATTAATATCTGAGTGATTTTTGTTGTTATATACAAGTATGAGTGCATTTAATAAATCACTAAAAAAAGTAGGTTACTATTATATGATATTTTTTTAAAATAGTACTCCTAAAATGATATACGTTCTTGATGAAAAATATAAGAAGAGGGGCATATGATTTGCATATCGTACCCATAGTCTTTATTCTTTAAAGTGTTCTAGTGCTAGTGGGAGTTGTGAGTGAGAAGTGGGAGGGGGTAGTTTTTTTTCCTCTATGGAGTTGAACATTCAGCAAGAATCTGCATTTAGTTCGTATATTTTTGCGTTAGTCTTTAGACGAGTCGTTAAAGTTCTGATCTAAGACGTAAACTTATCGTGCATATTTTTTAATTGCAGATGATATTTTGTTGGTGGCGGAGAGTAGCCACAATGTACATGAGAGGTTAGAGGAGTGGCGAGTAACACACCAACATTTAATCGTTCCAAGAGTGAGTACATTTATTGTGACTCAAGTGGTTGCAACAAAGAGGACACTTATTTATCACTATTAAGTTATCTCACATACAACCAATTTTAAGTACTTGGGGACGTTCATTCGGAGTGACGTTGGAATTGACAACGATGTAGCTCATCACGTTCAAGCAAGTGAGTGTGAGTGGATAGATAGACACAAGAGTTTTGTGTGACAAGAGGTTCCCAATGAGATAAAAGAGAAATTCTATAAAGCTCCCTCAATCACAATTGTTATGAGTAAGATTTTGATAGTTATATGTGTGTGATATTTGTTAACAGGTTACGATGAATGTTAATTTGCATTAATTTTAATTATCTTTTATTACGTCACTGCAAAAATAAACTATGCTTATTGAATATCACGAACACAAGGTGTAAGTGTGTAACTAACGGTACTTGAATTTTACTTGTTTCTACGATTATCGTATTGAAATTCAAGGACAATAACTTGGGACCAAAAGGACCAAAATATTGATAGAGGCAACTACCCTGTCATCTTTTAGTGGTGACATTAACATAACTCCCAAAAATGGACTTTCACTTATTATTATTAGAGTAACTTTTACAAATGGTCCTTGGTGATAAGGTTGTTTCTTTTAATTTAGTCTCTAGATATTATTTATTACAAGTTAGTGTAAGCATGTTAAATTGTAACAAAGTTATCCTTAACTTAGATAATGTAAATTTTTATGTAAGTTACGGTAAGTGTAAACTTATTATATAATTAATTATAAGGGGTAATTAGTAAATAATATTAAAAATACTATTTTACCCTCAAAAGTGCTTTTTTTATCCATTAAATAAATTAATTATAAGGGGTAATTAGTAAAAAAAAAATTTGAACGGCAAATGTACGACCCTGATTCGGAGGATATATGTTATCTTAATCGGGTCCACCTATCCGTTTCCCAGCCGGGACCGCACCCCCAATACCCTTAGGAGGAAACTCATTGCTGAGAACACACACCAGCTCAACTCTACGCATTTTTGCTCAGAGGAAGACTTGAACTCATGACATCCATTTTATTTACATGTCAAAGATACCTCACATTAACCAGTTAGGCTAAAGATCATTGATGGGTAATTAGTAAATAATATTAAAAATACTATTTTACTCTCAAAAGTAATTTTTTTATCCATTAAATAAATTAATAATTCTTAATTTTATGATATCTTAATATACACTTCTTATATGATTTATATATAATATAAATACATGAATTTACTTAGGTAATTTTAGATATTATCTCATGTTATATCTTTTCTTATAACTTGTTACTTTTTTACATTATGTCTAATTCTTCACCATATAATCTTCGTTCGATTCTAGAATAGATTATTTGAAATTTTAATGTCAAGCTCTTCAACGTTATAATTCATTTTCCATGCAACCCAAGGCATCTTATGCACTTCCCAATGCACTCCAAAAAGAAACCAAACCACAATGGATTCTTTACAAGTGATTTCAAAACTTTGTTACCAACACCAAAAGGTGAAAAATAGTCATTTTTAAATGTTATATTCACAAGTTTTACAACAAACACATTTTTAAACTTAGCAATTGAATTCCAAAAATGATTTTTCACAAACCTTGACATAAAGAATTATTTACATATGAAATATATAACTTTTTTTAACCAGCTCATAATCTTAATCCTATAGTTCACCTATACTTATATCATGTAGTATAAAGCACTCGATCTCTTAAATAGAAAGAGACGTCTTACCATCAGAATGCCTTCATTAGTAGGGGTGTTCAAAAATATCCGAATCCGAAACCAAATCCGAAATATCCGAAAATCCGAAATTTGGATATCCGAAATTTCGAATTCGGATTCGAATAGTGATTTTTAGACTTTTCGGATATTTCGGATATCCGAAATATCCAAAATATTTTTATAAAATTTTAAAAAATATTAAATATTAATTATATATTTTTTGGTATTTTCAGTTATTTCGGATATTTTGTTAAATAATATGAATATATGAAATAAATTTCAATAAAATTTATTATTTTTATAAAATTTATCAAATAATACAATTTTTTTTTGAAATTCGGATATCCGAATCCGAATCCGAAATAATCCAAAATTTCGGATATCCGAAAATCGGATATCCGGAATTTTGGATTCGGATTCGGATTAATTTTTCGATATCCGAAAATGAACACCCCTATTCATTAGAGACATGAAATATTTAATTAAAAATTTATGGGTATGTATCCTTCTTGATGAGAGCTAGCAAGGGTTCGTATATGTTCCAACTAATTAAGATGAATGAGATATCGACGCTAAAAAATAGTTTGCTTGAAACAAAACTTGATATGACAAATGGGTAAAACTCCCCCACAATGGGTAACCAACAACGGGCTTATAATCATAAGCTTAGATTTTTTGTTGGTCCATTTAATCGATTTGCAATACAAATGAATTGTTGAATCTTTTAATATCAAATACACACAATAGAAAAGATGAACAATGAAGATTAAGAACAATAACAATTCAAACAAAGTAAGACAATGATGATCAATACATTCAATAACACCAAAGCACAAGGATATTTCTGTGAAATTACTGCTTTATAAAGGTGACTTGCAACAAGGATAAAGGATTAGGGTTTTGCAAGATCAGCTAACAATGATAATGATCAAAACTATATATAGCAGTCTTAGTTTCGCTGACAATTTCGCTATCAGCGAAACTGTTCAGCCGAAACTGTAGTCCAGCGAAACTGTGAGCGAAACTATAGTTTCACTCACAGTCAACTGTTTTGTTCGCTCGGCGAAACTGTTGTTTCTGCCGGGCGAAACTACAGTTTCGGCAGAACAATTTCGCTGATAGCGAAATTGTCTGCGAAACTAAGACTGATATATATAATTTTGATCATTATCATTGTTAGCTGATCTTGCAAAACCCTAATCGTTTATCCTTGTTGCAAGTCAACTTTATAAGCAGTAATTTCACAAAAATATCATTGTGCTTTGATGTTATTAAATGTATTGATCATCATTGTCTTACTTTGTTTGAATTGTTATTGTTCTTAATCTTCATTGTTCATCTTGTTTATTGTGTGTATTTGATATTGAACGATTCAACAACTCATTTGTACTGCAAATCGATCAAATGGACCAACAATTTTCGGGAGCTCCTTACCTTCACTCCCACTATACTCACACGTAAGTGTAATCATAGATGGTTTTAGCTAGTAAATAAACCAGTTAATTCATTATAGTCACTAACATATATGGGTGACTTAAAATGTAGCATGACAGATTGACACAAATTCTTCTCACCACTAGATGTACTAAGGCATGGGGTTCGCTCCACCAGAGTTTTATTCGCTACTGCTGGAGAGTTGAGACCATTATAGAGAAGTAAGAGATGGGGTTAAGTCTGCACGAAAACACCAGAGGCTCATATGAGTGTGTGTATTGATGATCGATTTGTCGAATGGCACTTGTAAATTATGGGTGCATGGTTGATCTATTGGATGGATCTGGACAGCTGAACAGAAGCAGAGATATTCATCAAAATGATGCCACTTAAATTTGATTGATTTATATGATAAAGAACGAAAGTTGTGTGTTTACAAAGGAGATTGATTATATGATAAAGAAAGGATGTGTACCCTGTCTTAAATTTGATTTGGTATGATAAATTATAATCAAACATGCCTTGATCTTGAAAACCAAATCAAGATTCAGTTTTTAGCAGATCATCATATGTGTTGCACCAGTAAACATATGATCAAATTGTTGTTTACAATTTATGGGTTTTAATCTTTATGTCCAAATATAACCTAAAAAGAGGATTTCTTTTGTTATTAGTTTGTGTTACAGTGGAAGATGTATTCAAAGAGAGCAATCGAATTTCCAATTACTATGATGGAATGTTCTGAACACTGTGGAAACTACCAAGCTGCACTGATGCCTCACAGGTATTGAAAGAAATCCTATGAAAAAGTGGTTGAAAGTTGTATAGTCTATCATGCGTCTTAACGCCTAATTTCTGTTTATAACAGTACGTTATTTAACTGGAAATGGAAGTACAAATGCAACAAGAAATATGGCTACCACTTCATGCCAGTTATTTGGCTGTTGATGAGCGATTATCTGATGAATGGGGATCGAATTACATGATTCATACTCGTTACTAAAATACCATTTACCTGTGGACCAAAACATTCACGGTCAGATTTCCATGATCGTGTAGATTGATCCTATCCAATCCATCCAAAAACATTATGAAGGTATTCTTGCTCAATGCGACCCATCCTGCAAAAAGCATACATAACCTCAGATTTAAATTTAATTTAAGAAACAATGACCTAAAGAAGTAAATCACCCCACAATCTTTGAACTGTATACCTTCCGAACAAGCTATGTTACACACTTTCAGCTTTGGTGGATGCATGTTTTGCAGGCGTACCAACTTTATCCTGAAGTTTTTTGCAAGAACTAGATATCAAGAACTGTGTTATATACATAGGCTAAACGCCTCAAACAATAGCATATAACATCACAATATTTAGCTAATAGACTACTCAAATGATTGAATTTTTAAGGCTTGATCACTTCAAATGGTGTAAATCAAATCTATGACCATTATTATGCAGGCTTTCAGGACATGGGTTTGTTTAATCTTTACTAATGCTTCCTAGGATTCAAAAAAAGTGAATCTTCAAACCTTCTGTTTCTTTCAATGCAAGTAATGAAAACAATAACTTACCACCACTCCTTTGCTTTCATAGTAATCATCAAGAGCCCATTGATACTTCGATTGATTCAACCCGAACCAGTGTGCAACGCGCTCATCCAAACTTGAATGTGCTGTTATACAAATGTGTTATCAGCCAATCCAAATATATAGTATATAACACCAAAAATGAAACCAAAAGCACAATGTTAAACGTTTGCAGCATTGATCCACTTCTGCAAACTAACAATCATCTTATAACAACACACCACAATGGATTAATGGAATGCTCTATGTTAACTATTATCCCCTAATTCTCCCCAAAACCTAAATCATGATATTCTAAAACAATCAATATAAAAATAAATCAAATCTTGTGACATTTTTCAAATTCAATTGCCCTCAATGTCATAAACTTCAAAACTGTAATGAACAAACGAAGGGTACCATTTTGAACTTTGGCAACGGCGTCCCAGAAAACTCCGACGGCCGATGACGTGGAATTCCGGTAGTGCAGCGGCGGAGGGTGAACGGCGGATGTCACCGGAGGCGATTGAATTGGCGTGGAGTCGATGTTAAATTTGTTCGGAGATTCGGAGGGAGTGATGAAGACGGTGTAAGGGCCCATCTTTCCGATCGAAGGAGGAGGTGTTGATGGTTCGTTCATGGTGAAAGATTCAGATTATTGAATTTGACTCAAATTGAAGAGAATTAGTGGGGGATTAAGTGATAATAAGATGAATTTGAGTGAATGTTGAGTGAAATTAGAGGGTGAAAGAGGGAAGAGGAACAGGGGTTTTGCAGTAGATCTAGAGAATGAAGATGGAGTGTGGGGTTTAGTTTTGGTGGTATCTTTGTGTTTCTTCAAAGGGGATTTTTTCTCAGCTTGTCTAAGATGCTTTTTTCACTATAATTGTACAAGATTACATATTTAGTTCTCTATATACTTAAAAATATTTAACTTCAATGATTATACTTGGGTTCTAATATTAACACACCCATCATTATAATTGACACTCATTTATACGTCTCATATAGTTTCATACAAGGTATATAGGGTCGAAGGCATTGAAAACGAGAGAATTTCAAGGGGAACTGTCGTATTATTATACACTTTATATAACCCTATACAACCTTCTATACGGCCTTATAGAAATTTAAGAGTCACAATTTATAATTGAAGGGTGTCTCAATAACGCAACCCTTATATTTACTCTCTTTTTCGTCTAATATGTTGTTACGGACTTAAATGCACTGGTGTGCAAAAAATATGAGAGTAATGTATTATTTTTCGATTTTTTGTTAAAAGTTTTAAAAGGTAAATAAAGTGCACAAATTACTCTCTCCCTTCTTTTTGTTTGTCCTGATCCCTCGTTGCATTAACCCACGATGAAGACTAGTGTCTATTGCTAGTTCATTGGGTTAATTTTTTTAATCTTTCTTGTTAATTCTCTTCTTAGCCTCTGGTTGATTCAATTATTTTGGTTTCTTCTTGTTCTTTCGATTAATTTAAGTCAATCAAAAGAAATCATCATCTTAGGTCATCTGTATCTAGTATACATACTGACATGGGCATTGTATTACCTTAGGAGCTCAAGCTTCAAGGGTCTTCTTATGTTGCAGTTTATATGATGATCAGAGAGGAGGGAAATCGAGGTTATATCACCAACATGACGCATCTAAGCCGCATGAGTGAGTCTCTTACAATGTTACTCGTGTCCTTGGCTCTAGCCGAGTAGACTTTTGGAGCAACATATATCTAAACTAGGTGGGGTTTCGTTTTGCTTATGTTGCCTAGGGATTTTTAATTTATATTGGTTCTAACCTTTATCTTCTGGACTGCACAAAAACACAAATAATATTTCCATCATTCACAAAGTCAGAATCCAAACTCTCTAACTATGTCGTTGAGTTAACCTAGCTTGAAGCTCTTCTATGTGGACTCGAGTAGACACAGTTGATCCTCTAGAGTCGATCCTTTTCACCTGCCTTTAACAATTAGTGTAGGCCAGTAGTCGAACCCAAAGTTGTTATGAATTAGTAACATATATTTGATTGTGCTTTTTAAGTATCATATAACGTGAGTGATCGCATAATAGTGATTCGGATGGAGCATGTATGTACTTGCATACTTAGTTTAAATATAATCTTGAATTTGGTCAATTTGATAATTACCAACCTTGAGAAATAGCGTCAGGCAGGCGTTGCCATAAGGTGGTTGATCACCTTGACACATGCTGGTCCAGTATAGGACCATCAAACTTTTTTTCCTTCTTTTTTGTATGTTTTAAATTTTAACATTTTTAAAAAATAACGTTTGCATAGATTAAACTTAGAAAGAGTTAGGCAAGTGGTTTAGGTGCACGCTTTGAAACCCCCACGTAGACCCGGGTTTGATCTTGGGAGGGGGTTTCCTTCCTTTTCTTCAGTTTTTTTGTTATTATTTTTCATTTTTTTAGTTCGTTTTTATAATTTTTTTAATTTATACTACCCCTTTTGGTTTGACCTAAATTTTGTTGTAGTGTCAAAGTACGTTCTTTTTCCTTTTATTTTTTCGTTGAGGATTTTAACTCCCGTTTTATTGGTGCTCGAAAGATACTAACACGGATTATGATCGTAAGTATGCAAAAAATATATTATGGTCTCCGAGATGAATAGCACAGGTGATAAATGTCGTGTTAAGTGTTAATTATAAGCCACCATTTCTTGTTTGCTAATTACTCACGGAGTCACATTCAAGAGTTCAACTACTTTTTCTGTTATAGAAAAGTTATACATACTATTTTCAAACACTTGTCAACACTCGCATTCAAGACTTCAAGTACTTTGTCTATCCTAGAGAAGGCATATTTTTTAGAAAAAGAAGATACATAGTACTTAAGTAGTAACTAAAAGCATGAAATGCCATTTTAATTATAACAAACCAAAAAGAAGTTTAAGACCAAAACAAATATCACCGATATGCATTTTTGCTGTTTAATTAATTAAATATAGTTCAGAATCTTACTAACATATTTTGAATTTCTGGATAGGGCTATAAACGAACCGAACAAACACGAAAGGGGCTTTTTTCGCGCTCGTTCATTACGAAATTAATTTGCTTATGAACTGTTCATTAACGCTTACCGAACGAATTTCTTGTTCGTATTCATTCATTGAGGAAATGAATCTGTTCATGAACTGTTCACGTACATAAATGAACACAGGCGAAGGCAAACAAACCCACACAAATATTCATGAATATAAACAAAATTTTCTAACACAAACAAATACAACCATTATATATTGCTTTTATAAATAAAATCACAAACATTATGTCATATCCACCAATATAAATAAATGCTTAACAGAATTATCTCAAACATAACTTTTAAATGAACAAACACAAACGGACAAATTATCAAAAATTCACGAACATAAATGAATGATTGCAACCTCTGATTATGGTCGTTCATTATTGTTCGTGTTCGTTCATTTTTTAAACGAACGAAAATAAAAAAAACTTTCAGCTGATCGGCTCACGAATAGTTTGTTAAATGATCGATTGGTTTACAACCCTATAGCTACATAAAAGCATCGTACCAACATAGTATTATGTTTCAAATGATTGAGGTCGTACCGGTCACTCATATGAAATTATCTTAATGATAAAATGTATAAAAACTAGTATTACACTCCGCGCTTCGCGGCGGTGTTGTAATTTACGGTTGTATATTTTGAGTGTTGATAGAATGTGAGTATTATAGCGAGCTCATGTGTTCAAGTCTCAACCTAGGTAATGCTCGGAGTTGAGCCAAAATGATTTTCTAGTAATGAGGTGATTGATGGTGTAGTCTCGATTAGAAAACAGTTAGATGGACCCAATTAATATAATATATATTTTTCGAATCAGGATTTTATATTTGCCGTTGAAAAAAAAATACAATATGAGTATTAAATTATATTTCACTAATACAACAAAAACGTCGGAGAAAAAAAAACTTAAAAATTGTCGTTGCATAGGAATGTATTTAAAACCAACCAAACTTGTCCCTTCGGGGACATCCGATAAAATTAGAACGAAACCAACCAGACGTTAAACCAACTATAACCAACTGTATTTTAGTTTAATGATACGAAGAACCTAAAAAAAAGTAATAGTGCACTTATTGCATAAGAAAAATACAAGTGTGACTTTGGTGAAAGAAAATAAAATTTTTGAAAAAGATATGTAAAAACCTAAGAAATACGTGGACTAAGTGTCTATGCATTAGAGCCTTGTACCTAAGGCTTGATACAAAACACATGCATTAATATTGTATACATCATATATAACACTGTAGATGTCATTGCATAAAACCTTGTACCTAAGGCTTCATACAAAACACATGCATTAATATTTTGTACATCATATACAACACTGTAGATGTCATTGCATTTTGTATAGTATATAATGGTAGAACTTGAAAATTTTAAAATATATTATGATTCAATTAAAAGCATACAACTATCTAAGGATTTGGGTTCAAACCTTACACCCAACCACTTTCATTATTTGTATTTCTACTTCCTGTTAAAAGACCACTCTTTTCTTGTGTATCCTCTTATATGGAAAGTTGTTGTCACGTCACCCCTCTCGCCGACCCTACACCACTCCGGCATCCTGCCTCAGGTTGTCACCTTCGCGTAACAATGGAACATGTGATATTGGTGGTGTCGAGACCTACTACAAATGCAATTATTGTGGTGGGCGCCACACTGATATAAACATAAGATGAATATACACGAGTTAAATGTTTGGTGGGCCGATAAGGAATATGATGTTGTTTGTGGAAAGGAGATGGTACAACTAATCGGTCGATATCTTAAATTAAATGTAAGTACGAGATAAAGAGGAAGATAGAGAGGGTCGAAATGAAATAGTTGATACCACAGCACCCATGTGATTTGTGAAACCCATATAACAAAATATATCAATAATAAACCATTATTGAAACGCAAAAGATACAAAAATTCTCAAATCAAATCGGTAAATTTTGATTAATTTCAGTGAACTAACAAAAAAACTAATCTATCTCATACAACCTAACACCAAAATATTATGACACCAATCAAAAAAATTTTTGAGATACATCCCTACGACCGACACCTTCACACCACCACCTACTCAATGTTAAAGAAAACATCTACTAGTAAGTATTACTAGAATTTCTTTCTTTTTCTATTTAACTAGAAATGACGAGGTCACTATGTAAAATACCAAACTTTGGTGGCCGCTTTGTGAACTTATAAAAGTTCACTACACACACTAACACAATGTTTTTATTGTATATATAATACCCAACTAAGTTCAAAAGCATCCAAGTAACATCTATATGTTAACTCTACTAAACAAGATATGATAAATGAAACACCGTCTGCTCTAGAATATAACTTGACGTGAATTCTTTGTAATTTGAATCAACTAACGAGCCCAAGATCAAAGAGCGAGATAAGATATTGATGATTTAACATCAACATCGAATCTAAAAACCCCCAATGTTGTCTCCATTTTGAAGGCAACTCTTGTGATTATCCGAGGTATTCACTAGTTTCATGTTATTCAAATTTGAAAATTTAATTCGAATACGAGTTAGCTTGATGCAAATAACCCGAATTATGTGAAAAATAAATAAAATAATATATTTACATAATGAATATAAATATATGTAATTCTTCAAAAAATTAAATTATGCAATCCCTATTCAAATAATTGACCAGTTATGTTTAAAATTTTTAAATTCGAATTCAATTCAAAAACTTATTTTGAAGTTCAGTTTGATAAACAACCTGGTTTACCTGAATTGGATTCAAATTTTGATTTTTCAATTTTGATTGGAACAAAAAACACTTGTAGTCATAGGAGTATGGTGTAAACTTTCACAATCGCACAACTTACCTATCCAGGAATTAGTAGAATGAGTTGAGGAGATAGGCTCAAGCAAGGACCATAAAGAGCTTCTCGTGGCTATTTTTCTACCAGCAATATAGTGTTTTTGAAAAGCAAGAAATGAAAATGTTTTTAAAAACAAAAGACGGATCCAATCAACATAATGGGAGAGATCAAAACATTGAGTTTTTATGGATCACAAATAGATCAAAGTTAAAATGGGTTAGTTAGGATTTTTGGTGTAATTTTTATTTTGTTCATCATTTGTAGTCTCCTACCTTTACTAGTTACTTGCTAGTTGGCTTTTTAATAAAAATATTGTCGTTCAAAAATAATATATATATATAAAACTTGAAAAGTTGAAAGCTTCTAAAAGTTGTTTGATGAAGTTATGGTTATACAATACAATCTCATTTGTATATTATCAAATTTACTTCAGCTCATAATGTTAGCATAGCTTAACCTATTCATTAAAAACTTATTTTTTATAAATTATATCTTTTAAAACTATTTTTAAAGATATTTTTTAGAGTAAATAGAAGACAATGGCCGGTGGCTGACTCGTGGCTAGAGGACCATAGACTGGTAGATTGAATGGAGGAAATATGTGCATATTGCCATATTCAATAGTTATTCAAAAAGGAAAAAAACAGAAAATTGGTATTTATTTAAATATTTTAAGATTTTTTTAGTCTTATATAAATCATTTTCAAAGGTCCGGCAATTTTATGTCACGTTTCCACAATATTATACGTAAGTTAACAAACATACATTCAAACCATCATACTCAACCAAAATGGGTAATGTACAGGATTATATTTGTTTGTTGGGTTTTAATATCATGAAATGTTGAAAATTATGTATGGAAATTTGGTGGAAAAGAAAATAAAGAAGAAAATGGTTAAAATTTTGTCACATTATGTGGAAATGAATGCACATGTGTTAGAAAGTGGGGCATAGAAAATAGTTTTGGACTTTTGGGTGATTATAGTAGCAAAATGTACCCTCCTTTTATGCCTATCATACGTTATTGAAAACATCACATCACTCAACTGTTTTTCTTTTCTCTTCTATTTCGTCTTTTTAACAATTCTCAAGTTTTCCCTTTTGTTGATTATTATTGTTTAAAAATGTTTTTATAAAAACGATTTTTTATTAAAAAAGATATAATAATGTGTACAAAAATGTTGAAAAAGAGATAAAAGTTAAAAAAAATGTCACTAAAACGATTGTTTGAATCAGTTTTCGACACATTAATTATTTTAGAGAAAGTCGTCTTTATTATAATTTTTTTACTTTTTTTAACTTTAGAAAGAAAACTCATTTTCATATTTTAAAAATTAGAATTTTTTATTCTAAACTTAAAAGTATAGATATTAGTTTAAAAAAAATTAAATTCTATGAAAATAAATAAAACCTAAAAAGAATTATATTGTAAAGTTAAAAAGAGAGCCCTCAACAAGTAAAATTAACGGGATGAAAGTACAATTAACATCAACGATAGTAGTCCTCTAATAAAGACGTGGATAAAGTTTTCAAATATTAATTTTAAAAAGCATTGATAAGAAAACTGATGTATAATATAATTATTAAGGTTATAACACGTGTTTAAATTATTATTTTTTACGTTCGAGACCTTGCTTTTACTCAACAGTAGAAAATTATGTCTTTTACCTTAACTAGGATGTAACGTTTGGTTAAATTCATATATCATAACCATCTCACCCTTTTATTTATAAATGTATAAAGACGAATCCTCGTCATTTCTTCTTTTGGTTCTCTCCTCGTATTCTCATCTAACAATCATCAGTATCTTTTCTTTTTGTTTTATTCTTCTACTAGTACAGAGTCATGTGTATTATACGAGTTTAATAAACGTAATAAATTAATAGTTATTTATTAATATTTAATAATTAATATATTTTTTGAATAAAGTATGATTGAAATTATATAGAATAAACCATTTTAAGTAATAAAACAATAACAACATTTTGTTTTTAACAACTTTTGCTTTAATTTTTTCTTAAACACTCTAATTTTTTTTTAAAAATAATTTTTGAAACAATGACAATTTGTATTAAAAACTTCATATTTCACAAATTTTTGGCTTTGAAAATCTTATGTTTTTAAATAAAAAGAAGCATGTTTTTTACTTATCAAAAAAATCTGTCTATAATTTAAAAAGTATATAAATAGTTATTAACATTTAATGTATCATTAAATAGTTAATTTTCATCCTGGTAATGACACTGTCCAGATCTTAGGTGGAGCTTAGATGAACAATATAAAAATATACTATATGGGTTCTAGACATTTTGATTTATTAATATAGATATACTAGCTTTAGTAAACCCGTGTATTACACGGGTTAAATAAATAAAATATTAAATAAAACAAAATTTTATTAAGTATAAAATGATATTTTAAATATATGATTAAAATGTATGAGTAAAAATTATAAGTAACAATTATATCAAATTTTATCAAATTATTTATGAGAAAACCTCTAATATGTACATGAGAATAAAATTTTAAATAAATAACCTAATGTGACTAAAAAAATAAAATATTAACTAATCTTGTCTCGAGTAATTGTAAATGACGAAAAACGTAAAATATAATGGTGTAAGTAAAACTTGCTTGGAAATTTACTAAAGAAAGAGCCTTATAGAAAGAAGGTGTAGAGATTAATGAAGAGGCTGATGCAACCTAAACATCCTAAGTCTTTCCTGCATGCTGTACAAGTGCATTAAAGAAGAAGCTTAGGAAGTTTCACACATGAAACAGGAAAGTACTCTAAGTGTGAAATCTTCCGAAGCCAAGACCAATATCTTCCGAAGCCAAACATGAAGTCTTCCGAAGCCTCAGAGACAAAGTCTCCGAAGCTTCAAGATCATGAAGACAGATTTCTTCCGAAGACTTTTAGTAACATGCTTTATCTGATGTATTGTTCCATAAAGCTGGACACTTTTCCGTTGCACCTCTGCAAGTCACCAACTTACATGAGTTGGTGAAAAGGTTCATGCTTTTGGTAACTGTACATTGAGGTTTTGAGTCTGTAACTTTCTACTTTATGTACCTTATCTTTTTTGTAATAGATAAGGATGTGAGCTATGGCATGTCATAGTCACAAGTCAAAAGGCAATCTGCCTTTTGACTGTATAATTGATTTTGTTTGTGTCTAGTCAATTGTATCCAGCTGGCTTTCAAAGTTGTTGGAGCATATATAGTCATATATAGTGTGTCCGTCGCTTGTCGAATAGTCTAGGCTTAATGTTATGCACCTGATATGTTGTAAACACATGAAACTGGGTCATTCGCAGGAGCATATGCGAATGAGACTCAGTCGTACGACTGAGCCTTGCTAATGGGCCAGTTGTGCGACTGAGAGATGCGATTGGGACATTCGTAAGACTGAACCATAAGTATGGTCCATTCGTACGATTGAACCATACGCATGGTCCAGTCGTACGATTGAACCATACGCATGGTCCAATTGCACGAATGGGCCTAGTCGCATCTAATATGGGTCGAGGCCTATATATACCAGTTTCAATGTGTAGAGAGAAGGAGGATTACGACAAGATTCTCTAAAGGTTTTTAGAGAGAGTGTGCCCGGCAGCCTAGGGCTGCCGGATGAGAGGGGAGATCATGCTCGATCTTCCCCTTGCCAAGAGTCTTGATTCTTATGTTGTAACGAGCTTGTAATCGTTAGGTTTTATCAATGAAACCATTCAATTATAGTTCGTATTATTGTTTGACTTTTGGTTTTGTGCTGTTGTTTATCCTTCCGTCAAGAACATGCTCGGATGTTTATCGATCCAAAATCCGACTTCACAATTGATATTAGAGCCGGTTACTGCTGGAATGATCTAACAATCATTCTAGCAACCCGAGCTCTTGATTTCTGGATCAAATTTCAGATCTTGACGTTAAACCCACTTCGTGTTCTTCGTGTTTTGCTCAGATCTTGTTACGTGTGTTGCTTCAATGTTAAAATCGAATTCGAAATCACGTTCCTATCACCCTTTCGAATCTGATGATGCCTACTTTGTTTCGGTTCATGTTAAATTTGTCAGATTAGGGTTTTGGGCAACCCTGGCGGCTGCAGATCTGAAAATTTGCGTGCAGACCCGTTAATGCGACTGGGCCATGCGAATGGACCATTCGTGCGACCGGACCAGTCGTATGTTTAGTCATGCGACTGGACCAGTCGTATGTTCAATCGCATGAATGAGCCATCCGCATTGACTCATCCGCATTTGTTCCAGACCAAAAAAAAAGAGTCTGGAGCAGCTTCTTGCACAGATTTGAAGATGAGCAAAGCATATTCACCCTGAGGTTCTTTTGTCAAATAAGTTCGATGTGTACCCCATTATTCATCGGACTTCCAGAATAGGTGAATGTATTTGGAACACGAAAGAGAGAAGAGAAGATGTCAGCAGTTGGTGCTGATTTTGTGGGGTAGTCAGGAGCATCTGACTACTTATGGGCCAATCAAGTTATATTTATCCGCACAAAGAGGATTCTCATTCTTAGGGGGAATCCATGTATAGAGAAATTGAAGACGCAATCAGAAAGTGATGATGTGAACCGGTTTCCGATGATGAATCTTCGTGCATGCTGATTTGGTTGATATTGTCAGCTGTGGATTGGAACCTTCAACCTTTTGCCCAATACACCGTGTGAAGACGCAAGGAGAGCACAATGTCTATAAATTGGGATATCCTGAATGTGAGGGGGAATTTTTGCAGGTGGTGATGTTAATCAGGTTAGCCAGTATGAAGATTGAAGCAATGGAAAACTGTTCGTATCATTATCTGGAAAAATCAGTCATACAGGGAATCTTGATGCTATGATGGTGTTCTACAAAGTAAACGAAAGCTGTTGTGCCTAAATTCATTTTCAGGGATGTGTGTAACCTGACGGATCGACAACGTTGGCTAATATGGTTTTCGTTTGATTCTATTGGCAACAAGAGCAAAGATTGACTGAAGATTGTAAGAGTTGCTATCTACTATTCGCAAGCAACGTCCAAGGGGGAATTTGTTGGAGCATATATAGTCATATATAGTGTGTCCGTCGCTTGTCGAATAGTCTAGGCTTAATGTTATGCACCTGATATGTTGTAAACACATGAAACTGGGTCATTCGCAGGAGCATATACGAATGAGACTCAGTCGTACGACTGAGCCTTGCTAATGGGCCAGTCGTGCGACTGAGAGATGCGATTGGGACATTCGTAAGACTGAACCATAAGTATGGTCCATTCGTACGATTGAACCATACGCATGGTCCAATTGCACGAATGGGCCTAGTCGCATCTAATATGGGTCGAGGCCTATATATACCAGTTTCAATGTGTAGAGAGAAGGAGGATTACGACAAGATTCTCTAAAGGGTTTTAGAGAGAGTGTGCCCGGCAGCCTAGGGCTGCCGGATGATAGGGGAGATCATGCTCGATCTTCCCCTTGCCAAGAGTCTTGATTCTTATGTTGTAACGAGCTTGTAATCGTTAGGTTTTATCAATGAAACCATTCAATTATAGTTCGTATTATTGTTTGACTTTTGGTTTTGTGCTGTTGTTTATCCTTCCGTCAAGAACATGCTCGGATGTTTATCGATCCAAAATCCGACTTCACAATTGATATTAGAGCCGGTTACTGCTGGAATGATCTAACAATCATTCTAGCAACCCGAGCTCTTGATTTCTGGATCAAATTTCAGATCTTGACGTTAAACCCACTTCGTGTTCTTCGTGTTTTGCTCAGA
The DNA here is from genome assembly GCA_025506515.1 of Flaveria trinervia. Lineage (NCBI taxonomy): Eukaryota > Viridiplantae > Streptophyta > Magnoliopsida > Asterales > Asteraceae > Flaveria > Flaveria trinervia. Next base: position 4,514,325 of record CM046453.1, read on the forward strand.
TCTTGTTACGTGTGTTGCTTCAATGTTAAAATCGAATTCGAAATCACGTTCCTATCACCCTTTCGAATCTGATGATGCCTACTTTGTTTCGGTTCATGTTAAATTCGTCAGATTAGGGTTTTGGGCAACCCTGGCGGCTGCAGATCTGAAAATCTGCGTGCAGACCCGTTAATGCGACTGGGCCATGCGAATGGACCATTCGTGCGACCGGACCAGTCGTATGTTTAGTCATGCGACTGGACCAGTCGTATGTTCAATCGCATGAATGAGCCATCCGCATTGACTCATCCGCATTTGTTCCAGACCAAAAAAAAGAGTCTGGAGCAGCTTCTTGCACAGATTTGAAGATGAGCAAAGCATATTCACCCTGAGGTTCTTTTGTCAAATAAGTTCGATGTGTACCCCATTATTCATCGGACTTCCAGAATAGGTGAATGTATTTGGAACACGAAAGAGAGAAGAGAAGATGTCAGCAGTTGGTGCTGATTTTGTGGGGTAGTCAGGAGCATCTGACTACTTATGGGCCAATCAAGTTATATTTATCCGCACAAAGAGGATTCTCATTCTTAGGGGGAATCCATGTATAGAGAAATTGAAGACGCAATTAGAAAGTGATGATGTGAACCGGTTTTCGATGATGAATCTTCGTGCATGCTGATTTGGTTGATATTGTCAGCTGTGGATTGGAACCTTCAACCTTTTGCCCAATACACCGTGTGAAGACGCAAGGAGAGCACAATGTCTATAAATTGGGATATCCTGAATGTGAGGGGGAATTTTTGCAGGTGGTGATGTTAATCAGGTTAGCCAGTGTGAAGATTGAAGCAATGGAAAACTGTTCGTATCATTATCTGGAAAAATCAGTCATACAGGGAATCTTGATACTATGATGGTGTTCTACAAAGTAAACGAAAGCTGTTGTACCTAAATTCATTTTCAGGGATGTGTGTAACCTGACGGATCGACAACGTTGGCTAATATGGTTTTCGTTTGATTCTATTGGCAACAAGAGCAAAGATTGACTGAAGATTGTAAGAGGTGCTATCTACTATTCGCAAGCAACGTCCAAGGGGGAATTTGTTGGAGCATATATAGTCATATATAGTGTGTCCGTCGCTTGTCGAATAGTCTAGGCTTAATGTTATGCACCTGATATGTTGTAAACACATGAAACTGGGTCATTCGCAGGAGCATATGCGAATGAGACTCAGTCGTACGACTGAGCCTTGCTAATGGGCCAGTCGTGCGACTGAGAGATGCGATTGGGACATTCGTAAGACTGAACCATAAGTATGGTTCATTCATACGATTGAACCATACGCATGGTCCAGTCGTACGATTGAACCATACGCATGGTCCAATTGCACGAATGGGCCTAGTCGCATCTAATATGGGTCGAGGCCTATATATACCAGTTTCAATGTGTAGAGAGAAGGAGGATTACGACAAGATTCTCTAAAGGGTTTTAGAGAGAGTGTGCCCGGCAGCCTAGGGCTGCCGGATGAGAGGGGAGATCATGCTCGATCTTCCCCTTGCCAAGAGTCTTGATTCTTATGTTGTAACGAGCTTGTAATCGTTAGGTTTTATCAATGAAACCATTCAATTATAGTTCGTATTATTGTTTGACTTTTGGTTTTGTGCTGTTGTTTATCCTTCCGTCAAGAACATGCTCGGATGTTTATCGATCCAAAATCCAACTTCACAAAACTCTGTATACAGAGGTTTCAAGAAGTGCAAAACAGTCAAGCAACTGTGGGATGCACTGAAACTGATGTATGAGGGTTCTTCTGAAGCCAAGGAGAACAAGAAGGATCTCCTGAAGCAGCACTTTGAAAACTTCACCTTCAAAACAGGTGAAACCATGACTCAACAGTATTTCAGGTATTTTGAGATTGTGGATACCCTAGTGGATGGAGGAGTCCTCTTGAAAATAGAGACATTGTAAGGAAGTTCATGTCCTCACTTCCTAGGCAATGGACACACTACTGTGTCGTGATCAAGAGAACTGAAAATCTCAAAACTCTTACTCTAACAGAGTTATATGGGATTCTTAGTGGCTACCAGATGGAGATGAACATGCAAGGTTCATCTGGCAACTCCAACAATAAAATGGGTTCAGCCCTACATGTAATTGAAAGGGATAGCATAAAACCCAAACATCATCTCTTATGCTACCCTGACAATTCACCAAAGGGTCCTTTCATCACCTTCCTAGAGACACCAAGGGAGAACTACACTCAAGGAAGCCTATTCCAAGAGACAAGCTCTTCTCAAGCTTTTGTGTCTTCTGATGAAAGCCGTGGCAACTCTCTTTTCACTCTTGAAGACCTGGACTGTATTCATCCAAATGATCTGGAGTATATGGAAATTGTCCAGCAGATGGCTCTTCTCACTCACAAAGCCAAGAAGTTCTACAAGAGAACTGGAAGGAAGTTTCCAAGCAATGCAACAAGTGGAAAGTTTGGACTGGACAAAGGCAAAGTCAAGTGTTACAACTGTAACTTGATGGGCCACTTTGCCAGAAAGTGTAAGGCACCTAGAACAAATGGTGTCAAACACAATCCAGACCAAACTACACTGATGCCAAGGTATTAGAACAAATGTTGTTGAAGAAGGAGGCTTTGACTGGAGCTTTCAGGTGGAAGATGCTTCTCCAAACCAAGCACTAATGGCTGATCATGATGATGCCAAGGTATTAGACATCTCTGTACTCCTGAATGCATTGCTAAAGTTAACAGATACAGGTCCTTTAACTGGAACTGAGATCTGACTTGAGTCCTTAAACATTTTAAAATTGATTTTAGAAAATCTGAAAATGATTATAAGTTGAAAATAGAGGACTTAGAGAAAACCATTTCAGTTCTAAAACATGAACACACAGATTTTAGGACTTAGATCAAAGATCTCATAACTAAGTTAACTGAGTGCCAGGTTGAGCTTGTGATCAGCAAAGCCATGGCAGAAAAGAGTGTTCTTGAAGAAGAGACCTTCAAGAACATGATATCCTCATCCCTACACAATAAAGTGTGCTATCAAAACAGACAGGGACTAGGATCAAATGAGATAGCTCCTCCACACACAATCTTGTCAGTGAGATCTCCTAGGTGTGGAACTTATGAAGATGAGCTTCCTCTCATAGATCCCATGAGTGAAGAGGATGAAGAAGAGATAGTGAAAAATCCCTCTGAAAAGAGTGAAGAGGAGGATTTCAAGAAGGGCCACTATCCTTCTGAGGAGAAAGTGAAGACTGTGATGACCAAGTCCATGAGAAAGAACTTGATCAGAAAGAGCAAAAGAAAGGCAAGGAAGGCTCAAGAGATCAAGACTACTTTTGACTCTAAGCAGAAACAAGTTTTTATCTCTATAGGGTTTAAAGTGGTAGGGACTGAAGACATCAACCAAAACTCTTCTGCTAAGAGTTTTGGTTCTTGTTCAACTCATCTCAGCAGCAAGAAGAAGACTGATCTGCTGTGTACCACTGCTGCATAGCCTGGACCATCAAACTCCAAGCACAGTCCTCAGCCTAAGAGGATTGTCTCATCATCTGCAAAGATGAAGGTGGAGAAGGGATGTGACCAAAGACAGTCCTATTCTAAAGAAAAGACTCTTGTGAAGAAGAAGATGAATTGTGTCATGTGTGAAAGTACCACTCACATTGCCAAGGATTGTCCCTTCAATCCTAAAGGTACTGTCCATATGACCAAAACAAAGGCTTCAAAGAGTTCTAAGAAGATTCAAGCTTCGAAAGGAAAAGTTGTTTCCTTTGGAAGCTCCATGTCTAAGAAGAAGGGAAGTGGAAAATTACCCTCGGATGAAATTTGGTCTCGGAAGAAAGGAGTTCTTCCGAAGCACTGAAGTCTGCTGCAGTATCTGCAGAATCTTCCGAAGGATCAGTCATCAAAACTTACGAAGTTCCAAAAGCTTCCAAAGTTTTGAAGGTCAAGTCCAAGACTCCAAAGGTGGTGTGGATGTCTAAGAAATACCAAGTGACTGAGAATTCTCCATCAACAATAGCTCAAGATCCTCTTAGTACAACCATAGGATCTATTACTGTTGAATTACCTTCTGTAAATGAGCCCAAGACAAGCAAGGCTTGGGTTTCCAAATGTAACTAATCATTCTCTTTGTGCAGGGACAACTGAAGACAGACAGAAATGTCTGGATCATAGACAGTGGCTGTTCCAGGCACATGACAGGCAATAGGTCATTACTTCAGAACTTTGAAAGGATTGATGGAGGACCAGCTGCTTTTGGAGGAGATGAAGGTGGCTACATTTCTGGAAGGAGAAAGGTCACAAATGGTAAGCTCAACATAGAAAAGGTAAACTTTGTTAAGGAGCTAGGATACAATCTTCTGAGTGTATCTTAATTTTGTGATCAGAGTCATAACATGCTCTTTACTGAGCATGAGTGCATTGTTCTTAAGCCTGGTGTGGTCATTCCTCATGAGCATATCCTGCTTAGAGCCCCCAGGAAAGGAAACATGTACAAGATGGATTTGCAAGAAACCTCTCCCACTGGAGAAGTTTCATGCTTTCTGTCTAAAGCCAATAGTGATGAGTCTTTCCTATGGCATAAAAGAATATGCCATGTAAACTTTAAGAACATGAATAAATTAATTAAGCATGATTTAGTAACTGGAATGCCAAAGAAAGAGTTTACAAGTGATGACCACTGTGTTGCATGCCTGAAAGGGAAGCAACATAAGGTATCTCACAAGCCTAAGGAAAAGAACTCCATCACTACACCCCTACACTTGTTACATATGGATCTCTTTGGCCCTACCGGTGTAATGAGTTTAGGAAGGACCTTATACTGTCTAGTGATCACAGATGACTTTACAAGATTCACTTGGGTTTTCTTCCTTAGAACTAAGGATGAGACTCCGGAGATTCTGAAGAATTTCATCTTAAAGATTGAGAATCAGTCTGATCACAAGGTCAAAATCATAAGATGTGATCAAGGAACTGAATTAAGAACCAAACCTTGATACATTTTGTGATGAAAAGGGTATTACAAGTCAATTCAGTGCTCCCAGGACTCCTCAACAAAATGGTGTTGCTGAGAGAAGAAACAGGACACTTATTGAAGCTGCAAGAACCATGCTGTCTGACTCTAAACTACCTATCACCTTCTGGGCAGAGGCAGTCACACTGCCTGCTATGTGCAGAATAGAGTTTTAGTAGTTAAGACTCATGGCAAGACTCCTTATGAACTTTGGCACAAGAGGAAACCTTTCATTGGTTTTCTCAGGTCATTTGGATGTCCTTGCACCATCTTGAATACCAAAGATCAAATTGCCAAGTTTGCTGAGAAATCAGATGATGGACACTTTATTGGATACTCTTCCAAGCTAAGGCTTATAGAGTGTACAATCTCATAACTAATTATTAGGAGTCAACCAATGTGACTTTCAATGAACACACACCCTGTGTTGCTGGTTCTGGTCCGGATTGGTTGTTTGATCTTAATTGGTTACCAACTGTTTTACTAAATCTTGTGAGAATGTTTCAGGATCTGCAGCAAATTTAAATACAGATGATCCTAATCCAAGATTTGAGCTAGGAAGATCCTCAAGTCATATATCTTCAGCTCCAGTTGGAACACTTCTGCAAATGAGGTTTCTGTCAGTACAACAATGACAAACTCAGCTGATACATCTGTATGCCTTTAAATTCCAGCTCAGAGGCTCTATAACTAGATACGAACACCTCAACTGTGGAAGATAAAAATGGTGGTGGTGACAATGACCAAGAATTTCTTGATGCCACTAATCACACCATTGATGAGAACATCAATGATGTCACATTGTGATCCCTCAGCTAAATTTCTCTAATTTAGATTTCTCTCAACAACTCGCTATGATCCCTCAGCTTAGGATCCATAAGTCTCACCCTACCACAAACATCATTGGAGATGTTGTCTCAGGGGTAAAGACAAGAGGACAAACCCATGAAGCAAATGTTTGTCTTCATTCTTGTTTTCTATCCCAGATAGAGCCAAAGAAAGTTGATGAAGCTCTCAAGGATAGAAGTTGGATTGAAGCTATGCAACAAGAGCTGCTTCAATTCAAAAGGCAGAAAGTTTGGAACCTTTGTCCTCTTCCTTCTGGGAAGACTACAATTGAAACCAAATGGGTGTTTAGACAAGAAAGATGATAGAGGCATCATCATCAAGAACAAAGCTAGACTGGTTGTTCAAGGATACACACAAGAAGAAGGGATTGACTACATTGATGTCTTTGCTCCAGTGGCAAGATTAGAAGCTGTTAGGATATTCCTGGCATTTGCTGCATCCAAGAACTTCAAGGTCTTTCAACTTGATGTGAAGTGTGCATTTTTTGTATGGAGTGATAGATGAAGAGGTGTATGTCAAACAACCACTTGGTTTTGTAGATCCTGATCATCCTGATTATGTCTGCAAGCTTGACAAAGCTCTCTATGGGCTGCATCAGGCACCCAGGAAATGGTATGAGATACTATCTGAGTATCTTTGTAAACATGGATACAGGAGAGGTACTATAGATGGAACTATCTTCATCAAAGAACAAGAAAAAGACATATTGCTAGTTCAAGTATATGTGGATGACATCATCTTTGGTTCAACTAATCCAAAGCTCTGCAAAGACTTTGAGAAGCTGATGAAAGACAGATTTGAAATGAGTGCCATGGGGGAACTCAATTTCTTTCTGGGAATTCAAGTGAAGCAAGTTGAAGATGGCATCTTCATAAGTCAGTCAAAGTATGTTCAGGACATACTCAAGAGGTTCAATATGACTGACTGTAAGATTGCTAAGACACCCATAGCTAGAAACCACTCTCTTGGTCCTGATCTTGAGGGGGAGTGTGTAGATGAGCACTTATATAGGGCTATGATTGGTCTCTTATGTATCTTACTACTAGCAGGCCTGATATCATGTTGCTACATGTATTTGTGCAAGATATCAATCCAACCCTAAGATGTCTCACCTTATCACTGTCAAGAGGATTCTAAAATACCTCAAAGGTGCATCTACACTTGGACTATGGTATCCTAAGAATTCTGAGTTCAATCTATATGCCTATACAGATAGTGATTATGGTGGTTGCAACATGACTGCAAAGTCTACATCTGGGGGATGTCAATTTCTTGGTGGAAGGGTGTCTCATGGCAATGCAAGAAACAATCCTGTGTCTCTGCATCAACTGCTGAAGCTGAATACATTGTTGCTGCAAGTTGCTGTGCTCAAGTACTTTGGATTCAAAATCAGATGCTGGACTATGGGTTAAACTTCAAGGAGACTCCTATTCACATAGACAACAACAGTGCAATCTCAATCATAGAGAACCCTGTGCAGCACTCAAGGACAAAGCACATCAATATCAGGTATCATTTAATAAGAGATAACTATGAAAAGGGATTAATTAAACTAGTCAAGTTCATACAGATGAACAATATGCTGATCTGTTTACAAAGGCCTTTGATGAAAAGAGATTTAAATATCAAATATCAGCTATTGGAATGATAAACTTGAGTAAGTTTTTCTTAAAACTAATTATTATTTCTTTAAAAGTTATGTGTGTCCTAAGTTGTCTAGTTCATCACTTTCATAAGCTCATGTTTTCTTTGGATAAAAAATTTCTTTTTGAAGACTTTTCTTAGACCTTTGAAATTTTTGATACTTGGAAGTTATGCTTTTAACTTCGGAAGTAAATCATGTCTTCCAAATAATAACTGTCTAAGAAATTTACCTTGGAAGTGTTTTCAAATTTATCTTCCAAAGCTTAAATACTTGTCTCAGATACTTATTTATTTTCAAGGACCATTTACTTCCGAAGCAAAATTAACTCTTCGAAGCTTTGTTGGTTTATATACAAAGCATTCAAGTTTTAATTTCTCTTCCGAAGCAAAATTCTCAAATCTCTCAGAAAATTCTTCCGAAGTCATTTTAGCTTCGCAAACTTTTTAATTAAAACTTCCGAAGATAATTAACCTTCGGAAGCTTTTAGACTTCCAAGAAAACTACTTTTTGAGCAAAAGTAAACTACTTTTTCAGAGGTGGGACCGACATCCGGATTTTAAAGTTTATCCTCTTTCATTAAACTTTATCTGAAATCCTTCTCACATATAAACCCAACGGTTTCCCCTCTTTCTATCATCTGTTCTTCCTCCAAAACTAAAACTCCAAATTCTCTCTGAAATTTCTTTCTTTCTTCTTTCTTCGTCCTTAAGCTACTTCAAAATTGCCAACCTTGCTCACAGAAATGATCCCAACTTTACCATGCAGCTACACAGACAACACAATCAGGTTGCTCTGTTAAGCTCTGAGAAAGATCCTCATTTCTCAGAGGTTTTCCGTTTCCTAACTCTGTCAAACTACTTCACCTCCCTAACCATGATCCTCCACTCTATGAGGATCAGCTGCTTGAATTCTGGAAGACCTGCCAAGAGGTCATTATGGATGGGGAGAAGGCACTGTCTGCCACAGTGCAGGAGGAACAATCTTCATCACTCCGGCCATCATCAAAAGACATCTTCAGCTGGATGATGAAGAAGGTGAGGTGTTTTTCCCAAAGGAAGCTGTCAATCATTCCTTTGAGCAGATGGGATATGAGGGATATTTCTCTGTAAAGACCTTAGGAAAGGGAAGGTCTCATCCCAATGGAGATTCCTGCTCCATGTGGTCATCCACAGCTTATCAAACAAGCATGGTGGATGGGACCAGATTCCTAAGGATCTCTCCTTCATAATCCATGGAATGGTTCAGGGGGTCAAATTCAGGTATTCTCAGTTTGTTTATACAAATTTACTTGCTAATTTAGACTCCTTAGAGTATTACATGTTTCCTAGATATGTCCAGTACATTCTTAACTGTGAACTGGGCTCACAGTTGAGGGAAACAGGTAATATTCTTAAATTGGGACAAATGAAGCCCGACATCTTTAAAATTCTGAGAAAACCCACTGTTGGTTCTCTGGGGTAGAAACAACCTGGTCCAAAAATATTAGAGCTCATTGCTCAAGGTGACAACCTAGCAGCACAAGCTAGTGTTAAACCCCACCTGCTTTTTCCCAACCACTCTACAGCCTCAAATCACCATCACTTACCAAAGAAAATCCAAAAGAATCCCTACTCAGGCTATTCAATCTGTGGAGGCCCCATATACTCACCCATACAGGAAGAAGTAGACATTAGAGCTCCCACTTCTCCTGAGGAGCAGACCACTCCCATCTCTTCAAGAATCAGTGCTGAGGTTCCTCATGCTCAGCCTGATTAGCTCATTAGCCCAACAGCCTTAAGCCATCACTCTGAGTCTCAACACTCAAGTGATCAACCTTTAGGGGACAGCTACCATCCCTAGCCTATAGATCTCAACCAACCAATTCCCAACCTTGACTTCTATACTGATGAAGATATAGGTTTAGTGAGTATAATGATTCTCTCTTCTTTCCACCTACTCAATGAGAGATGAGTACTCCTGAGTCTCCTACATCTATCCCACATCAGTCACCTACAACTGAGGTGGACACTCCTGAACCTGTTCAGGATGTCCATATGGAAGAGGCTCTCACTTCTGAAAGTGATTACATCATTAAGACCTCAACCATGGCAACTCAGCCCACTGACATCTCAACTGAGACTGCCAGTGAGCAGAGGAAAACCAGCAGCCAAGAACCTCAAGCTGGTGGTGAGAGAGAGGACTCTGGTCAATCATCTCATCCCCCAATGAATCTTCTAATGAAAATGAGGGAATCTGAGACTACTGGTGCAAAAGTTGTCTAAAACATGCACTTACCTAGTCTCAAAGGTCAGTCACCTTGAATCTCAGGTGACTACCTTACATAATAGGATCAATGATCAGCAACTTGAGATTTCATATCTTAAGGAAAAACTAGCTGGGGACCCTTAGGTGAGCTCAACCAGGAACACAAGAACCTGTGGATGTGATTGATCTATCCTCCAGCTCACCTATGCAAGTGGGTGATGCTACCAAAAAGGGGGAGAAAGTCTTTACAGCCACAGAACCTGGGAGTTCCTCTGAGAGAATGGACATTGAGGACTCACCATCCTCACTTGCAACTGTGCATTCTCAGCAACCTCCTCTAGATCACATTGATAGGACTACACAGACTCCTTCATACAGAGTTGTTTGAGGATGGGATACAAGGGCTATGTCACCTCCATCATCCTTCAATCACATCATTGGATGGAGGTATGACAACAACTGGAAGGCCCTCATCCTCATAAGAGTTCAAGGATAGCAAGAAGTCTTCAACTCTCAGACCTTGAACTACTATGAAGGTCTGGATCTAGTCAACATGCCACTTGTCAACCCAATCCAATCAAGACAAGCTGACAGACTAGCCAAAAGAATCCAAGACAGGATCATTGCAGAGTTCAGCCTAAGAAGGAGACTAAGGCAATCAGACAATGTCATCGGTCAACTGGATGTTGAGGCAGACCCTAAGATTAGCTTCATAGGGGAAACCTTGACTGAAGGCCCAGTGACAGAACCTAAGAGCCCTCTCTCATCATCTCAAACTGCTGTAGAGATCCATATTCCTTCTGAGACACCTACTGGTGAAGGTGCTTCTCAACCTCTCTCTGGCCTGAGCTCAGATGTTGCAACAAGCAATGAAGGCCAAAGCTCTCTCCACCCTGAGTCACAAAGGTCTGTGAGTGACAAAGGGAAAAGAAAGATGACATCTGAGGAGATTGAGGAGGAGGAGAGAGAGAGAGGAAAAGGAGGCTAAGGGGAGAAAGTTCCTCTGCTGAGTCTCCAAGACTCATGAGTCTACAATCAGGGCTGCCCCCAGACCAGATACTCAGAATGATGAGTTAAGGGCAGTCAGGATAAACTATTTGCAGACTAGGAACTGTGACATATATAGTGTCATTTCTCTTCCTTATATGAGTTGAATGAACTGGTTACCTAGAAAGGTCAAGAGAGAAGAAGGAGGCAGAAGATGCAGAACTCCTAGTACAAGTCAAAGAAGAGAGAAGAAGAAAAAGACTGTACAAAGGTATGCCTACCCTCTCCCCAGTACAAGAGGATGTGGTTCAACAAGAACCTCAGGTAGATAAAGATTAAGACAGAATCAAGATGATTAACTACCTGAGTGCCACAGGCTTCTATCAGGCAGATGCACTCCTTCCCTTGCCTTATGACAATATTAAGTTTGAGTACTTAAAACAACTTGAGCTTGAGCTAGTCAAGAAAGAAAGACAACAAAGAAGAAGAAGGGAAGAAATTGCAAAATCAAGAGCCATCATCCAAAAAGCATGAAAATATCTGCTGATAGGCAGAGGATGATGAGTTCTTGAAGTTGTATGGATTCTCTGGAAGGAGACTTGGACCCATGTCTCTATCCACTGGATGAGCATATCAGGGTAATCAAGCAAAGATTAAGCGTGGAGAGCTCACTAACTTACACTCCACTCCAAGTCAGGCTCCACCTGAAGTGGAGGTTAAGGTTGAACAACCACAGACAACACAACCCGGACCTCCTGCTAATGCTCAACAAGCTTCATCTTCTGATCCACAGCAGGGTCAACCTCCCTCTCATCTGAACCTGAGAGAGGAAGAGTCCCAACTGAGAAAGATAGTGGAGATCAATCTGTGTTGCAGGCCAGTCTTCTCAGTTAAAATTTGGGAAGAGAAAGAAGAGGATGGCTTCTAGACCAAAGCCTAAGAAGAAGAAGAAGCCTGTATCCCCTTCTAAACCTCAGGATGAATCAGAACAGCCTGAGGATATGCAGTCAGAGGAAGCTTCACCAACTCCAATTCAAATAGCTCCTTTAGAAATAGGAAGACTCATCTTGTCTTGGACATACACCACAAATCCAGAAAGATGGCATGTTATTAGAGATCAAGGCATTGAAGACATTTATACATGGCAAGATATGTTTCAGTTGCCTCTGCATGACCTCTTTGACATAAGAAGACACTTTGACAGCCCGAAGGATCCTGATCATCTTATGAAGAAAAGAATGGTGATCATCCTAATGAGGACTGTTAATATCTGAAGTTTTCAAAGTGTTTTGGTAGCATCAGCCTAGGGGGAGTTTGTAGAGATTAATGAAGAGGCTGATGCAATCTAAACATCCTAAGTCTTTCCTACATGCTGCACAAGTGCATTAAAGAAGAAGCTTAGGAAGTTTCACACATGAAACAGAAAAATACTCTAAGTGTGAAATCTTTTGAAGCCAAGACCAATATCTTCCGAAGCCAAACATGAAGTCTTCCGAAGCCTCAGAGACAAAGTCTTCCGAAGCTTCAAGATCATGAAGACAGATTTTTTCCGAAGACTTTTAGTAACATGCTTTATCTGATGTACTGTTCCATAAAGCTGGACACCTTTCCGCTGCACTTCTGCAAGTCACCAACTTACATGAGTTGGTGAAAAGGTCCATGCTTTTGGTAATGTACATTGAGGTCTTGAGTCTGTAACTTTCTACTTTATGTACTTTATCCTTTTTGTAATAGACAAGGATGTGAGCTATGGCATGTCATAGTCACAAGTCAAAAGGCAATCTGCCTTTTGACTCTACAATTAATTTTGTTTGTGTCTAGTCAATTGTATCCAGCTAGCTTTCAAAGTATAGCCGACTGTAGGATGTAGTATAAGTATATCATGTTCTTGTATCCTTTAGATAATGCTTTGTAACACCTGTAATAGAACATAGAGAAGACAATATACTGCATTTTTGAAAACCATACACTTGTGTTCTTTGTGTCCTGTCTCTTGCATTACTTGTGTTCTTAGTATCTCATCACTTGGTTAATCCAGTTTACTATTTGATTAAAGTTTAGTTAATCTCCTCTTTGTGTTGTTGTGTTGTAACTAACCCTTCAACGATCCTGCAAAAGGGTCCATGATTTTTTTTCGTACTAATTATAACATATAATCATGCACATATTTAGTTGAATATACTATTAAACTTATGCTCACATAATAATACAACTAAACATAGACAATGCAAAAATCAATCAAAAGAACCTTATAATTTTGAAATTAAAAGATAACTACTCTATATCTTAATAGACTTGACTAAAGAGTTCTATAGTAATAAAAAATATTATAATAAAATTGAATCAAAAGTAAACAGAAAAAAAACGTTATCTAATAAATTAAAGAAACCACTTATAAAATAAAATATAATAAATATTTCTAACGACATAAGAACACGTTTCAAAAATTAGTTAAAAACGTCTTAAATTTTGGAAAATAATGATTTTGTTGATGGTAACAAATAAAAAAAGACGATAATGAAATAAAAGGCGATTGAAAATATTGATATCTAAATTACCGTTTTTAATTGTATTTTATTTTTCTATCTAAAACCAATTCTTTGTTTTTACTAATAGTAGTTTCTATAGAAAAAAAATATAAAGTATTATAATTGGTGCGTCTTTAAGTGATACTATACTATCTTAAAGTAATATTTATTTTAGAATTATGATTTACGACTTATTTTGTCTTTCAAAAAATAAAGATCTGATAAGAAAATAATTTTAAAAATTAATCAATAGAGTTTGTTAAGAGTAAAAGTAATAGATATATGTTATTTAGTTTAGAATGGAAGGGTTTTTAATTTATATCCTGTTAATTTTGAAAATAAATGTGTATTTAAAAATTTTAATACAAAAATGGTATATTTAATTCTTTTGGGCGGGAAAAATATTTATTAAATATTAATTTGACATGTAGCATTAGATAGGTTTACAAAGTGACATGTAATATTAGATGGGTTTACAAAATAACATGTGACAACTATAGTTATTTTTTATTAAAATAATAAAATATTATAACTACCTATTATTATCTCGGTTTCTAGTAAGAAGATTTAAGCTCTGATTCAATGTATAGTAAGAGTGATTGATCTTATCAAGTTGACACATTTCGTAATATAACTTAAAATAATAATAAAAACATTGTATATAAGTAACATGTAAGTGAACTTGTAAAGGTTATCTCCATCTTACCCTTTTGAAACCCTTTTTAGTATATTGAGTGAGATTTTACGAGTTTAAGTCTCTTTGTTTTCATATATGCTTTAATAAAGCAAAATAACTATTACGCATATGATTATTTTTTAGCATGTTCATATCATTGTCATCTATGATTGTTCATATGCTACCATCATAATAAATAAAATTTTGATGAAATTCTTGACTTTTAAAAGATGTCCTTAATAACTTCCATTTAATACCATACAAATCAAGGTAATTTCTTTCTAAATACAAATAACATTTTATTTAAAATACTTTAATTAAAATTAATTTTATTAATTATAGTTAAATTTAGATCTAATCATTGTTAAAACTAAAATACTTCAAAAAGGTATATAAACAGGTTTATGGATATTTATTAAAATAAATTTTCTTTGTATATTATTGTTTATAACTTAAATATGTTTGTTATATATAATCATTTTATTGATATGTTATCTATAGCATATATTAGATTACATATAAATTTCCATTTACTCGCAACCATTAACAATCATTCCTTATAATATATGACACACACTTATATCGAAATAAAAAAACCCATTAAGAATGCTATAATCTAGTATTAAATGAATTCAACATGTTTAAAATATAAAATAAAAAACCTGTTGGTGAAATAATAAGCAATTTTTCAGAACCGGATCGGACGTCGAACCGAATGCCTTACTGGTTTGGTGGTCGGACCGGTTGGACCGGATTTAACTATATTTTAATTATATTATATATGTAATTAAATATAAGTAATTTATATATGATTTATATATATTTTATAGTTATATATAAAACTTAACTATATTTGTATATCCGACGTACTAATTTATGGTTTAACACCCCGTTTTTACCCATTAAAATTATAAAGAAAAACGAAAACCGATCCGAACCGATCCAGTTTCCCGGTCCGACCAGCGGTTCGAGACGAAACGACCGGTTCAACCGCTTCAAAACGATTCATACGACCGGACCAGCCACCGATTCGCGATCGAACCGGTCGGACCGGCATCCGGTCTGAACAACATTGATAATAAGACAAATTCATCTTTTTTTTTCTATAAACAATCAAACATGAAGCATCCCACGCACACAAAAGAAAATTGAATAAGACACGATTCTCCGATTGGCAACTGAAAGCTTCAAACGGCTGACGAGTGACGATACACACTCACCTTCTTGTTGATTCTTCGTGTGATTACACTAAATTCATGAAAATCAATTGATTTAATCATATGAAGTACAACTTGATTTGGGTTTGATTGCAAGAAGCAAATCATGAAGTCTTTGATTATTGGGTCCTTTTGCACTAATGTTTCTTCTTCATCTCCGCCATTACAAGATTCATCTTCTTCAATCGTATCAACAGGTATTAAGCTTAATTAATTTTGTTCTCATTCGAATTTGATTGTCTTATGAATTTTTAACTGTGAATATCTATGAATCCATTAATGCCCCAATTTACAATGAATTTGTTTTGTGGGTCTTGTGAGAAATTCATAATGTTTGAAATTTGTTATGTTGTACATGTAAACGAATACGCCCTTTTGTTACTGTCCATGTAAAACAATTTGGGTATGCTTCCTTTTTGATTCTTTATCTGAATTGAATCTGTTTGTTTGATGTTCATAAAGCTGCTTGTTGATTATTTTGGGTTAATTAAACAATTTGGTTCATGGGAATTTTTACTTTAGAGATGTCACTCATCACATGAATCTCATGATTAATGATGACAAAATGGAAGTTGTTGAAGTTGTAGTGATTATACAATATTATAATCCGTAAGTTATAAAAGTATACATATTGATCTTGATTGTATAACACAATTTTGAATGCTAATGTTTGTATCGAGTTTGAGTTCTTTAGAAGCTATGAGCCTATGATGGACTTGCATAACTATACATTTGTTATGTGTCGATATCTTGGATTCATATCTTATTGATCTTGAATTGCTTACTTCTAGGTTGTTATCATGTATCATTGGGAGCATCAAAGCATACAGATTCATCCAACCTCAATCATGTTTTGTGAGAGACAATATTGGCAGATATAATAAAAGTTTTCTACTTTCGCGGAAACAAAACTCAAATCATGTTGCAAGTGCGGTTTCTGACAGCCCGTTGGCCCTGACAATACAAGCCCTCAAAGTTCTTTGCCAAATGCTTTAGATGCTTTCTATAGGTTTTCAAGACCGCACACAGTTATAGGAACCGTAAGATTCTTACTTTGTTGTTTCTGATGCAACAATCAAATTCATTATCAATGCAGTTTTTATTCCTTCCCATCCCATGATATTGCAAAAATCTGATTTTGGGAAAGTTTTCAAACTACAATCATATATTTGACCATTTTTATTGTTACAGAAGAATGGTGAATTTGATTTAGGTTCATAAGCTTTACTTTATTGTGTCCCGATTGGAGCGTGTGTTGGATATTTGGCAGAAGTTAAACACTTTTCCATAATCAAGTTCTATGGGAGAAAGGGAGTTTCTTTTCTTTTTGCTAATATTTTTCTTGTTAAAGCATGATTGACTTAATTTTCATCTTCTTGAGCAGGCGTTGAGCATAGTTTCGGTTTCACTTCTTGCAGTTCAGAAGCTTTCAGATCTTTCTCCAGTATTCTTCATTGGTGTTATGGAGGTTCTTGAACTTTCGATATGCATTTGTAATTGAGTAATTGACTTTTCTAATGGTCATGGTCTCTTTAACGTTTCATAAGCACAAAGAAAAAAAGCTCACACTTTTGTAAGGATGATGGACTCTTTTTGACCAGTTGTTAAGTGTTGACCTCAAACCACCTATTCTTGTAAAATTTATTTATTTATTTATTTTTCATTTTCACAAGAACAATGGTTTGTTTATAATAAGCTGGCAAGTATAGTGGTCAATATGTTAATCATCTGCCCAACATTAGCTATGTTTTACCAAATTCCATTAGTTAGTAGGGTATTGGTGGGATCCTTGAGTTTTCTACTAACGGGTTCTCACGATTTCCAAATGGAAATATATATGTTAATCACTCATTTTAAATTCCCTTGTATGTCCTCATATTTCTTGCATTGAATTTACAGGCTATTGTTGCTGCCTTCTTTATGAATATATATATTGTTGGTTTGAACCAGTTATCTGATATAGAAATAGACAAGGTATCCTTTCTCACCTAATTTATGTTTGGAAGATTATATAGCCTATGGAAAGAAGTTGTTTTTGCAACATTTTTATTTTTACATATCTATTTTTTGTGATCATCAGGTTAACAAGCCGTATCTTCCATTGGCATCTGGAGAATATTCCGTTAAAACTGGGGTTATAATTGTGTCCTCATTCGCAGTCATGGTAAATAAACTTTTAATTAAGCTTCTCCACTGTCATTTATATCCATTCTGTCTCTTTGTCAAATGGGCCAAGAATGACCAGTGTAATTTCATGAGATAAATATTTGTTTTAACCTTTTGTAGATATATTTTACGGTATACATCATCATTTACCCTTCGGTACACAATATCTTCTACTTACGTTATCCTTTACTATTCAAAATTACAGAGTTTCTTGCTTGGATGGATTGTGGGTTCATGGCCTTTATTTTGGGCACTTTTCATAAGTTTTCTTCTTGGGACAGCATATCCATTAATGTGAGTTTCTCTTGTAGAGCATATGCTTTGACCTTTTTGTCTTTTCTTTTAGTTTTTCGTTTTAAATTAATGAAATCACTATGCACTCTTAGGGACTTAAAATGAAGCATATATATAACATGAAGGATAAAGTTATTTATTTATTTTATCTGATCCTCCATACCCTTAACATTAGACACAAAATCTATCTTTATACCTTCAATTTTATTCATTTCTTTGTAAACCATGTATGATTTTTAGGTACCTATGCTTAGATGGAAGCGGTTTGCTCTCGTTGCAGCAATGTGTATTGTAGCTGTCAGAGCTGTATTGTTCAACTTGCATTTTACCTACACATTCAGGTATTTATCTCTTTTGCGCCTATTATTATCCAAACACTTGCATAAAGTCATTTAAGATGTATACACACTAATCGTAGGTAAACGCGTCGAAATTGCTACCCCTAAACAGCATCAATGTGGAAAGTGGTGATATTGGTTTTTAACTGCATTATATTTTGCCATTGTTGTTGGGTAATTAGGTTGTCTGACTAATAATTAAACACTTCCATTCAACATGTGCCGTGTCATGCAACTTCCATGTGACAAAAATAGTTCTTGTAATTCTTGAAGTTTTGTAAATTAATAGAAGATAATTATGATAGTTGTAATAGACTAATCGTTTACACTTAGTTGATCACTAACTTATTAAATCTCTAGACTTTTGTGTATGGAAGAGTCGCTGTGTTCCCAAAACCCGTGATATTTGCAACCGGATTTATGAGCTTCTTCTCTGTTGTTATAGCATTGTTCAAGGTAAATCTCCTTAAGCCATTGATAACTAACTATTGCTAATTGTTAGTTACTTTCACCAAGGTAATAATGATAAATACAAATAACTTTGTTATTAATAGGACATACCCGATATTGTGGGAGACAAGATATTCGGCATTCAGTCATTTACAGTCCGTTTGGGTCAAAAGCGGGTTAGTTTTACAGTTACAACTTTTACTTACCAAATGCATTATAATAATATAGCTATTGAAAATTTAAAAATGCAAACATTTATGCGAAAGTGGCTATTTTGACCCATTTTTAGGTGTTCTGGATTTGTATTTTATTACTTGAAGTGGCTTATGGTGCTGCTATTTTACTTGGGACATCATCTCCATTCCTTTGGAGTAGATACATAACGGTAATGATCATCATTCTTTTTACAGTAAAGCTATGCAGAATTTTGACTTTTGAGGTCAAAACAACAGGTTTTAAAACTTAAAATTGATATGGATCTTTTTACCAATCTTATCCAAGCTTCTGTTTTATATGTAGCATTTGTTTTGGCCAATTCAAACGATCCAAAATTTTCTATCAACGCCATGTAGTCGTGTGTTGAAATTGGTCTAGATTGTCTCGTTGACTTACATGGAGTCAATGGTGGAACTTCTATTTAGTTATTCTTTAACTTCTCTACCATGGCATTTTGAAGTTATAAATTTGTTCAGTGTCATCCGTTCGAGTTGAAAGTCAACCGCGGTAGTTTAGTCTGATGCAAATGTATTTTTCTTATTAATCTAGATATTGGGTCATGTGATTCTTGGTTTAATACTGTGGGGTCGCGCGAAGTCAACTGATCTGGAGAGCAAATCTGCAATAACCTCATTTTACATGTTCATATGGCAGGTAAGAGTTTAATTAACTCTAACATGACCTATTTACCCTTGGATCATTTTGCAAACTACTTCACTTAGACATGTTGTGTTCAATACTTAATTATTCATATTTAATAGAAGATAATTGATTTTTGTTTTTGCAGTTGTTCTATGCTGAGTACTTGCTCATACCGCTTGTGAGGTGATTTGAAACGGCGTTGATGTAGGGCCTGCTCGTTTGTTGTACAAACTTTGCCATCGTGCTGGCTCAACGGCCCGAAAGGCTAGGGTTAGGGATTCAGGGTTAGATATAGTGGAGACTTGTATAAATGGGAACCTATTTTTGGTTTTAAAAACTTAAATGGAGATATATCTAGTATGTATTTTTTAAAAGCAGTACCGTTGTGTTCTCTTGTTCCGATTGTATTTCTCATTTGGCAACAAGTATGCGAGTCTGGCAACACCGGTGTTAAAACAGGTTCTGACCGAAATAAGCTCGAGCTGAGACGAGTCGTTTTAGGGAAAAATAATTTCAAAATGGATTCGCTCACTGCTAAGCTTAGCAAATACTGAGCTGCCATGTGGTCCTCTTAGAACAAATAAACATGTTTTACAATGGTGTAATTGGACTCATATTTACTTGTTATAAGTTTAGTAAATATTTTGTATAGGAAATTCCAGATACTTATTTATTTATTTGTTAAAAAGCAATTACTACTGACCCCAATTTGGGTGAACATTCCGCCACTTATCTGTTATTTATAAAACAATCAGTAAAATCCATAAGATTAGTGATGAATTTTACTATCGGCGAAAATTTGTAGCGAGTTTATTTTCTTGAATCTCACATTTTGTTTTCTCTTATTAATATTTAAAATTAGAAAAACTCTTTTTAAATAATTGAAAACATACTAGATTACTTTAAAATGGTTATAATTATTGAAAACACATTCAAACTACCAAGCACAACAAGCATGTCTTCACTCCATTTTCTAAAATGTTTGATAAAATATTTTCTTTAAGGCTAATTTTAACTTTTCTCCAATAACATGTGCTGATTAATATTAAAAAAATAAAACTAATTACGTAATTTTGTTTATCTTTTTTCCCTGAACAAGGCTACATAAATTTTAACAAAAGAAGAGTTGTTTACAAAAAATTGATCTCTTAAACAGTGTGACATGCATTTGGATCATCATTCTAGATGATAAGTTATACACAAGAACAAGCCGCGGATCTAAAATTATTTTTTAGAGGTAACGTAATTTTTTTACCGTACATTACAGTGGCAGAATCAAGAATATTCCTACGGGGTCATTAATTTTTATAGTTAGGTTCTAATGAAACAACATAAAAAAATTTGATTGTTCTATTGAGTCGAGTCCCGATCGAGTCGGAATAGACGTAACTAAATTGTATCTAATTGTTAACAAAAATACAATATCAAAAGGAATTAATTTATTTACATTTTATAGTATTCCGTAGGCGTTTTTATCTTTTGATGCTTTCTTTTCAAAACAAAACGATTTCGTTCTCTAAATTTAAAGTTTATACAATAACTAAAATCATTAAATTAAACATACAATATTTATGATAAACAAAAAACCATATAAGAACATTTATAGTAGATTCATACATTCTTTATATCATCTATTTTTGTTTTATTATAATTTACTTTTAAAATCAAGTTTTAATAACATTTTATACAAGTTTGAATAGGAGCCATACTCTCATCATTCTAATAACATCCACAAGGTTTTGATACAAATTGTCAAAGGTTTTTAAACAAAAAACATCAATTATTTCATTTTCTTTCTTGTTTTTTACTTTTTTTTTCTAAAAGAATAAATAAAATATGTACGACCATTGAAAAAATGTATTGTTTTGTTATGTTATATACTATTACTAAGTTCATTTGCGTTGCAATGGTAGATGTAAAACCATACAAAGTAATATTAATGGCACACCACCTCCAGTGACCACCTATATTGAAGAAACCAATAAAACAAAAAAGATAAATCAAATAAAAAGTAGACGTAAAAACATTGAACCATACACTTACACAAGCAAAAATTAAGCAATAAGTAAATTGATCTAGGACCAGCGAGTTATGACATTACCGTTAAATTAAGAAAAATAAATGAAAAATGCTGAACCACACACGCACATTATGTTGTGTTAACTTGTAAAATTTAAACATGTATAATGGAAAATTTGTAAAATTTAAAAAGTATAGAGGACCAAAGTTTAAAGTTAAAAAAATACGGGCTAAATTATGCAAAATATAAAAGTATCAGGTTATAATAAAAATTTTCAAAGATAAAAAAAAAATGGGTACATCCCATAAAACACATAATACAATTTACAATGCATACAAATAATTAGTATGTATATAATTTTTAGCTTTGGGCTTATTATTGTATTGGGTTGGGTAACGAGTTAATGAGTAATGATTATTTATGTTTTTATAGAATGTATTGTTTCTTTTTTATAATTATTAGATTTTTATTATAAAATATAAAACTTTCTATGAAGTGTTGAGTTTAAATTTTTTTTAGGGGTAACGTAATTTATTCTTAGGGGTAACGTAAAGCCGAAACTTTCTTTATACATAAAACCGTAATTTTTTTACACTACACGTAACAAGTTGAGGGGTAGCAAAAGCTACCCTCCGCCCATGCACAAGCACACACATATGACTATATGAGAGCTATTTTTTGAAAACCATGTTACAATTGAAAACCGAAAAAAAATATGAGTTTCGTATATGTAACTTTGTGTTACCATTTGTACAACTATACGTAATTCATACAAATGACATTTATGTAACTCGTTTTGTCTTCATATTCATTTCTTGAGGCTTATAAATATATATTAATTCAAAATAATAAAGTTGAAGTTTATTCAAATATACTATAAACAATTAAAAATAAAGTAACTTAAAAAATATGATTGGATAAAGTTGATTTTCATGGTTTTTAATTATAAAATTGGTTTTCCATGTACATTACCTTATAAAGCATTTATGATGTGCAATTAAGGAATTTTCTTAAAAGTTTAAGACATTCAAGATCTGTGTTGTTATATTTCGTACAATTGTTAATGCATATATCTATACTACATTATAATTTTGTCCCTAAATCAAAACTATAAAAAATGTTCCTATCCCACACCATTGTGTAGAAAGATCAAAATAGTACCCAACTCATATATAAGGAGCTTTTTATCCAAAGTTAAAAGAGAAGTATTTGTGTTTCACACGCATGCCTTTTATTTACCATCAAACATAAAACTAAGTGGGTGTTTGGCAAAAATAAATAAGTTAATTTTTTATTTTTTGAAGGGGTAAAAAAACCAAAATACCCCTCTAAAAAGTTAAAAAATCAAAACTTTTAACTTTTTAATTTTTTTGGAGGGGTATTTTGATCTTTTACCCTTTCAAAAATCAAAAAGTTACTTTTATTTATTTTTGCCAAACATAGCCCGAATTGGTACAAATAGTTTTAGTTTTTGAACTGGTCGTACCAGTGTTTCCTCATTAAAACGGTTGAATCAACCGATCCATTTTGATTTTTAAATAACTGGTCAGCAGAAAGGAGGGTTACCCAAGTACTTTTATATCATCACCACACCACATGAATCTCACACACTAGCTAGTAGTATTTTAATGACAATGATCAACCAATCATTAAAGAAACTGATTACCTCATTAAACTTTTATAACATATAATAGATAGCCTTATAGTCAGCAAGAAAAGAAAGTGATGATAATTGCAACACTGGTTAATATTACATGCTATGGAAACAAGTGTAGGTATGTAGTAAGTCAAACAAATCTACACCGAACCCATTTTTTTGTTTTATTATTAAACTTGTTCCATAAAAAGTGAATAAAGGGGGATGCATGGTGCATGCAACGCCGCATGCGTTCCTTAGTATTGACCCTTTTGTGAAAATCAAGATGATTCCATAATTTATTATTTTAGATATTAAGGTTAACTAAAGCATTCAAAGTTTGTTTTTTATAATTTTATAAGTGTGTTCTTTATATTATAGAGAATGATTATTAGTAGTTGTGAGTGGAGAATAAAAAACATGTTATTATTCATCTTTATATTTGATAAAACACTGTTTATCTCTATTTATTTTTAATATTTGTTGAAAGTGGTTGTGAGTGAAAAAGAGAAAATGTAATGATAAAAGTATAAAAAATATTATTTTATTAAAAAAAATAAAAGTAATAAATTTTAATGTAATATAGAGATGAAGATGAAAAGTAAGTTGTGAATGCACTAAAACCCTATAATGTTGCTTTAAATTTTATAACTTTTATATAGTATTTGACACTATAGAGAAATCAATTTTGATACCATTATACCACACCCTTTGATTACTAGTATTATATAGCATGTGTTTTACGTGCAATGCGATTTAAAGCACTTCAAAATTTTTTTTACATATTAACAATATTAATCTAATTTTATTATACGGGAAGAGGCATGTTCCATACAAAAATATGAATAAATAGAAAAGTAGAAATATATACAGAACTTTAATGAATACTCTTCAGGGGCAGTCTCGAGAATTTCCAAGAGACCCTAAGGTCGGGGCGAAAACAACAAATGAACCCTTATAATACGACGTATAAAAGTTTAAACCGAATAATTTGTATAATGCGATCGATGTGCCAAAGTCGATCGTCTATCGGTCTTCTCACTTCTACCTTTAAAATCTTGAATGGAGTTTTTCTTTAATTTTTTTTATTTAATTTAGGTATTATTATATTAAATTACGTTTATACCGGGTAAATGATATTTGGCTAAATTATTTAAAATGTTAATAAGTTCTAACTTAAGGTTTAATAAGCAAAATTATCTAAAATTTTACTAGGTTTGTTAATGGGCTCATTAATAGTTTATAATCTTTTTTAAAAATAATATAATATATAAATTAAAAAAATTGGACCACTAAAAGATCGGGCCCTAAGCGATCGCCCACCCGCCTCCTTGCCCTCAAGACCACCCCTGCTCTTTTATTTACAAAGTTTAAAAAATTGAAAGTACTATCGATAACTTCTTTTTTTCCCTCCTCACACCTCGATCATCTCTTCAAAACTTGATTTCCTTTTGAATTATTTTCGGCAATATACATACCTTCATGTAAGGTATATGCACGTATACTATATGCATATAGACAAAACAACATAAACACAACACTTCTTTTGTTATATGTTATATGTATCTAAATTACAATTCATAAATCTATAAACTGTCATTAACAGAGTAAACGATCGTTTACTTCTTTTCAAAATTTTAAATGGTGTATTAATAAGAACCCTTTTTAAATCTCAAGGTAGCAATTTCTATGCAGATTAACTTACATTAATACCAATGCCAAATAATATATAATATAAAGCTAAACCATTTAGTAGTAGTATAGACACATTATTTAACCACTTATAAATTAAAATATGCTGGACTTTACTATATCATACAAAGGTAATTAATGATGTATCATTTTACACATTGAGTTTGTTTCAAGTTGAGATCATATCCGGCCTAAAAATTGATGTAGTTTTACTTTAAACTATATATTTATTTTTTTGAGATAACATGATTCATAAAGAATCTTAATTTTATATTGCACGCTCTATTTTTCTCAATTATTTTGTATATTCTACTGATAAATTAAATAATTGTATATTACGTGTCATTGGCAAAGCAAACAAGGAAAGGCCATATACGTGCGATCATCATAAATGTCAACTACAATAATGCTATAAACAAGTAACTTTCGTCACCAAAAGACCATCAAAGAATATAGCTAGGGCCGTAAAAGAACCGATAGAACACGAATAACGTTTTGTTCGTGTTCATCTATTAAAAATAAATTTATTCATGAATTGTTCACGAACACTTATCGAAGAGTTTATTTGTTCATGTTCGTTCATTATTGATATGAATATGTTCATAAACTGTTCACGGGCACTTATCACACCCAAGCATACACAAACAAAATCGACGAAAACAAACAAATGTTCATGAACATGACGAACACAAAGAAGTCCATGAACAACAATGAATACAAATGATCACATATTTATTTTAGAATAAAATTAACATTTTCATCACAAAGTTTACCAAAAATAAATAATCATTTAACATAAATATAAAAAAACACTTGATATAATTGTCATAAAAATAACTAACACAAAAATGAAGAACGTAATCGAACACATTAACGAACATAAACGAACACATTATCGAACGTTCACGAACAGACGTTAACAAATATAAATGAACATGTTATCTAACGTTCATGAACATAAATGAAAGAACACGGCTTGTGTTCATGTTTGTTCGTTTAACTAAACGAACGAAATTTTCTTATTCGTGTTTGTTCATTTACTAAACAAACAAACATAAACGAACTTCTCGCCAATTCACGAACGGTTCGCTGAACATTCAGTTTATTTGCAAGCCTACATATAGCTTCATTAAACATTCAACTATTCTAAAAAAATGTAACTAGATTTGTCACATGACAGTTTTTAAACACATCTAATTCTACATGTCATCTTGACATTTAATTATAAATATTTTCCCACCCAAAATAATAAAATCTACTATTTTTGTATTAAATATTTTAAATACACATTTTGTTTCCAAATTAACGGGATATAAATTAAAACCCTTCCATTTTAAACTAAAAACATATATCTCTTATTTATATTTCTACCAAACTCTATTGTTTAATTTTTAAAATTATTTTCT
Source organism: Flaveria trinervia (assembly GCA_025506515.1). NCBI lineage: Eukaryota > Viridiplantae > Streptophyta > Magnoliopsida > Asterales > Asteraceae > Flaveria > Flaveria trinervia. The sequence goes on from CM046453.1 coordinate 4,540,338, forward strand.
TATCAAATCTTTATTTTTTGAAAGACAAAATAAGTCATAATACAAAAATAAATGTTTACTTTTAGATTGTATAGTACCACTAAAAGGCACATCAATTATAATGTTTTATATGTTTTTTCTATAAAAACAATTATTAGTAAAAACAAAAAAAATGGTTTTAGAAATTAAAATAAAATATTATTAAAAAAGGTATTTAATTAGAAATCAATATTTTCAATTATTTTTTTATTTCATTACCGTCTCTTTTCCATTATTATTTTTTATTTGTTACCATCAATATCATTATTTCCAAAATTTAAGATGTTTTTAACTAATTTTTGAAACGTGTTCTTATTTCGTTAGAAATATTTTATTTTATTTTATAGGTGGTTTCTTTATTTTATTGGATAATGTTTTTTCTATTTTCTTTTTATCCAGTTTTATTATAATATATTTTTATTAAGGTATAACTCTTTAATCAAGTCTATTTAAGAGATAGATTAGTCATTTTTAATATGGAATTTAGAAGGTTCTTTTGATTAATTTTTGCATTGTTTATGCTTAATTGTATTATTATGTGACCTGTAAGCTTAATAGTACACTCAACTGAATATGTGCATGATTATATGTTATAACTAGGGTACAACCCTATGTATTACATGGATTGATTAAAAATTATTAATAATTATTAATGAATAATAAGGATCCGTAAAACATTATTTTGATATAAGATATAAGTGAAATTACGTATAAGTAGTTATTGTGATTAATTGATAAAATATTTATATTATTTCTAAAACTTTCGTTATAAAAAAATATTGTTTTGATAACAATTTCATTTTTTATCTTGTTGTTTAAAGACTTCGGGTTTGTTTTGTAAAATTACTTCATATATAAAAAGAATGATTTTAAAATAATTTCGTTATTATAAAAAATTCTCGTTGTTTTAAAAAAATATAGTTTTAGAAAATTTTGTTTTTAAAAACATGTATTTTTTAATTAAAGTATTTAGTTTTTATTTAATAAAAAATGTCTTTTAATATTATTAATTTAATAAGAACTTTAATTTATAATATAGAGAGAGAAAGAGAAAAAAATAGAAATTAATTATTTGATTTTTTAAAATGAAATAATTAGTTTTGGCATGGAAAAATGAATGTGGTAATGACATGTGTAAAAAAATATAAAAGTTTATTAGTATAGATTAGTACGAAAATACATCACGGACCTTCTTTCTATGAGGCTTTTTTAGTAAATTTCCCTACAATTTTACTTACACCATCACATTTTATGTTTTTTGTCTTTTACAATTGCTCGAGACGAGATAGTCAATATTTTACTTTTTCTAATTGTCACGTTAGGCTATTTAATTAAAATTTTAAACTCATGTACATATCAATGTTTTACTCATACAAACCTTTGATAAAAAAATAATATCATTGTTTATTACTTATATCTTTACTCATACGTAATTTTAATCGTATATTTTAAATATCATTTAATAATTAATAAAATTTTATTTTATTTAATATTTTATTTTTTCAACGCGTGTAATACACGTATTTATTAAAGATAGTGTTAGAATAATGTCGTATGGTTATATGTTTAAGTCTAATGTGAATAAATGATAGTAATTATAGAAGTAAATTTAGTGAATATGTAAGTAACTTCGCCACTAGGGTTGCAAACGAACCGAACGAACACGAACAATGTCTTGTTCGTGTTCGTTCGTTAAAAAATAAACTTGTTCATGAACTATTCACGAACACTTAACGAACAAGATTTCGTGTTCATGTTCGTTCATTAAGAAAATGAACATGTTCATGAACTGTTCACGAACACTTACCGAACGCAAATGAACATAAACAAAAACAAACGAACACAAAATAACTATTTATGAACATGGCAAACAAAAAAAGTTCATAAACACAAACGAATACAAATTATTATAAATTTATTTTAGAATAAAATATATATTTTTTTTACAAATATATTACACAAATTAATCAAAAATAAATAAGTAGGGGTAACATAAATATCAAAAAATACTTGATATAATAGTCATAAAAATAACTGACACAATAATTGAGAATATAAACGAACACCTTAACGAACATAATTGAACACTTTATCGAACGTTTACGAACGAACACTAACGAGCATAAACGAATATATTATCTAACGTTCACGAACATAAATGAACAAACGCGGCTTGTGTTCATGTTCGTTCGTTTAACTAAACGAACGGAATTTTCTTGTTCGTGTTCGTTCATTTACTAAATGAACGAACATAAACGAACTTCCCGTCGAACGGTTCACGAACTGTTTGCTGAACGTTCAGTTCGTTTGCAGCCCTATTCGCCACCCAATGCCTAGAGTTTCATATTTTTGGAAAAAATGTTATATATACAAGTAGAGTGGCTAGATGTACTTATATGTTCTCCATGAAATTTCAAATTAAAGGAATCAATTTTGTTGGGAACATTTAACAAATATGATAACTTAAAAAGAAGTACAACAAGTAAAAAAACGAAGAGACTAAACATTTAGCATAACCCTATATAACCTTAAATTAAAGAGTTTGTGAATTGCATGAAAAATGTAACCACTTATCAGGTCTATAAAAATTGAAGCGTCTTTAAATATTCTATAAGCCAAAATTTTGTTTTAAGATAATCCCAACTAAGTTATTTTTAAGAATGATGAATTCACACTTTATTTAAACTTACTTTTGAATCAACATTATCTTTTTTTCATAAGACTTAAATGATAAATCTCTAACCTCATAAAAGTTACGTTGATATGATTGGGCGAGATTTTTTCGATCACCAAGCTACTATATATGTTACTATTGAAGGTTTGCTTAATGGAAATGTTAACTAATTTATGTTACTATCGAAGGTTTGCTTATTTCATCATTAATAGAAATTTGAACTAATTTCATATAAATAGTTATTCAAATTTTTTTCATGTTATATTTAATAAACTGTTATTTTAAACAAAAATGACGACATATGAAAAGAAATAAAAGACGAAACAATTTATTAACTATAGATGACACATTAATAAATTCAATAAGAATAATATAGTATGTAAAAACATAAGTTTATAGACAAAAGAAATAAAAACATAATATAGTATGTGTATTTTGAATCTGTGGAAGTATCTCACACCCTTGTTTGTTTCTTGAGTGGACCCCGGAAAGTATCAATCCTTGGCGCATGTCTTAGGGCACCGAGACGCAACCAGAAAATGTATGGAACTTCTTGCCCGGGTGGGAACACCAACCTTGGTGTCGGTTTCAACTTTTGATCCCCGACTCAGTGAAAATTCACCATGCTTCACCGGATGATTTTGTGGGTTGGAAGTTGTATTGTACCACCCCCCACAACACAGAGAAAATGTGAAAAAATATGGGATTACACTATGCAAAATGGAGAAAAACTGGTTAATTGAAAAAAATTTGATATGGCAACTCGGTGAAACTAGGGAACCTAGGATGGCTCCCTCTCCCCTTAGGCTTGTGGGTTTGCACTCAATATCAATATCTCGAACGTAGGGGGCAATATTCCTAATGTCACATCACATGTACATCTGCATCTTGCTCGTTTCATCTTTGCCTCCTTTCGGCATCATCACCGATCAACACAAATACCCTAGCTATGCTCTTGTATTTCAAGTAGTACCGTGTGAGGTGGGATTTCTTCCCCTAAACTGTCATGTCATAATATTGCCACCTAAACTGTCCTGAGTTCATCCCGAAGACACACCCAGTAGCTTTAGAACTTTCACGTTGGTGTTAGACATGGATGACATTCCCTAGATGTTTGTCATAGAAACACCTTTTTTAAACAACCTTTCGCTCATTGGTTTTTTCAGTCATTTCATATGCATATTGTGACATTCATATCATATTTTAGGTTTATGTATAAAGTATGAACAAAAGAACAAGAAAATAATGTCCTAACTTCTACGTTCGTTTTAAAACGATGCTTTAACAAAACCCAAAAATAAAAATTTAAGAAACTAGATTAAAGGAAAAGGTCTCAAATTTCTCACCTACACCGCCTTATTTTGTTTTCCTCCCTGACACCTCTTTTCTTTATCCCTTCTACGATTTATGTTGGAAAAGATTGAGGAAAATCTTTTCACTAATTTTTAACACAAAACATTTTAGATCATGAGCGTTATATAACTAATTATGCATAGATTTGTGTTATACTTTATAAAATCTTTGTAATAACCTAAGATATGTCTAACATGAAGACAAAATAAATGAGATATCAATACTTAAAGTAGTGAGTTTTATCCTTGCTACTGTATTTGTTGGAAAAGACCGAGAAAACTGTTTTTCACTAAATTTTAACACAAAGTTATGATACATGAGCATTACATAACTAAAATCTTCGTAACAACGTAAGATGTGTCTAACATGAAGGTAGAATAAATGAGATATCAATGCTTAAAGTAATGAGTTTTATATGAAACTTTAAAGAATGAATTAGTAGTTATCCTCCGCATGGTGGGTTGGGAATAGAGTTGTTTCTAAGAACTCAATACCTAGGTGCTTTGAGTCGTTCTAGAGACTTATGTGTTACAATTAAGATGTGGAATAGTTTTGGTTGGTTAAGATCATAAACTAAGGAACAGTCTATTATTATAGTTTATGGAGAGATAAGAGACTAGACACAAAATATGTCTATTGTTATAGTATACGGAGAGACAAGAAACTAGACACAAATATGAAACATGAGTGATTAAAATATAATTAAAACTAAATTAATAAATAAATAAATAAATAAAGAGGACCACAATGTTGTTCTATTTTAAGAGACTCAAGAGTATTGTTCATTGATATGTTCATAAACAATCAAAAGAAAAGGCAGGTGCAATTTCAAACTCGCAAATTCATCTCTGATGTACAATTGCTCCTCCAAATCTTAGATCCTAGAAGACAGACACATCGTCTACAACCTCTTAATGAAATATCAAATTTGTTAAAAGGAATTCGTGTCAAACACAAATTCTCAACGAACCCACATTTAGATTTGTTCAGTTCTTACAACCCGACATAGTGCTAAAGATATATTGAAGATGTTGATTCGAAGTCGTTAACCTTGTTAACCTTTTCTGATATGTCATTTGTACTACTAATAGCCTGTTGTGTAAAGTTATTATACTATATTATTTAAAAAGAAGTATCTTTATTCATCTATTTGAAATATACCTAGTTTTCCTATATAAATTTAAGAGTTAAATGTGTTTTACGTCCCTGAAGTTTCATAAAAATTATCATTTAAATTCAAAAGTTTAAAGTGTTGCCATTTGCATCCAAATGTTTCATTAAAATTATCATTTGAATCCGTTTGGCTACTCCTAACTAACATGGTTAATTTTTTCCGTTAAGTTTCCCACATGAGAGTTAATTTAATTAAAAAAATTACAAAATAAAAACCACGTATGTGAGGGTTTTTATATGTTTAGGCTCTTTTGATAATTGTAGTTGTGATTTGACTCTATAAATGTATTTTATTATTTTGTCTTGTTGATGTATTTTGGTTTAGTAATCGTATCACTTTTGTCCATTTCATTAATTAAACATAGTTTTATTTAGTTTAAAGCTTAATTATGATTATGATGATTAATGTTTTATGATTATTATTCATGGGCAATTAATGTTATTCTATAAATATTTTATACTTTTATGATAATTTTTAATTTATGGTTATAATTCAAATAATTATATTATATGATTTGTTTGTCTATTTATATATATTTTTATTTTGTATGTTTTATAAATTTAGAAATGAATCATTTTTAGATAGTTATAATTATATTTTAGACATCATATTATATAAAATAAAATACAAGTATAACTAACTAAAAATGATTCATTTCTAACTTTACAAAACATACAAAACAAACAAAAATATATATATATATATATAATATATATATATATATATATTATATATATATATATATAAACAAGCCATATAATATAAATTATTTGGATTATAACCATAAAAGACAAATTATTATAAAAGTATAAAAATAATTTATAGAATAACATTAACTGCTCATGAATAATAATCATTAAACATCAATCATCGTAATCATAGTTAAGCTTTAAAGTAAAGAAATCTATGTTTAATTAATGGAACGGGCAAAAGTGACACGATTACTAAACCAAATCACATTAACAAGACAAAATAATAAAATACAATTATAGAGTCAAATCATAATTACAATTATCAAAAAAGGCTAAACATTAAAAACCCTCACGTGAGTTGGTTTTTTATTTTGTAATTTTTTTAATTAAAATAACACTCATGTTGAAAACTTAACGGAAAAAATTAACCGTGTTAGTTAGGAGTAGTCAAATGGATTCAAATGACAATTTCAGTGAAACTTCTGGATGCAGATGGCATCACTTTAAACTTTTGAATTCAAATAGCAATTTCTATGAAAACTCAGGGACGTAAAACACATTTAACTCTAAAATTAAAATAATTTTCAAACAGGGTTGTTCAAGAGCCGAACTGAATCGAGCCAGGGCAAGCTTGACTCGGTTTTAAAACCAAGCTGGAAATCTGGGCTCGAGCTCGGCTTGTTTTGTTTTGGCTTGGTTTTAATTTCATAAACACAATTAAAAAATCAAATGCAAAATAAATTCAAAATATTACATAGAGTTTAATACTTTGACATAAAAGTTAGGAAAAAACTATATATATTATATTCTAACAAATAAGTAAATGCAATGATATATGTTATATACAATATATATATATATATATATAATATATATATATATATATATATATATATATATAGGGGTCTCAACCACTACTTCTTAATGGCAAAATTGTAATTAATAAAAACATATTTAAAAAATTTATAAATAAAAAAATAACATAAAAATAAAAAAATAAAAACACAAAAATATTCCCCAACTTTCTCTCTTTCATAAAAAAATATAAAAAATTTAAAAAAATAAAAAAAAATTTCGTTTTCTAACGAAATTCGTTTTACACATGTGTAAATCCAGTACTACACATGTGTATAACTAGATTTACACATATGTAAACAACGGATGTACGACTTTTTTTAGAAAAGTATATCAATACGGTAGGCGTTGGAAAGATAAAAAATACTGAATTTTATGGTGATTTTTTTTGAAAAAATGATGTCATGAAAACAAGTTACGAACATTTAAAAAAAGGGGAAATTGACATGTGATTTGCATGTGATAAAAAATGAATGACTGAGATTAGTTCCTAGAGTTCTCACAAAAAAAAGACGGTTCTCAATTGAACCCTCCCTATATATATATATATTATATATATATATATATATATATATATATATATATATATATATATATATATAATATATATATATATATATATTACAAGTAAAATAATCCGAGCCTAGCTAACAAGCGAGCTACACCAAGCCGGCTCGGCTCGTCATGAACCGAGCCGAGTTTAGCTCGTTTTCATACCGAGCCAGCTCAATTCAGTTATGTTTAAAACCGAGTCATTTCGAGCGAGTTTCAAGCCGCAAGCAATCTGGACTACACTACTTTTAAATCTCATTTTCAAGTTTCAACTTACATTTGTTTTCAAATGATCTTGATTACTTTTGTCTCTTGTTGTTTCTTTTAAAGTTATATACTTAATAATTGTCATCTAAAGACAGACCATATGGAGACAAAATGTGTACAATGTTACACTCGTCTCTTTTTGGAAAATGAAATTCAGAAGGGCGTATGAATGATTGAATATGTCTATGGTTTACAATAATCATTAATGAAATTAAATTAACAATGTTAATCTATTTTTTCCCCAACAGTACTAACTTAATCTAATTTCTTGGAGGCTCTAAGTACTAAGATTAAGGAGATCTACTTCTTTTGGATTACGAATGAGTCAAAGATCAAAGTTTCATGTTGAGATTCATGGAGTCGTTTCAATTTTGTTATTGTTTAATGTATTTATAATTTGTAGTTTTGGTCTTTGGTGTTTGTTGGTGTACTTTTTCTTTATATACTCTTTCGCTTTGCCGTTTAAGAATAAATAACTAAAATCTATTTACGTTCCATATTCGGAGAATTAGGAATTTCATCAATAAAAGTCTTTGGTGATGAATAAAGTATAGAAAATTTAGGCACCATATATGCTAAGACATGGTCCACTCCCAATGTGATTAGTCATATTTTATTTGAAAGAAAATTACATTTTGATACACCGGTTGGGTCAAATCACGGATTTAATCTTCGATTTATGATTTTTACAAGAGTCTCTAGTGTACCAACGTTAATTTAGCCATTGCTTATAAGGGCATTTTGATCATTTTATTTTTAAAAATAAAACAAACGAACACTCATAAAATTTCCACTTAAATGCTTTAATCTATCACTCGCTCACCGCCTTATGAAAAGGCCACTTTGGGTGAGTTTTTTGAAATTGTCGGTGACCCATCGGTAATCCCTCGGTAAGCTTCGTTGGTAAACTATCAGAAAAAATATAACCACAACCATATTCTTGACGGTCTGTTAATAATAACTATTACCAATGTGTTCCATCAGTAATGAATTCCGTCATAATAGCCTTCTTAACGAGTTCCGTTGGAAACTGATAGACCACCATAAATCAAGCTTCTCTTATATGTATTTTTAGGTGGTGTTTGTTTTTTACCACCATAAATCAAGCTTCTTTGTTGGACCAAAAGAACCAATGAGTCAGATCAGAAAAATCTTTAAGTCTCACAGACATCATAACAACTGAAGTGGTCTACAACAGCTGAAGACAAAGTCTGAAGACAAAGTCTGAGATAAAGTCTGAAGACAATTCTGAAGACAACAGCTGAAGACAAAGTCTGAAGACAACAGCTGAAGACAAAGTCTGAAGACAACAGCTGAAGACAAAGTCTGAAGACAACAGCTGAAGACAAAGTCTGAAGACAACAGCTGAAGACAAAGTCTGAAGACAACAGCTGAAGACAAAGTCTGAAGACAACAGCTGAAGACAAAGTCTGAAGACAACTGCTGAAGACAAAGTCTGAAGACCAAGTTCTCAGAAGTTGTCACAGCAGCTGAAGTAGTTCTTTTTAGTAGTTGTGATGGTTTACTTTTCAGTAGTTTGTAATCAGTAGTTTTATTTTATGTAAAACATCTGAAGTTCTTACACTTCAGATGTTATAACTTTAGTAGTTGTAATTTTAGCTTGTACTTAGCTTTTTGTGAAGGTGTCCTCAGTTGTTGTGGACATCTTCAGTAGTTTAGTCTACTTTCAGTTGTTTGTATAAATCAGTTAGCTGTCACTATCAAGTGACGTCAGCTGATGTCACATTCCTTTATAAAAGGAATGTTGACCTAATTTCTTTGTAGCCGAAGCTTGTGCGTGAATGAAAACATTCTCTTTGCAGAAAATTGTCTCTCTCTGTAACCGTCACTGTTTGATTGAACATTCATTATTATTCTTGCTTAAATTTCGTCTAATTCTTGTTCTATTCCGCTGCAAATCTTAATCTAATTGATCAAACTAGATCCCGATCCTTTCAAATGGTATCAGAGCTAGTTAATCATTGATCGATTTAACAATTGATCATTGAAACTGCTCTTTTGATATCTAAGTTTGATCGAATTAGCAAATTTGCAAGAATTGGTTATAGAGTTGATTTTCTGTTGCTTCTGGTGAATTAATTTGAGATTCGTCTTGTTTCAAACTGTGTTGTTAAGTTTTTGAGCTAGATATGTTAAAATTTCATTGAACCTGTTTGAATCGGTGAAAATGGCTACATCAATCAATGATCCTCACAATACTGGCTCCTCAACAAAGCCTCCGATGCTTGTTAGGAGTGAGTATAACATATGGCAACGCCGAATGCTCCATCACCTGTCTGTCAATAGTTTAGGTTGTTGGAAATCTGTGATTCATGGACCATATAAGCCTATGGTGAGTAATCCAGAAACCAATTAGATGGTTCCGAAGAAGAAAGAGCAATACTCAGATGAAGATCTGAAACTGTTTGAAATTGATGCTAAAGCCCATGGAATTCTGGCCATGGCACTGCCTAATGAAATCTATCTGGACTTATGCATCATGAAACTGCTCATGACCTCTGGGTTGCTCTGAAAGAACAATTTGGAGGAACTGATGAGGTCTTGGCAAACAATAGAGAGATCCTTGCCCAGCAATATGAGACATTCTCTCATAGAAAGGGTGAGTTACTGACTCAACAGTTTGAGCGATTTTTCTGTTTGATATCTGAGCTGAAAATGGTTAAACATGAATATACAAATAGTCAGACGAACAACAGATTCCTCAGATCCCTGCCTGAGATATGGGACACATATACTGTTGTTCTACGCTCCAGTGCAAATCTGGACAATCTATCTCTCACCCAACTTCATGAGAAACTGTTAACATTTGAAAGAGAGATAGAACAGAAAAGGAAACTGGCTTCATCTAGGAAGCTCACTGATGATTTTGTACCAGGGAATACTGCTCTGGTCGATCATGAGTCAGAATATGCTGCATCAGAAAGTTCTTATGATGAGCATATAGATTTCTCTTCAAACAGTGGAGATCCTGCTTTTGTTGGTGTTGATAGTAATTCAGGGTGTAGTAGTGATAATTTGTGCTTTTTGATGGATGATTTGAAAGGAATTGCTGATGATGATCTGGAAGAGATGGATATATTGAGCCAAATGGCATTAATCAATATCAGATCTCAAAAATTTTACAAAAGGACAGGTAGAAAATTTCCTGGTCTCTCTGGAAAAACCAAAGTTGGTTTTGACAAGAGCAAGTTGAGGTGTCACAATGTCATAGACTTGGACATTTTGCAAGAGAGTGTAGATCATCTGGATCTAACTCTTCTGCACCTTTGTGACCTTTCCATGCAATAGCTCACAAAACAAAGGGCAACATTCTACCAGTTCTGATCATCATTCACAAATTCAATTATCTCCTGCATATTTTGTCCCTCAAGGTCCAATGCCATATCCTTATCCCTGTTTTTACATGCCTCAGTCCAGTCAGGTTCCAGTACCCATAGCTCAACAACCACATGCCCTACCTCAGCCTCAACCATCTCAATCAAATCAACAATCTCAATCTCAATCACATCAAAGCTTTTTCACACCTGGAGTTGTTGACTGGAGTAGCTTACCAGACGATCTTTCTGGTTATCCTGAACAATTGTTTTCTGGTGCTGGTCAACATGGTGGTGAAAATCCTTTTGGAAATCTTGCTCTTATGGCCCTGGAGTCTACTGATGGTTCATGCTCAAATGCTTCATCATCATAGGTACCACATGTATCTTCTGAGGCTAAGGCCAAGTTGTGTTCTGAGTCATACATAGCTGCTTTTGTCTCAATTAGAGAAGCAAATGTAAGTTTAATTAATCAAAATCTTGACCTAGAGAAAGTAATTTCCAAAAGAAAAGCTGAGTTTGAGTCTGTCTTAAATGAAAAAGATGATGAGATTTACAAATTAAAATGTCAAATCACTGATGAAAAGGCAAAGGTAGAGGTCATTTTAAAGAATCATAAGAATCTCAAAGAAACACTTGCAGCTACTCAAGTAGAGTGTGAATGTTGGGTAACATCCTGCAAGGGGTTTAAAATGCTTCTCAGCAAGCAAACAGCTTCAAATATGAAGTTTAGGATTGGGTATAATCACACTGTACCTCCTACAGATTTTACTCCCAAGATAGAAGTAAAATCTGAAGGTGAAAGCAATTCCTAAATCACATCATCATGTGTCTCATTCTCAAGTGATAATCCAAAATCAGAGGATGAAGTCAGTATTAGTACCTCAGCTAATCAATCTGCTGATAGTCTCACTGCTGATAAACACATGATCAAAGAAAAACTAAGCACTTCAGGTGTTGTCTCACAAAGTATTCAAAGTACTGAAGGGCAAGTAACAACACCCGAAGAGCATTTCAAACCAAATTAAAACAAACATGGTTTGACAACTGCTGAAGAGTCTATCAGGAAATCCAAAAGTACTGATAGAAAACTTCTGAAGAACAAATCTTCAGTTGTTACAAATCCTTTAGTACTTAACATAAGTAATGAGAGGAAGAAAGTACTGAATAGCACACCTTCAGTAGTTTCATCTTCTTCAGCAGTTGAACAACAGAAGATGAAGAAAAAGCCATGTGAAATATGTGATCTAATCAATCATCTCACTGATGAATGTTGGTACAAAAAGGGATCCAAATTCAACAAAGATAAATCATTAAAAAGAAAATTAATAAAATGAAAGATGAATTTGAAATCAAGTTTGTACCACAAACATCTTAAACTGATAACCCAAAGTTCTTACAGAAATCTAAAAAGAAGGAAGGGGTTTATCATAAAACAGCTGAAAGTATTCCTCATGGAATATCAAAACACCAGACTAAGTCTGTGTCTTTCAAAAAGGAGGACATGGTGAGTCACAGGAACCAATCAAAAACAAGTACTGATGTGTCTGCTGAACTGAAGGCTTTAACAACCAATCAGACACAACTTGTTATGATGGTTCAACATCTGGTGGGGAGAGTTAACCAAATAGATGTAGTTGTGATTAAACCACTGAAAAGGAAAACTAAGCCAAAATCAAAGGAATCCTTTTCAGCACCATCTCCACCTTCAAAGGCTGTTAATCATGACAAATCAGTTAGTATAAAATCTATTAATGAGAACAGACCCAAAACCAAAATGGTTTGGGTCTCAAAAGTTAACTAGTTTCTTGTGACAAATGTAGGATTCTTCAGCATGTCATAGAAGCCTCTGGTATGTAGACAGTGGAGGATCTATGCATATCACAGGGAGCAGTTCTCTTCTTCATGACTACTCTCAAGGAAAGAAGGGATTTGTATCTTTTGGTAATAATGCTAAGGGTTACATCATCGGTAAAGGCTTTGTGTCAAATGGTGAGATAAGATTTGATGATGTTAACCATGTGGAGAATCTCAAGTACAACTTGTTGAGTGTCAGTCAAATGTGTGATAAAGGGCATGTTGCACTTTTCACCGGCCAGAACTGTCGAATTCTGTCTTCCAATGTTTTGAGAATGATTGACAAGATATTGGATGAATATACTCTCCTGAAGGCCAACAGAATTGGAAGAGTATATGCCTTACACTTATCAAAGAAAATTAATCTAAAAGGCCATCCATGTCTGTTCTCCAAGGCCTCTCCTCGGGAATCTGAACTATGGCACAGAATGCTTGGTCATGTGAATCTTAAAAACATGAACCAGCTTATCCATCATAGTTTAGTGAGAGGTCTGCCATTAAAGGAGTTCAAATGTGATGACAACTGTTCTGCTTGTTTAAAAGAAAAGCAACACAAAGTATCATTCCCTCCAATAGAAGAACCAAAGTCCACTGCCTGCTTGTAATTACTGCATATGGATCTTTTTGGTCCAGTAAGAGTGATGAGCATGACAAAAAAAATACTGTATGGTAATTATGGATGATTATTCTAGATTTTTATGGACCTTCTTCTTACATTCAAAAGATGAGGCTAGTCAAATCATCATCTACTTTGTGTTGTATGTGGAAAAGCAGTACTCCCTTCCAGTCAAGTGTGTGAGGAGTGATAATGGCACAGAATTTAGAAACCACACACTTGATGAATTCTATTTATCTAAGGGAATCAAGAGGAAGTATAGCATTCCAAGAACTCCTGAACAAAATGGAGTAGTGGAGAGAAAGAACAGGACCCTTATTGAAGCCGCAAGGTCAATGTTGGTTGATTCTGGTTTGCCACTAACCTTTTGGGCTGAAGCTGTCAACACAGCTTGCTATGTGCAAAATAGAGTGTTAGTAAATCAGAGGTTAATGAAGACTCCTTATGAAGTGTTACATCATTTGGCTCCTCTGGTTTCCTTTTTTAGAGCATTTGGGTGTCCCTGTTACATTCTTAACACAAAGAATCCACTACAGAAGTTTGAATCAAAGGTGGATGCAGGGTACTTTGTTGGGTATTCATCTACTTGCAAGGCATACAGAGTTTTTAATTGCAGAACAAAGATAGTTGAAGAAACATTGCATGTAAAGTTTAATGAATCTCCAAAGGACAAAATCCCACAAAACCCTATGGAGTTATTTGATTTGGACATACTGCAATATGTTCCTTATCAGTCTCCAGCTGTTGCAGATTCTGTGAATCCATCATCTCCTGCAACTAGTCATCCATCTGATGGTACAAATACAAGTTTTAGTGATCACCTGCCTGAGTCTACTAAACTTGATGTTCCTGTAGCTTCAGCAGTTTCATCTATAACAAATGCTGATGAGATCTCTGAATCCTCTACTTCATTTGAATTGCTATCTCATTCTAGGTTTCAAGAGTCTGGATCAACATTTGTTGCTGCTGAATCTTCTACAAACACTTGCACAAATCTTATTGAGTATCAAGAACTGAAGAATCATCCCATGTCTCAGATCATTGGTGATATCAATACTGGTGTTTCAACTAGACGTCAATTGTCCAATTTCTGCTTTTATGATCGGTCAGCAAGAGCCAAAGAACTATCATATTGCATTAAGAGACAATGGATGGGTTGAAGCCATGCAACTTGAGCTTCTTCAGTTTCAAAAGCGGCAAGTGAGGGAACTGGTTCCTCTACCCCAAAGTAAGTGTGCAATAGGCACTAAATGGGTGTTTAGGAATAAAACTGATGAAAAAGGTCAGATTGTCAAGAAGAAGGCCAGACTGGTTGTACAGGGGTTTTCACAAGAAGAAGGTATTGATTATGATGAAACCTTTTCCCTGTAGCCAGACTGGAGGCAATCAGATTGTTCTTAGCTTATGCTACTTTCCATAATCTTAAAGTTTTTCAAATGGATGTCAAAAGTGCATTCTTATATGGTAAAATAAAAGAAGTTTATGTGTGTCAACCACCAGGGTTTGAAGATCATAAACATCCAGATTGGGTGTATAAGCTTGATAAGGCTCTTTATGGGTTAAAACAAGCTCCCAGAGCCTGGTATGAAACACTGTCTAACTCTTCTCTTCAAAACAATTTCACTAGAGGCTCCATAGATAAAACTTTGTTCATTAAGAAAGTAGGCATGCATAAGCTCCTTGTTCAAATTTATGTAGATGATATTATTTTTGCATCCTCTGATCCACAGTTGTGTGATGCCTTTACTAAGTTGATGCAACAAAAGTTTGAAATGAGTGCCATGGGAAATTACAGTTCTTTCTGGTTTGCAAATCAAACAAATGGCTGATGGAACTTTCATTCATCAGTCAAAATATACAAAGGATTGTTGAAAAAGTTTGATTTACAAAATTGTAAGCCCTGTTCTACTCCCATGTGCAGCACCACACAACTAGATGCTGATTAGAAAGGTAAAGCAGTTGATGAAACTCTTTACAGATGTATGATTGGTTCCTTGATGTACCTTACAGCTTCTAGACCAGACATTATGTTTGCAACTTGTATCTGTGCTAGATTTCAGGCTGCACCTAAAGTATCCCATATGATTGCAGTCAAAAGGATCTTTAGATACTTGCAAGGAACTCAATCTCTAGGACTTTGGTATTCCACTGGGCACTCTTGCAAATTAGTTGCTTTCTCTGATAGTGACTATGCAGGGTGTAAATTAACCAGAAAATCAACCTCTGGTGGATGCCAATTTCTAGGCAATTGTTTAGTTTCTTGGCAGAGTAAGAAACAAACTTCAGTTGCTACATCCACTGCTGAAGCAGAGTGCATTGTTGCTGCAAGTTGTACATCTCGGTACTCTGGCTTCATAATCAATTACTGGATTATGACATTACAGAGACTAAGACTCCTTTACTGATGGACAGTGCTTCAGCTCTTTGTATTGTTAAGAATCCTGTCCAGCATTCTAGGACAAAACATATTGAGATCAGACATCATTTTATCAGGGATTGTTATAAAAAAGGTCTGATTGATCCAAAGTTTGTTCCTAGTGCTGATGAGCTTGCATATATATTTACTAAGCCTTTGGACAGTGCAACTTTCCAAAATCTAATGCTAAGGCTTGGTATGGTGCAACTAGAATGATTTGACAACTACTGATGCTCTCAGTTCACAAGTACTGATGAGCATTAGTATACAGCTGTAAAAAATAAGTACTGATAAGTTATTTTATCTTCAGCAGTTTTCATAACTACTAAAGACTAAATTACTTAAAAGTACTGAAGTACTTTATTTGTTGAAAAGTATTGATGTAGTTACAACTACTGATGTGGTTACAACTACTGATGTCTGTTCTAACAGATAAGTACTGATGACCAATGAAACTTTTGAAAATCAGATAGTCTGCTGAGTAAGTGTTAAGGTCAATGAAACAATTGAAATCTGTGAATTAACGACAACAACTGATGAGAAATTTTACTCTTCAATTATTTCAAACAACTGCTGTTTCATTTCAAAACAACTGAAGCCAAAAGCAAGTCTTCAGTAGTTTCAAACTACTGATGACTAACACAAAGTCTTCAGTTGTTTACAACATCTGAAAGTTAAAACCATGTCTTTATTCGTTTTCTAACAACTGATGACTAACACCAAAACTTTCAGTTGTTTTCTTTCAGCCGTTTCAT
This sequence comes from Flaveria trinervia, assembly GCA_025506515.1. Classification (NCBI taxonomy): domain Eukaryota; kingdom Viridiplantae; phylum Streptophyta; class Magnoliopsida; order Asterales; family Asteraceae; genus Flaveria; species Flaveria trinervia. Next base: position 4,556,902 of record CM046453.1, read on the forward strand.
AACCTATAAATACCTAACCCTAACTTCAAACTTTCCATAAGTCGTTTTCAGAACTTCATCTTCCATTAATGGTGACCATGCAAATCAAACCACGACACAACTGTGTTGCCTACCTCACAAAATCGGCCTTTTGGACTAAGTTTGATGATGCCATTGATCTGATGGTTGATTCCCCGTATCACACTGCTTTTCTTCTGAAACCAACCATCTATCCGATACCCTTCGCCAATTCTGGACAAATGTCACTGTCCATACTGGTGAGAATGATGTCGCGATCACTCTCCAGTCGTTTGTAAACCAGAAGAAGGTGGTCCTCACTCCTGCTATCATTCGCCAAACCCTAGATCTGAATGATGCCACCTTTGTCACCGAATACCCGAAGAGCACCACTGATCTATCATTCATCAACCATGGGTATGAGGGCGACCTAAGTGCTACCACCATTCTGAAGAAGCACTTCTATTATGCTGAACGCCTAATCTTTCATATTATCAATGTATGCCTTGCCCCCAAATCCTCTTCATGGGATCAAATATCATCCAGGTGGCAGCAGGTATTGTATTCTATTCTTGAACGTCAAAGCTTAAATTTTTCTGAAATTATATTTTTGGAATTAAAAGATCTAGAAATGAAACCTGTGGCTAACAGATGGATATTATATCCAAGGTTTCTTATGGCCATAATCATCAATCAATTAAAATCCGATGGCCCTGTTGGCCTTGGAGTCCCTGCTGTGGTAGTTTTGCCTGAAGTATACTCCAGGCACAACTCTGACCCAAAACTCAAAGAGGCTGCCAAACTACTAAAACCCAAGCAGAGGGAACCCACAACCTCCTCCTCCATATCCAAAGTCCCCTCCAAACCACAATCCAAAACAAACCAAAAAGGCTACTCAGGGAGTTGAGTCCCCTGATGATGCCCCTGCAACACAAAGGTAGGATGAAACTACTGGTAGTAATCCCCCTGTAGTTTCCAAGACTCTACCAGTTGAAACCGCTCAGGTATCCTTTCAATAGGATCCTGATGCAACCAAAAATGGGGAAACCACATTACTAGAATCTCTCTCACTTGAGAAAATTGCCATTGAAGAGCACCATTCACCCAGGTGCAATCTTCTTCTCACTTATCTCCCACTGAAGCCACCCCTACAAGCCCAACTGTGGTATTGCACAAGTGCTGACTCAACTACATTCCTCTACCCTTCCCCAGAAACCTATTACCACTGGGAAAACCTCAACTATTGAGAGGGAGAGGATATAATATGGCTGATAACCACAAACACAGGGATTACAGAGTTCAATCCCTGTGTAAAGGAGGAGATTCGAACATCTGGTGAGGCTGCCTCTTCTCCTGTTTCAGCACATGAACAGGATGAAGGTGGTGTCATCTCTAAGACCTCACCAGAGGCGACTGTCAATGAAGGACTAATCCTGAGGTAGGAAGTCCCTAGTTCCAAAAAATAGGGGCACATGTGAATACTGATCTACACTCAGCACATGTTCATCCTGATTTAATCAGGAGGTCAGATGATTCAGCAAAGAATGATGATGACCTGGGCTTTTTCTTTGATGTTCTAGCCCACAACACCATTCTTGAGGCTGAGGTATGCAGACTACAAGAACTACTTGCCAAATTGTCATAAGAATCAAGTCCATCTGCCCATATTCACCCACAGATGGCAGCTTCTCCTGAAGCTCTCCCAAACACTGAGCCTCTCCCAACAACTGTGCCACCAGCCTCTGATTCAGGCACCATTTCTCAGGGATAGAACCCCTCTGAGCAAATGGTTGCTGCCTTTCAATCCTCCTTACCTTTCATCACTTCCATCATCACTAACATTGTGCATCAAGCCATTGATGAGAGGCTTTCCTCAAATTTTCAACCTTAGTTGATGATGCTGTTTCTAAGAGACTTTCTAACATTCAAACCCCTGAACCTAATGCAACCAAAAAGGGGAGTCTAAGTCAGTGAAAGCAGACAAAAGAAAGAGAGTTGAAGAGGAAGAAGAAAAAGAGAAGAAAGAAAAGGAGATGATCACATACAAGAGAAAGAAGAGTGCTGAACAGACTGAAGATGAGAAAAAGTTAGAAGAACTGATCAAAGAAGCTGATGAGCAACATAGCAGATCTTTGGATAAGATCATTGATCAACTCTTCAGACAAGGTTTTGACACAGCCAAACTTGAGTCTGAAATTAGACGGCTAGAGATTCAAGAGATTGAGCATAGATGGGCAAGTTGTAGTGAGAAAGAAAGGGAAAGGCTGGAAGCTATGATAAGATTCATATCAAAGCATTTGGGAAGATCAATCATTGAAGTGAAGTCATGGTTCAGAGACAGTATTTTGAAGATAACCACCAGAATCTATTCTTCTGAAGTATTCAACAAAGGATTGATCATAGAAGCTCTTGATGAAGCTGGTGCTAAGAAAAGGTCTGATATGGCAAAGTTATCCAAAGCCTCACTCACAACCAAGATGCTAGCGCAGCATGTACAATCTTCAACACCAAAACAACCAACTTCACAACCCTCAAAACCAACTCCTTTACCCAAGAAACCTACTCAAACCACTACCAATGATGCACCCAAGAAGAAGAGAAGGGTGTTGAGGATGGAAGAAGAAGAAGAAGATGATGATGAGGATGATAGTCTGCCAATCTCTGCTGTTCTTAAAACAAAGATGCCTGAGCCCAGGAGTCAACCAACAACAATCACACCTGACATCCAAAGGAAAATGGTAAAAGTCAAACTTGAAGAAGAAGAACAACACAAATAACATGATGAGCAGCTGTTAAGGATGGTTGATAAAGAGTTTCCTAAGTCTTCATCCATACAAGCTATGAAGAAACATGCTCAGAGGTTGTATGCTCTCAGATTCACATTTCAATATTAGAAAGAGAGAGTGAGAATTTAGCCTGACCCCAGAGTAAGTGACAGAATTCATAAAAAGAATATTCCAAGTCGATACAATGGCCAAGTAAAGAAGACTATAGATGCTGTGATAATGTTGGCCATTGTAGTGTCATCCTGGGAAATCCTTAAAGACTTCAAGAGAGCTTACAAGTCTAAGATGACTCCACAAACTTTACTAGAAAACAAAATGGTGAAGAAGGGGTTGATCTACAAGAAGCTTGAAGAAATAAGAAGAAATGAGCTCCATTTGTTACCTGAAGGTACTCATCCTGATGAGTTTGCATACAGAGAAATAACTACTGTGGAGCTAAAGAATGGAAAGAATGTTAAATTCTTATCAAGTACTATGGGCCTGAGTTCTTCTTTGAAAGTGAAGCTGAAGAACTCACAATGGAAGAACAAGTTGTATTCCATGAGGCCTATGTTAGAGAGTCTTACAGACTCATCATTGGGAAGTAGGTCTCATGGATGGAGTAACAGCTTTGTGTTCAATTCCCCAAGACAGAGTTCCCATTCATCTTTTGTCTATCAAACTTTCTGAAACCTCTTCCCTGGCCTGAGCTTAATTTGGTGATTTCTGAGCTGATCCAGAAAATGTTTCTGCCAATAAGCGGGACTTCAATAATCTTAAAGGTTTTGACTGCATTGGTTCAGGGGGAGTTTGTTGGACCAAAAGAACCAATGAGCCAGATCAGAAAAACCTTTAAGTCTCACAGACATCATAACAACTGAAGTGGTCTACAACAGCTGAAGACAAAGTCTGAAGACAAAGTCTGAAGACAAAGTCTGAAGACAACAGCTGAAGACAAAGTCTGAAGACAACAGCTGAAGACAAAGTCTGAAGATAACAGCTGAAGACAAAGTCTGAAGACAACAGCTGAAGACAAAGTCTGAAGACAACTGCTAAAGACAAAGTCTGAAGACCAAGTTCTCAGAAGTTGTCACAACTTCTTTTTAGTAGCTGTGATGGTTTACTTTTCAGTAGTTTGTAATCAGTAGTTTTATTTTATGTAAAACATCTGAAGTTCTTACACTTCAGATGTTATAACTTCAGTAGTTGTAATTTTAGCTTGTACTTAGCTTTTTGTGAAGGTGTCCTCAGTTGTTGTGGACATCTTCAGTAGTTTACTCTACTTTCAGTTATTTGTATAAATCAGTTAGCTGTCACTATCAAGTGACGTCAGCTGATGTCACATTCCTTTATAAAAGGAATGTTGGCCTAATTTTTTTGTAGCCGAAGCTTGTGCGTGAATGAAAACATTCTCTTTGCAGAAAATTGTCTCTCTCTATAACCGTCACTGTTTGATTGAATATTCATTATTATTCTTGCTTAAATTTCGTCTAATTCTTGTTCTATTCCACTGCAAATCTTAATCTAATTGATCAAACTAGATCCCGATCCAATCACGTCATAATAGCCTTCTTACGAGTTCCGTTGGTAACTAATAGACCACCATAAATCAAGCTTCTCTTATATGCATTTTTAGGTGGTGTTTGTTTTTTACCAAAACCTCTTCCCCACCTCTTCATCTGCGTGCATGCAGACGCGGAAAGAGGTTTTGAGTGCACAGAGTGTTTGTTTTTGGAAGACGTTTCATTAAAAAACATCATCCTGAGGTCTGCATGGAGAAGATATGGACCTATGACTTCTGAGATCTTCTCACCTCCCCCACCTCCCCCATCGGCAGCCCCACCTCCCCCCACTGGTCGGACCACCGCCGCCCCACCTCCCCCCACTGGCCGGTCCACCGCCGCCCCACCTCCCCCACCGATCGGACCACCGCCGCCCCACCATCCCCCACCGATCGGACCACCCCTGCCCCACTTCCCCCCATCGGCCAGACCATTGTTGCCCCCTCCCTCCACCTGCCCTCGCCTCCCCCTCCCCCCACCTGCTCCGGCCCCCCCTCCCACCTCCCCCACCGGCCGGACCATCGCTGCCCCCCTCCCTCCACTTGCCCTCACCTTGTACGTATGTATGTGTATATATGTTGTATGTACGTATGGATGTGTGTGTGTGTGGTATAAGTTTAAGGAAACAAGTGTTAAAAAATAGGTTTATTTAATAGGTTTAAAAAATAGGTTTAATTTAATTACAGAATATTTTTTTTACCATTCTGCAGATGTTAAAAACAAACAGTCATTTTCTTGCACAGACTGCAGACGTTTGGTCCACCTCTTCTGCTGCAGATGTCTGCAGATGTGGTCCTCAGACTGCAGACATTTTCATGCAGAAAAAAAATCAACTTAGTTGGTCAACCTTCTTATTTTAAGACTGAATTCCTCTCCTCAATCATAGGAGTTCTTGTGGTTATATATTGTTGTAATTGATTGTGTTAATATCTTGGAAATTATCATTAACAACCTCTATCGACAAGTTGTCTAAGGATTGTACGTATTTGAAAGGAGTTTGGTTGCAATTTTAATGGCTAATTTTTAAAACTAGTGTTTTCTTTTGCACTACGTGCATGGGAGTTTAGTTGTTTTTCTTTGTCTTACACTATCGTGACCTTTAAACAAACAAAAATATATAAAAACTTTTAAATTAACAAACACAAACAGACATGTATACACATAAACGAACAAACACACATCTGTTCATGTTCATTCAATTAACTAAACAAGCACAGACTGTTGGCTGAAAATTAAGTTTGTTGCGGTAAAAAATATGACAGTATATAAATAAATAATACAACAAATTACCTTGTCTTACATATACAAAAAGTAAATTACTACTACGAGTCTACGATAATCGTACAAACATTAAACAAAACAAAATTAAGGCAATGAATAACCTTGTCTCACATAATCAAATAAATCGTAAATCTGTCCTAACATTCTTGAAACATTAAATTATCGTTGACGAGCTATTTATAATTCATACTCTCTACAAGAACCAAAAGGGACTACAAAGTCTACAATCATTTACTGCAATGCTCTGGCTATTATATTATTAAATTTTCTTTTATTATTATACTAGCTTTACTAAATCCGTGTATTACACGGGTTGAATAAAAAATATTAAATAAAAATAAAAATTTGTTAATTATTATTTATTTACAAAAATTACTTTTTATATATTCTATTTTTTAAAAAGTTTAATGTTCTAAAAAGTTCTATTTTATGAAAAATTATTTCATTATAAACAACATTAATAAAAAAATCATTTTCTTAATTTATTAAAAAACCATTTTAATCTAAAATATAATTAAATAATATTATTAGTAATTAATATGATTATTATATAAAAAAAGAATTAAAAAAACTTGATGAGAAGAAATCTGTTGGCATGTGTCAATCATATATACTCTTTATTTGTAGATTTTTATAAAAAATAATCTTTTATATTTATGTTAGTTTTTGCCTAAATAGACTTAAGTGGGCACATGTTGAAAAAAAGTTGCGGTGTGAGTGTGGATAGGGTTAGCCCCTTTTGTAAAGGTCATGATGGGGCCCATGCATCTGGTCAACGGTGATTAACGGCTGTCTCACCGGCAAACCCAACTTGACCTTTTGGGTTAATTACTTAATTTGTTTCAAACATCTTTTCATTAATGTGTGAAATGAAGCCAAACACAAAATTAATTAAATTATGTTAAAAGTCGTGTACCCTTTCATTAAAACCTTAGGTTGAGATTAAGTTGTTTATTAATTAATATAACATGACCTTTATAGAACATGTAAACATGTGAAATGAAGAAATCTTGATTTAGTATGATACGAACATTAAAGACATTTTTTATTTTACATATATATATATATATATATATATATATATATATTATATATATATATATATATATATTATATATATATATATATATAGTATTGTTTGTAATATTAAAGATTCATGTGAACACAGTTTACATACAAATAATCAACAATTAAGCACTCTAGTAGATTTAATTATTAATCTAAGTATCAATTTACAAAAAGAAACAATAAATACTAAACAAATACTAGAAAGTTTAAAAACAGATATTAAAAAGGTATCACAAAACCAAGATTATATAAGAAATCAATCTAATTTAATAATTAAAGAAGCAGGAAAAAATAAAGATAACACAGAAAATAATATATCTTTAGAAGTCGAAAAAATAACAGAAGCTTTGCAAAAATTAAAAACAGATAATAAAAAACCTATTTCTTATACACATTGGCAACCAAGAAAATGAATAAGAACAGCTTTTTAGGAAGAAGTAGAACCATACACATTGGAAATTATTTTGCAACCAATAATTAGTGTTATTGACCTTGTTGCAATATTTCATGCTGTTAAAATAATCTTCTCTTCAAGTTGATTGAGAAGATCTTCTGTTTAACTTGATTTTCAAATAATCAATCATACCATGATGATAGAATTGAATTATTTGTTCATCTGTTAGTTTTGTAGGATGATGTATTGGGAGTAACAGAAGACATGTTTCATCTCCTGCTTCATTTGTTCTTTCTACTACTGTGACTCCTTATGCTTCGTTGTCAAATCTGAAGGCCATGTCTATAAGCTATTGTTGTAGATTATACAGAATTAAAGAAAATTCTGTACAAACTTTTTGTGATACAAGGTTTTCGAATTCTAGGAATCTTTCTGTCACTGGTTTCAAGCATTGCCACCAAGGCGTATCAAGAATCCTTGTTCTGAAAAATTCAAACTTTCTATTTTCTATGTTTTATTTTCTTTCTTCTCAAGCTTTTGTAACAACTGTGTATTTTTTGCTTCAAAAAGAGCTATTTTTTGTTTTAGCATACTGTTTTCGATTTTTAGTTGTATATCCTATGTATTTTTTGCTTTTTCTTCTAACTGTATTTTTAATGTAGAAATGAATTCCTGCTGAGCTTGTATATACTGTTCAGGATTTGTTTTGGCAATTTCTGAAAAACTCTTAACCTCTTCAGGTTCTATGTAGAAGTTTTTTATGCCAAATTTATCTCTTGCACCTGTTAGAGCTTCAGAGAAGCTTGTAAAGCCTTTCCATGTTGCTCCTCCAGGAATATTTGTTATATGAGGAATAACACTAGTCCATTTGTTGAAAATTCCAATTTTTGTTCCTCTATATACAACATAATGTGTAAAATTCTGTTTTGTTTTAAACTATCTTTCAGGTGTTTTTAAACTTTGTTCCTGAAAGTAAATACTTAAAGCATTTAAAACTTGTACTTTAAATGTTGAAGCTTGTGGCATGGTTTAAATATGTCATAAATTGTCTAATAAGCATTGCTGCTTATCTGTAAGTTTCATTCCTATTATAGGACGAAACTTTTTGTCAGCTTCATTGCATACCTGTAGAGCATATGTTCCAAATTCAAGTACTAGTTTAGTGTATAAAGGGCATTTTCCCATCTGTTTTTGCTGTCTGATGTTGTAAAATTGTGACTGTGAAATCTTATTTGGTCGCATCACTATATGTGGTAGTGAGGTTTGAGATAAACAGTATAATTATTCTGTTGACTGTTGATATGACTGTTGAATATTTTCTTCATCTGAAGATGAATTTTCCTGTTTAGGATGTATAAGCTTCATCTTTCCCTTATCTTTTTTCCTGTCCATCTAAAACAAACCATTTGTTTATATTTCGAGACAACATATTTGCTATCCCATTATTTTTTCCTTTAATATGTTTAAAATTTATAGAATATCCATTTCCTTGTATAATGTTTTGTAGATTAACCCATCTAGTTCTATTTACTTTTTTACTTTGTTCATTTTTTACAAACTTAACTATGGCTTCACAATCTGTTCTTACTGTAAATTCTTTATCAAGAAAAATCTTAAATTTTTCCAGTGCATTAATTAATGCTTGTATTTCAAAATCTAGTGTAGTCCAATTTGTTTTATTTTGAAAATTACCGCTTGTATAAGCACAAATTTTCTCTTCTTCCTTTGCACTGTATTTACTTGGTTTACATAGAAGGACTGCTCCCCATCTTTCTTTGCATCCATCTGTTTCAATGATTATATAATCAGTGACTAATGACAATTCTAATGGTTAATATCTTTTACTGTCTTTTTTATTTCTTTAACTAATTTAATATCTTCTTGGTTAAAATACCTTTGTCTATTTTTTGTAGTTTTACTGTATAAAGGTCCAACTAATTTTGATAAGTTGGGAATAAATTTTCAAGCATAATTTACTAATCCCAAAAATGCTTGTATTTGTTTTAAGTTTTTGAATTTTTCTGGAAAATTTAGAATTTTTGTAGAAATATGTGGTTGTAATTCTATTTTCCCATTACCAATTTTAATCCTAAAAAGGATATTTTTCTTTTAAATAACTCCATTTTCCTTTTTGAAACTACTATACAATTTTTTTTATTTCTTCAAAAACCTGTTGTAGATGTTTCTCATGTTCGTGTACTGTATTGCTTGCTACTAAAATATCATCAATATAAACTAGACAAAATTCAAAATTTTAAAAATACACTGTCCATAAATCTTTGAAAAATTGAAGGTGCATTTTTTAATCCAAAACTAAGGACATTCCATTCATATTGCCCTTCAGAACATGTGAAAGTTGTTTATGGTTTAAAACTTTCTTTTAATTTTAACTGATTATATCCTGATTTTAAATCAAATTTTAAAAATACTTTTTTATTTTATATAAGATTTAATAAGTTGTATTTATTAGGAATATTATATCCATTATCTATTGTATTGTCATTTAACCTTTTGTAATTATAAACTATCCTAACTTTTTCTTTTTTTATTTCATTATGATTTCTTACTAAAAAAACTGTAGATCTATGAGGACTTTCTGATTTTTTAATTAATCCTTGATTAATCATTTCAGGGATTTGTTTTTTAAATTCTTTTTTGTCTAATGGACTATATTCAATATTAGCTGTTCTAATTATTATGTCTGGATTTTTTAATTTATAGATGTAACTTATATTTGATTTTGTTATATCTTCTCCAATATATCCTATTCTTTCTAAATGTAATATCATAGGATGATTTATGCTTTTTGTAATATCTTGTCTTTTTTCTATTTCATGGCTTAAGAAATCTGTTAAGAGTTTTAATGACTCGTTTTCTATTGAGTTTTTCCTGTTTTGTTTCTTTAAAAATCTAAATTTCCTTTATCATCTCTTTTGAAAAATTTCTGTTGTATTTATGTATCTCAGAGTTGGTATTGTATATAACTATTTGCTTAAGGTTATAAAATATTTTGTAATTGTTACTGCCCCATTTAGTCCTAATATAAAATTTAATCCTATTACAAAGTCTTTTGATTTTATCTTTGGTGGATTAATATTATATATATATACATATATATATATGTGTGTATATATATATATATATATATATGTATATATATATATAGGGGATGGTTTAAATGAAAACCACATTATTTTGTGAGAACTCTAGGAACCAATTTCAGCCACTCATTTTTTATCACATGCAAATCACACGCCATTTCCCCCCCTTTTTTTTAAACGTTCGTAACTTTTTTTCACGACAACATTTTTTCAAAAAATTTCACCATAAAATTCAAAATTTTTTATCTTTCCAACGCCTACAATATTGATATACTTTTCTAAAAAAATCGTATATCCGTTGTTTACATATGTGTAAATCTAGTTATACACATGTGTAGTACTGGATTTACACATGTGTAAATCCGATATTACACATGTGTAAAACGAATTTCGTTAAAGAAACGAGAATTTTTTTTTTATTTTTTTATAACTTTTTTATATTTTTTTATGAAAGAGAGAAAGTTGGAGAACATTTTTGTATTTTTATTTTATTTATTTTTATGTTATTTTTTGATTTAAAAATTTTTTAAATATTTTTTTGTTAATTATAATTTTATCATTGAGAACTAGTGGTTGAGATTGGTTCCTAGAGTTCTCACAAAAAAATTAGTTCTCATTTGATCCCTCCCCTATATATATATATATAATATATAGGGGAGGGAACTCTTCATTAAAAAAATATAAAAAATTTTATAAAATTTATATATCTATATATATATATATATTATGATTGTCATATGTCAATTATATATGTATATTGTGATTATTGTCATATGTCAAATTTACAAGTTTAGTAATTTAATTATAGCATTTAGATATTTAAATGGCATCCATGGAATCAACGGCTAGTCAAGGTACAAAACGAAAGTCGGATGATATCGGTTGGGAATATGGGAAGTTGGCCGATGCAAACAATTTAGATAAGGTGCAATGTAAGTTGTGTGATAAAGTTATGTTCGGGGGGGGGGGGGGGGTTATGGATTAAAACACCATATTGCAAGCATAGGAGGTAATGTTTCGAGTTGTAAAAAAGCAACAAAAGATGATCAACTTAGAGTTCGAAATGCACTTAGTGATTTTAAAAATAAGAAAAAGGCTAAGCAAGATAGTGATGAATCATTGAGAGCAGAGGTGAACATTGGTAAAGAAACAATTGACCTCGATGATTGTTTTGGAGAATTAAAGGAACCTCAATCTTTTGGTCCTATGGATAGATTTGCAACATCCAAAGATAAGTGGGTCAAAGAAAATAGCAAACAAAGTAACCTCAACAATTTTTTTAGAAAAGAACAAATGATTCGTGTTAAAGAATACATTTGTAAATGGGCATACGAATGTGCTATTCCCTTTCATGCTTTTGAAAGGGATAGTTTCAAAACATTGTTAGAAGCAGTTGGTCAATTTGGACCTAATGACATGCCTCCTACTCGATATGAGATAAGAGATACCTATTTAAAAAGAGGTTGAAAGGACTAAAGCCTCTTTAAAAAAATATGAAGAAGAATGGAAATATATAGGATGCTTTATTATGACCGATGCATGGTCCGACAGAACAAGAAGAAGCATTATGAATTTGTGTGTAAATTCAAAGTTAGGTACTATCTTTTTGTCATCTAAAGAATGTTCGGATGAAGCAGATACAAGTGAAAACATTTTTGAGTATGTAGATAAGTGTATTGAAAAGGTTGGTCCAGAAAATGACGTTCAAGTTGTGACCGATAATGCATCTAACAATATGGGTGCATCAAAATTATTGAAGGAGAAAAGACCAACTATCTTTTGGACATCGTGTGCAACACATACCATAAATCTCATGCTTGAAGGTAATAGATTTAAATATTTAATTGTACTATGTTTGTAATTTTATTGTTAGTGGCCTACTAATGTATGTCTCTTTATTTGTTTTTGAAGCTATTGGTAGATTAGCAAGGTACAAGAAAACCATCGATCAAGCAAAAAAACTAACGGTGTTTATTTATTCTAATCAGAAAACGTTCGCCATGATGAGAAAATATACAAAGAAAAGGAATATTGTGAGACCGGGAGTTACAAGATTTGTTTCAGCGTTTCTTACCTTATAAAGTTTGTTAGAAAAAAAGTCTCAACTCAGGCAAATGTTTTCTAGTGAATAATGGGAGAAATGCAAGTTTTCAAAGACGGTTAAAGGGAAATTCGCCTTTGCAACGGTTATATCTCCCTCATTTTGGAGCGGTGTTACTACTTGTTTGAAAATTTTTGCCCCATTAGTCAAAGTCCTTCGAATGGTCGATGCGGATTGGAAGCCGTTAATGGGTTTTATATATGGTGAGCTTAAAAAGGCAAAATGTGATATTATCAATGCCTTGAATGACAATAAAAGTGCATATGAGCCTATTATTGATATTATCTCGAAAAAATCATCGAATAGGCTTGATACATGCTTACATTTGGCTACCTACATTTTAAACCCATATTATTTTTATAATAATCCGGAGATCCGAGATGATTTAGATGCAAATTATGCGGTGGTTGATTTGGTTGGTGTTTTATTTCCCAAAGATTATGAAATACAAAACATAATCTTATCAGTTGAGTTGCCAATTTACAAGAGTAAGCAAGGAAAATTTGAGCGTCCAATCGCACTTAAAGGATGTGAAGTGAACGATGATAAATTTGATCCGGGTAATGCAAATATTTTTCATTTAAATTTTCATATTTGTCGTATTAATATATTATATTTGTTTTAAAATTGTAGCAAATTGGTGGGAAACACATGGTAACTCAACTCCAAATTTAAAAAAAAATTGCTATAAGGATTTTCTTTGATGACAGGTTCATCCGGATGTGAAAGAAATTGGAGCATGTTTGAAGGGGTAGTGACTTTTTATATGTTATGCTTAATTTTTTGTTGAATTTATTATTTATTGTTTATGTTTCACTATTTAGGTACATACAAAAAAAAGAAATAGACTAGAGGCGACTAAAATAAATGATCTTGTTTTTGTACAATTTAATGCAAATTTGATGGAGAGAAACAAGAAAAGAAAGTTGAGAAATCATAAAGTACTTATAGCCGAGGATGGTAGTGGGGGTAAAGAATGGATTGTTGATGATATAAATGAAGAATTTGAGTCGGGGTTATCATGGGATGTGTTTAGTGAAGCCACGGGTGTTGATGGAGTTTTATATAATCGAACAAGTGCTAGGACAAGTGCTAAGGCAGGTGCATCAAGAGAACTATATGAAGATGTTGAATACGAGTCGGATGATGTTCAAATCATTGAACAATATGGACAAGATGATGATGGATTTTAAACTATTCGAACTTTGAAGTATTAGAACTACTATGTTTTAAATTTTATGTGTTGAAATATTTGATCTCTAAACTTTAAAACACTTGATTGTTATTAATTATGTTTGAACTTTGAAGTCTAATAATCCTAACTATATATACAATTTATAAAAAATACATATACAATCTCCAAACCGATTAATCCCAATTAATCCCGATTAATCCCTAGTCCCCACCTCACCGCCCGACTAACGCCTAGCGATTTTTACAACACTGATATATATATATATATATATATATATATATATATATATAATATATATATATATATATATATATATATATATATATATATATATATATTATATATATTGTAACCATGCCGAGTACTTAGACCCAAGCTTATATGAGTCTAATCAAACTAGGTATACAGGCTTTACTCGTTTGTTAGATGAACTTCAATTTTGGTTTGACTTGTTTAAGGTTGACGCGAGCTACGTTTTTTATGAGTAAATCTCGAGAATTTAAAAGCGGCTTGATTTTCTTACACCTTAGTCGTTGTTATCATCCTTGGAGTGTTTGTTAGTTTCCATTAGATCTGGCAATTTGGACCCAAGTGGGTAATTTGGGTTGATTTGGGTAATAATAATGAAGTAATGGTTAGATTGAGTTGAACTATATTTTTAAAATGGTCAAGTTGGGTAACTTTAAAACAAGGAAAAATTATAAACTGGTCAAGATGGGTCGTAAAAAACAAGAATTGGGTCAAGATGGGTTGATTAGATTTTCTCATAACCCATTTTTCTCCACCTCATATTTTCTTCAAAATCTACACATAGTCTCACATCTACATGATAGTGATAAACATGTTGGATTTATGAACGGGTCAAGATCGGTTTATGGGTCATATAAGATGAACGGGTTGGCAACTGGGCGTCATAAACTAGAGTTGCATGATGGGGTTAAAAGACCACAATATAACTGCACAACTCACGTTTATTATCACCATGCAGTTTATCGTTTTTTATTTTTATTTTATAACTATTTGCTTAAAGTTTAATTTTAATGTGTTTGTCTAGTTGTACTTAAGGTAGGGTTGTTTACGAGCCGAACCGAACGGAGCTTTGCTCGTTTTCAATCCGAATCGAGCTGATCGGCTCGTTTACAACTGAGCTGAAAATCGAACGAGCATTTTTCTAGCGGTAAATTTTCGAACGAGTGGCAAAAAATTTATACAACGCAACTAATTTGTGTGTCATATGATTTATACAACATCGAATAAGGTTTAATAACTTAAAACTAACCACATTCCATTGCATAATATTCTCATGAATGATAATACGTTGTGTGGTTGACGATGAAGTTAAGGTTGTATCTGATAAGGCGAAAAACATATTGCAGATAACGATGACGATGATCGCGGGAGATGATCGAAAAAATATCTCTTAACGGCTTAGGATTTCACTTTTATATTTAATGTAGAATTCATTATTAGGTTGATTGAACAATTATACATAAATATAATTATATATTGTATAAAATGGGTCAAATCTACTAGAGTGTTACGTATAAACTATATGTACATATTAATTCGTTCCGAAACGAACCGAACCGAGCAGACCTTTGCCCGTGCTTAGCTCGGTCACAAACCGATCCAAGTCGATCGGCTCGTTTACAACCGAGCAAAAATTTGAACAAGCGTTCAGCTCGTTTACAACTGAGCAAAAATTCGAATAAACATTTTTCGAGCAAAAATTCGAATAAACAATTTTCGAGCAAAAATTCGAACGAGTATTTTTCGAGCGAATTTTAAGCAAACGTTGAGCGGTTTGAACAACCTTACCTTAAGGTATTAGAGTAATACTTAGTTATATTGTCTTGGGCTTGATCTATGTATGACATTGTTAATCAATGTGGTTTTTTAGTCTAAACCCATTTTGACCCGACCCATCCTGATCCAAACCCATCCTGATCCAAATCTATTCTAACCCATTTTTAAATTAGTATATTCTGATCCAAACCCATCCTGACCCGAACCCATTCTGGCTTGACACCCGACCCAACCCGACCCGCACATCTTGGCAGGTATAGTTTCCATATTAGTAAGTTGAGTCTTTTTTTCCCTCACTCTAGGGATTTTAGTAAGTGTGGCGATGAGAGCCTAGGGACGATGAAAGAAGCCATAGCGACTTGACTGAGATATTTGTTCGTTAGAGATGGTTAAACATACATACTTGAATTTTCATCTAACCCATACCAAAAACATCATATCAATAAAATTGCTTTTGTCTTTTTGTATGAAATTGAAAGAATTTTAATGATCAAAAATTAAAGGGAGAAGTGCGAAAAATATAGCAGTTTGAGCTCAACCCTTTTTAATATGTTCGTACGAATGCTATAATGAATCTTTAATTGAAATTTATTTACTTGACGAGAATCCTTAGGCAATTTCACAGGAATAGTGGACCCTCCAAAGTGTCAACAATCTTTGGACATTTCTACAAGATTATCAAAGAAAAAACTAGCAAGATGACTTGATCAAAGTAGGAGAAGATAAGATGGTGATATTGAATGTGTTTGTCCTATTAAGTTGGTTATTTTTTTTACAATATGTCGACATATTCTCACATAAAAGACTAACACAATGACTATTTTTAAAGGTCGATGTATCATCCACGTCAGTAGACTAAAAACTTAGTCTTCTCAACCCAAGTTTGTTTCTTTTCAAATTGGATGCATAAGAATCCCTTGAGTGATGTGAGCTTGATTGAGCTGTGGATTTTGTGAACTTTTCTATAATGAAAATATATTGCTAATACTTTTTGTTTTCGTCATTTTGTAGTTGTTTTGTTGTGTCATTCTTGTTTCCACTACAAATGATAAGTATATAAAGATGGAGAGATCCCATGTACGTTATGATCATTCATTCTTCTTAAGATAAAGCAACAAATGAGTTGCTTAGGATTAAGGCCCCTAAAAGGATATGGGTCGGTTGTGTGGTGGATGTCATATCTTCTCTTAGGCATGTGGTATAAATATGTAGGCATTTGTGTCTACTTTGGATTATGTTTGTTGTTGATATCTACTCGTAACTCGATTATAAGAGACTTTCCTTAAGCATAAAAAGACATCTTGGGTTAAAACTGAGCCTTGGCTTCAGGATTAAGTCCCAACGTTCGAATTAGACACATGCATATAGAATTAGTATCAAAGTCGAATGATTGTAAAGCATACCTTTAGATTGTTCTTTGTTTTTTTTATGGTATGCAACCTATGAAGATGTGTATCGTATCCTTGATTTTTGGTTCAAGTTGTCAAGACCCATGAATGCTTTGACAAACTCTTAAACATGTAAATGTGTTCCAATGAGAAGCTTCACCCATTTTGATCTTATCGTGTGTTAAACCCATTTTTGGAGAAGAGGTCACATTAGTTTTTATACACTAAAGCTGTATATAAACATATATGTTATCATATACTACAACTAAAGAAGGAAACTATGTTTGATTTAGCTTCAGCGTTGAGCATGGGTCGGGAAAGGGTTATATCGTTTCACAATATATAAATATTAATAAAAGAAGATTTATTTTACTACTTATCATCTTCATAAACCATATTTTTGACATTTGTCATTTTTTTAAACATAATCACTTTATTTTTCCTTCAAAAAAGTCTTAAAGTAATTTAAACATTTAAACAATTTATCTCTTTTCATAAAAGTTAATTTGGTCATTTTTCTCTCTCATCTATATTTTTAAAAAATCAAACTATGTTTTTAAAAATAATTTTTATTAAGAAAATTAAAATTTCTATATTTTCTAAAACATTGAACCTTTAGAAACAAAATATTTTAAATCAGTCCTTTTTTTAAATAATTATAAAAAATATAGAATTTTCTAAAAGTATTTTTATTAAAACAACCAGAGTAATTAGAAACCTGAGTTTTTAATAAACAAGTTTTTTACAAACAATAAATTTTTATAAAAAAATATTAAAATAAATATTTAAAAATGAAACTATTTAGATAAGAGAGTTAAAAATAGTATAATTGTTTTATCTCTTGAACAAGTACGTATATATAATTTTATACATATCTTATATTAAAATATCGTACTGTAACTTTTCGTGTTTATTAGTAACTGTAATCTGTTTAATGAATTAGTTTTTAGACTATCTATTTATCTATATATCTATCTATTTATAACATATCTATTGTTTATTTACTTGAAATAGCTATTGATATGCAATTATAATCATATTTTATATTCAAACATGGTTTTATAATTCATAAATTTTTATTACTAATTATTTATTATTTTATTTATTCAACTTGTGTAATACACATAATACTAACCTAGTATAATATATACAATCTTATTCTACAATTTATGTATAAATTGTTTTTCACGGCTTGAATCCATGAGCTTAAGGTCACAAAAAATAAAATTATTAGTTGATCCAAGGTACACACGTACTCATTAAATTAATACAATTAAGTTTATCAAATTATTTAAGTAGTTCTAAGTTTAATTATTTAAGTGTATAAAATTATTTAAGGTTACCAAATGGAATTTGACGACTAGTATCATGGTGTGTATCTAAGTTTAATTCTCATTTGAGATGCGGGTAAATGGGTAATATAAACTTTAGTGACGTAATTGATTTTGTGATTACAAATATTTTAAAAAGTTGTATAATTAAAAAACATTATGAAATTGGTATAATAAAAAAATTAGATGGTAGAAATATAGTTTAATTAAAGGAAACGTAATTGATTGACATCGTCAGTCATTAAGTGTTGTAGATTTAAGGACATTCCAGAAATAAAATATAGTTAATATATATTTAATAAAATGGATAACGGTAATAAATAGTTATTTGATTTTTATAATAATGTGAAATTAAAGGAACATGAAGCGAAAACACACTTTTTGAAACATCACATGGTGGCCATGTGGGTTTGACTCGCGAAAAACCCACCAAGATTTGTGTGATTAATTCTAAAATAAAGAAATAAAATGTCATGTCATTAGTTTAAGATTAACTTAAAGAAAATAAGAATTAAAGAGACTAATCACTGTAGATGTATAAAGTTACGGTTTGAACCCATATTTTTTGGATAATGTAGGGTATTGTTGTTACTGAGAGAATTAAAGGGGTGTAGGGTTTCATTAGGTGGTTATAACATTTTACTAATTATCATTGTTTAGCTTAATAAAAAGTAAACAAATGTAAAAAAAGATATTAGTGTGACCTATATGACCTAGAGTTAAAACTTCTAATTTCATTAGTGTGTTGGAGTATTTAACTTCTTTGACTTAATCTTTTTGTCAAGAAAATATTTGATTGTGTTAGAGAGGAAAATGCTTGAATTTCTTTAATAAAATTGCTTATATTAGCTATAAAATATAATTTCTTTAGAGAAGATAAAAAAGAAGTTTGTTTAAACACTTTATCTAACTATATATAGTTAAGTAAATTATATTGTTACTTTAAAATTATATACCTAAAATGTCTTAGAAGGAAGACAAGTTTCTAAGGGGGACGAAACAACGACGAGAAGAAGCCAAGGGAATCCCAAGAAAACCGGGGCCAATCGAGAACATCACGCCCCTGGTTCGAGATGCTATAGCTCAATGAATTTTTATTGGGATCCATCGATACCACCATCCATCTTTCAACATTTTTTTAAGAACTGGAAATAAGAAAATAAGAAAACAAAAAAAAACTAGAATGACATCGTATAAACGAAAAACAAATAAAATACAAGAAAATGATTTGTTATACGAGGAAAATAGAACGTTGCCAGTTGCCTTAAAAGCGATCTAGATGCTCGTTAGCATTTGCTATTAAAATATAATAGGACATGCTTTATAAAGAACAAAAGATAAAGAGAAAAAAAGGCAAATTGCTTTGCATTTTTAAGATAAGTCATCAGTTGGTTACAATATTGTACGGCAAATAAAATGTTAAGTGAAAGTTCAAACGGTTATGTGAAATGTACTACTTTTCACATCAAAAGAGAAAATAAAAGTCAATTGATATTTCAAAAGATACATTGGAAATTAAAGGAAAAAAAGATAAAGGGGTGTGTTTTGTCTCTCTCAAATCAAAATTATAAAATGACACACTAATTTGATTGACTAGTACCCTCAACCTTAACCACAAATGAAAATGCAAGATAAAAACTAACACTATATTATTTTTAATAATAAGTCTTTTATTAATGTATTTTCAAAAAAAATTTCACAATTTTTTAAAACAAATTCCTTAACTTCATTTCATAAGAAATCTTTTTTTTTCTTGTTATTATTCTTCTCCTTTTGTTTTGGTCATAAGTATTCACTTTCATAGATATCCCATTCAAGAAAAATAGTCTTTGAAATTTTCATTTGTAGAAAAACTACTCTATCATCTGTGTACATTTCGTACGTATTTTTTTTCCAAATATAATGGTACCCACAAGACATTAAAACTCCATAGAAACTAAATTCATATTCACACTCGATCAAACGGTGCACCAAAGACTTTTCTGCCAGATTTACAATTTTTCAGTATTTGTACGTTTATAAGAATTATAGATGGATTTTTGCAGGTTCAGTCACTGTCATTTTTCTCGAAAAATTAGTTTAGGTTTTTTTAGTATAGATCTAGGATTCTTTTTGCTTTGCAATGTCAAATAGTTTTCGAATGTGATCATAAAATTTGTCAAAGGGATTTTTAATGTGATTTCAGCTACATGTTTCAAACTTTTATGTCGTATAAAATTACCAACTAACACATTACGCATGCAATACATATTTTATTTTGGTTTCACAATCTGTTTCTATGCTTTTATAGTTTTAAGTCATCTTAATTTGTTAGAAACACTTGTATTTAATTGAGTAAATTTAATCTGTTAAAACTATGGACTTTGCTTTCTTATTAAACAAAACTCATGTATTTAGTTGAGTTTTTTAGCTTTTGTTTTAGTATTATATTACTATTTATCCTTTTTAAGTTTTCTAATTTTAGTTAGAGTAAATTACAAATATTGTCCTTTAAGTATTACTAAAATTACGAATCTTATCCTTAAACTTTGATAATTACACTGGATGTCTTTTATTTGAAAACTTGTCACTCTTTTCGTCCTTTTCACTAACTGAAGTTAAATATTTCTGTTAAATTATGGTAAATGACATTTTTGCCCTTCTGTTTTAAAGGACAAAATATATAACTTATACTAATCATGTATTTTCTTTCTTCTTTTATTTATTTACTTACTTTTTTTTTTCTTTTTTTCTCACCACTTTTTTTACAACTTATCTTAAAAATAATTAATACATTAATTTTAATTGGAAAAAAACTAATTTCATTTATTGATTTTAATATATTACAATTTTGTTATTTGTTAAATTGAGTTAAATACTTTTCTACTAGAACAAATAAAACTTAAAGAACACCTAATAGTTTTTCTAAAAATAAAAATTACATAAACTAAAAATATAATTTTCAAAAATTCATGAGACATAATAGATTAAAACATAAACTAAAACATACATGGGTTTAATAATAACGATTAACAAGAAATTTAAATAGCACCTAATAGTTTTTCATTAATATGTTATTTTATTTCTTTATGTAATCATTTATTTTACTTAACTTTTTTTTTCTTCCTCTCTTATAAATATTTTTGTTTTATAAACTTATCTCAATTATTATTAATTAATTAATTTAAATATTTTATTAAATTCAACTTTTATTTATATATTATTAAATTCAACTTTTATTTATATATTATTAAACTATCTAATGTTTTTATTTGTTTACTCTAGTTATTTCACATTAGATAAAAATTAAACTAGTAATCGGTTTGTTACTGTCACTTTTTAACCCTTTTGGGATAAAAATTTCAATTATATCAAACAGTTTGTTTTAGGTATTATATTAGAAATCTATCGAATATCGTATGAAATTGGGCCATTGATTTTTATTTTTCGTAGTTATAATTATTTTATGTTGGGTCTTACATATGATTAGGCTTTGCTTAATATTTAAAGTCTTTAATTGTTCTTATTATGAGTTTGCTTTTGTTTTAATTTTGGTGATTTATGTTTGATTTCTAATAATTAAAACTCATTAGTAACCGTTTAAAAAACCAAAATTAATAGTGTGTTTAATTAAATAACATTTGTGTTTTTGTTTAATTAAAATTTCAAAGTAGTTGTTTGGACTTAGCACTATGGTAAACTATACATGGGTGGTCACTATTTTATAAAAAAAAAGAGAAAAATGTTAAAGTCAACCGAAGCCAAGACCCGACGTGTAGAACAACCCACTGACCCATGTGCTACCCTAATTTTATTTTTTTAAATGATTGGGCCAATAATATTTTAACACTGAGAATATTTTTATTAAGTTTTTTACTTAAGACTTGAATTTCTTTTCCGGCCTGTTTGTTTCTTTCATAGAAAAATTTAATACATAATCTTTTTAATTTTTTCTAGACATTTTTATATAAATCTTATTGAAAATGGGTTTTTTCTAAAATATATATTTATTATAAAATAAATGTAAGCCATCTGATGAATGTTTTAAAATAAAATAGTAATTTATTATATATTTTAATATAATAAAACTAATCATAACTCATATTTAGATGATTAAAAATAACTAGTTAATAATATTTAAGATAAGTATTTAAAATAAAAAATGGTTAAAATATAAAAATAATGAAAAGTAAAGTTAATAAAAGAAGCACACAAAGAAAGAAAACAAAAGATTCATAAAAAATACATATTTTGTCCTTTTGATGGTTAAGGGTAAAATGGACATTTACTAAAACTTAACAGAAAAAGTTAACTGCCGTTACTAAAAAGGATAAAAAAACGTTATAAATTTTCAAATAAAGGATACCCAGTGTAATTATTAAAGTTGAAGGACAAGATTCGTAATTTTAAGCATACTTAAAGGACAAAATTTGTAATTTACTATTTTAATTATTGTCTTTCTATTTATTTTTATCTTTTGTTTGCTTTTATATGTATCATTTTCTTTTTAAAAAGCTTAGTAAATATCTTAAAAACAATTATAAAAGTTACATAGACTCTATGATAGAACAAAAAGATTATGTAATTACATCACTATCATATGTAGTTTATTTGATAAGCTAGTAATATAAAGTCAAGTATTTGAAAAATCAAATTAATTATTATTAATTTGTCTTTTTAATTTTTTTAAAACATACAGTCAATATATATTTTAAGAATACGATGATAAATAAGTAAATAGTTGTATTAGTTATATACATAATTGTTTTATCATTCGATAGGAGAGAGCGTCAGGAAAACAAAACATAAATTTATAAAATAACATATAAGGATATATTAGTCCAATTTCTTTTTTGAAATAGTTTATTTATTAAAAGCGTTTAAACTTGAGTCTATTTTTTATTAAAAGAAGATGGAAAATATCGAATAAAATTAGAAAAGTGGAAACTAAATGCAAATAGCAGTCAACTTGAGTTAATAAAAATATATAAATAGTAAATACATCTTGTGAATTATGACCAGATATATAAAAAGTACATTAGGTCGGGCTGTTTCATGTGTCTTGTGAGTTAAATTATAAAAAAAGTCCTTTATGTTCTTTTTGGGTACTATCTAGACCCTTCATAATGTGTAATACACTCATGTTGCCCCCTCGTGGGACAAATTATGCCATAATAAGAAACACTGTAAACAAAGCTTACCCTACATTAAATGGTTGTTGCTATATTGGAAATTGAAGCATATTTTGTGATATCAGTTGCTTTTATCAATTGGTGGTGGAAACCGGAAACAAAGCTACATTAGATCTAGGAAACAAGTTATATTGAATTTTTAAAAACTGACGGGGTTTACGGGATGATGAATCGAATAAAAAGATTTAGACACGAATATCAATATTGTGTTACACATAAACACAAAACAACTTGCGTATTCATGTGTTAACATGCATATGGTTCGTTTGGCATGAAATTTTTAATTTTGTTTGCGTGTTACTACCATAAAAAACTACATGTGATAAAATAACCACGCTTATAATACTAATTCCAACTGTTATTTTCATTATACTTGTATATTTTAACGTAAAATAACTAATTAGTTGGGTTTTAACATAAAATACCTTCTAAAAATCATATAAAAAATAATGGCCAATAAGTAAATGTTTTTGCTTGATTCGTTTTTCTTAGAACGGTGATTGAGTGATTCACGCATGATACACCGATCTACTTCTACAGCTAAACTGCAATAACTCCTAATATATTAAGCCTGTTTTTTTTAGTTATTTGACTGTTACTGCTAGACTACCAATTGAAGTGGTTGTTAAGTTACTTTGAGTTGAATCAATTTAGACTATATTTGAACTCATAAATGTCATGTATGTTAATATCATATTGAGACATAATATTAAGTTACAACATTTATATACTTACAATACACTTTTACATTAATAGTTTATTATTTTTGTTATTCAGTTCAAGTGATACAACATCTATAATGAGTGTTTTTTTTATCCAAGAACACTGATATGAACGAGTAGACTAATGACATCATTGATTCTCATTACAGAAGTACTTGGCTACATACAATCCTTGCATTGGCGGAGGATTAAAGGCCCCCCGAGGGGGGGTGCTATATAAAACCCGAGTTCGCCTTTTTAAAAAGTTTAATTTTGCTTCCGTCCTTTTTACGTGAATGTTCAAGTTTCGTCACTTAGTCATTGGATGAAGGAGAGGATGAGAAGGTCTTCTAACGTCGTGACGTGAACCCGTTAGAGATGGTCTTAGTTTTAGTGTTGAGGGTAGATGTTATTATTGTTGTGGATAGAGCACATGGAGGTGAGCTAGGTTGTTTGTATATTCTAGTTGTAGGATAAATAATGGATCACATGTTGACAGACTAATTAAGAGGTAGCCCTTCAATATTTATTATTTTATCTTGTTTATTGTTTATACTCGTTGGAGCCGCGGTTTAACCGGCGCCTGTGGAGATAGTTGACGCCTCTACACATTATACAACCGACAGGTCACCCCACACTTCTATCACTAATTATCAGCTAATCATCATTTCCTTTTTTTTACGTTAAATACACCATTCTGTTTCGAAAGATAAGTGTTATTTTAATCGGACCCATTTATACGTATTTCAGTTGGAACCACATCTCCAACTCCCTTAGAAGAAAATTTATTGCTGAGAAAACCTATTGGGTCAACTCTAAACATATTGCTCAGAGTGAGACTCGAACGCATGATATTCTTATATTTGCTTATATGAGATTTTTTATTTATAATAATAGTGCAAACGTGTATTATGTTGAATGTATCATTTTTTTATTTTAATTATTATTATGTTATGATTAGTTTACGTCTTTGTATTTTATAAGTGGTTGATTAGTCATATATGATATGTTATGAGTATTCTACGGGTAAGAAAACATCGTAACTAGTAAAATATCATGTATTATCGATCAACTATTTATGATCATATGGTATGATAAAATTACAAAACAAACATACAGAAATGATAACATCTATACAACTATTTATGACAACACAATGAAGATAACTAACAAAGGGAGTTGATCACCTCACAATTGATGACAAATTTAAAAACAAATTGAATAAACCTTGCGAAAAACATCTTCTTCATCTTACTCTAATAAAAATTAAATAGGGTGTCACGTGTCAGTATCATATTTATTTTTATCAAACTTTTTCCGTTTCTCTCTGCTGTTAAGTAACTACATTAATTACTAATAATATTATTTATTTATTTTTACATTATAATTATTTTTTTCTAAATTAAGAACTAGATCTTGTTATTAATATTATTTTTGTAGAAATAGTTTTATATAAAAGATTTTTTTCTAAAAATATAATTATTTTAACGTAATATTCTAAAATTGATTTTTTAAAGTAAAATTTTAATATAAAAAACTAAAATAGGAAGTTATAGTAAGGAAGTTTTTCAAAATTAATTTTTTAACGTTATTTTGAAACAAAATGTTTACTTCATTTTTGAAACAAAAATTTTGAAAAGTTCATATTATTGTTTTTTTATTTATAGTTATTACACATACGTAATTCCAATAATATAATGTCTTAGTATATCGTTTTATAATTAATAATTTTTATTCTATTTTATATTTTATTTATTCAACTTGTGTAATACACAAGTTTACTAAAGCTAGTTGACATATATATAGCACAACAGGTGAATCTCACATTAGCCACGAAAGAAATATGATGAATTTATAATAAATGCTTCACAAAAAAGAAGAAGATTTGTCATAAAGGGAATTAATGTAATAAAACATTGGCATGATGCTAATCGGGGGATTTGGTGGATGACTTTAGGTTACAATATAGCAAAAACAATTATTATTGTCCGTCATAACGACAAGCATGTCTTTAACGCCACAATTCTTTTTGGGTGTGTACCCACTTGGTCAAATACTCAAATGGGTAGAAGAGTAAAGAATTCAAAGCAGAGGAATATAATTACAAAACAATTATGCTTTTCTATTTGGGAATGTTAACAAGATGACTTGATGATTTCGTAATAACTAGTTTATACTCCCTTTTTAGTGATAATATATCAAGAGAGGAAGTCGAACACGCTTGTTAGCCATTCTGTAAATTCAAGATTGCTTTAGGTTATAACGCGACATGGAGTGTTTTTTTTACTTGCGTGAGTTGTATTACTTGTTTGACTAGCTTTGCAATTAGCATGTGACACGATTATGTCATGCTCGTTGTTTCAAACTCATAACCTATGCATATTTTTGTCTTGTTAGGTAGAGCCAATCATATTTGGATAGGAGAACCGTTTGTAAAAAGATAAAAATAAAAATAAAAAGCTTTTTACGTTAGGTTAAGAAAGGCAATGATAGAAGAAAACTACAAAATTTCAACATGAATTATACAAATTGAAATAGTTATAATACGAAAATGTAGAAGAAAAGATGATGATTTAGAAACTAGTGGTTGATGATTCATGTACAACATCGATCCCATAACAGATTCTAAGTCTGTTAAGAGAAATCATTTGTTTCTCAAGGTAAAATAGGCAAGTAATTTGTATGATCAGGATGGACAAGAAAATGTAGAAGAAGATTGCTAGAAGATGTGAGAATGATGAAATCTCTTTAAGGTGTTTTTGGTATGTAAATATATATAAGGCTCAACTTAATATTTATAGTGAAATATAAGTTGAAACATCAATTTCATCATACAATTAAAATTGAATGCTTTGAACTTGTAAATTTTATTCAAGTGATTTTAATAAAATATCTAAAGTGTTCAACTACTCTTTTGATTAAAACAATCCAATTGTTTCAAGTGCTATTCGGAACTGGTAAACTGGTCTAGCAACAACACGTGTGTCGTTGCTTGCCAAAAGTACATTTCTAGAATTTTTTTAGTGGGCAACTAAAGCTCATATTATATATCAATAGAACACTAGCAAGAAGCTAGTGATGTACAAATTACATCTAACATTAAAATCACATCAGTTCGCCTACTCTAAAAAAATAAAAATTGCCCTTGTACCCATATAAAACATGACACCACAAGATCTTTGAATATTAAGTCCGGTATACGATTTTCACCTTACTTGTAATAAACTCTTATAAAAGTAAGGGTTAAATGGCCGGTCTCGTTTATAGGCCAGGTCCAAGTTTCAAACCAAACTAACATGTTAAATTTGCTAATCTATAAAAGATGAACCGTGATTTAACCGGCCAAATTGATTGAATTCATATGATTTATATTGGTGTTATTAATTTGTTAACCAGCATATCTAGAAGTCTAGAACTATCACATTTTACTATACAACGTTACATATATCAATACGCTAGTTTAGTATCCTGTGTATTACACCGGTTTAATATATAATACTTAATAATTAGTAACGAAAATTAATTAATTATAAAATAATATTTCGATATAAGATATGATTGAAATTACTTATAAGTAAAATTATAAGTAACAAAATACTTTTTTTGTATTTTAAATAATCAAGCATTTTGTTTCAAAGCAAACCATTTTAAAAAAGTGTCATTTCAAAAAAATATTATACTCTGAATTTTAATTATTTTAATAAAATTTTATTATTTAAAAACATCAATTTTAAAATATTTCATATTTTTTAAAAATTTTGATGTTTTTGAAAAATATCTCTTATCTTGACAAAGTTGTTTATTTAGAAAGTACATTTATAAAAATACCTATTTCTTAATTTAATAATATATTTATAATTTATATAGACTTAAATAATATTAGTTGTAATTAATGTAATTATTTAATAGGAGAAAAGATGTAAAATTTAAAATTAAAAGCTTTAGAATTTTACCAAGTATCCGCCTAAAATCTTATTTTGTTATAATAGGTGGATAGATTATATATTCTACCTTTTACATAAATGTTTTAATTAATTCATAGAAAGTTGATCAGAAAAAGTAAATTCACAAAACCTATAAATTGATAATACGTGTAAGCGTACATTAATTGTTATCACATGTTATTACTTGTTAAATAAATTGACATCCAGTCGTTTTTATAATTATTACAAAAGTACTTCCTACCAATAACAAAAATATATTACTTTTATATTATATATTACACTGACAGCGATTATGAAGATGTTAATTTTATGTTAGCAATTCTATCTTTATTAGTGATCGATTTAGTCAGCAAGAATAAATTTTTTAATCTTTATATTTAGTCCTACTTTCATATATAAATATAAGCAATCACCACAAATTAAAATAATCTTTCATTTCTATAACGATCTGTGCAAAAATATTTTAAGTCAAGAGATAGAAGAAATATACAACATTAATATTTTTTCTTTAAACATGATGTATCATGAGGTGCGTTAAGGGTGTATGGAGTCTCAACAAACACACCTTTCCCTCGGTCCGAAGTCTATGGAGGGGGCCTGCATTCACATGCGACTTCTCTAACACCTTTCACAACATTCACCCACCTTACCCTCCACACACACACAGGTGTTGTTTGTTTTTTCTGCAGGAAAATGTTTGCAGTCTGCGGACCACATCTGCAGACATCTGCAGCAGAAGAGGTTGACTAAATGTCTGCAGTCTGCAACAAAAAAACTGTTTGTTTTTAACATTTGCAGAATAGTAAAAAATATTCTGTAATTAGATTAAACCTATTTTAACACTTGTTTTCTTGGACTTGTACCACACACACACATATGTACGTACATACAACATATATACACATCCATGGTCCGGCCGATGGGGGAGGTGGGGCGTAGGTAGGGGAGGTGGAGGCGATCGGCGGACAAGGTTGGAGGGGGGGGGGGAGCAGGTGGGGGGAGGGGGAGGCGAGGGCAGGTGGAGGGAGGGGGCATCGATGGTCCGGCGGTAGGGGAGGTGGGGCGACGGTGGTCCGACCGGTGGGGGTGGTGGGGCGGCGGTGGTCCGGCCGGTGGGGGTGGTGGGGCGGCGGTGGTCCGGCCGGTGGGGGGAGGTGGGGCGGCCGATGGGTGAGGTGGGGGAGGTGAGGGAGGTGAGAAGAGGTTAGAAGATCTCAGAAGACATAGGTCCACATCTTCTCCATGCAGACCTCCTGCATACGTATTTTAATGAAACGTTTTCCAAAAAATAACAGTCTGCGCAATCAAAACCTCTTCCCGCGTCTGCGTGCGCGCAGATGAAGAGGTGGGAAAGATGTTTTGGTAAAAAACAAACAACACCATAGCTTCTTCGACGAGCCTCACCCACGCTCTCTCTTTCTGTAGTTGTTACCAAGCCATTATGGTTATGTTTCCTTTCAGGGGTTTTTGCCGACACAGCTTCCTCGAGCCAAAGCCATAATTGTACCCTATGACCTAACTGCCTCTGTTTTTCTATCCCAATATAAATATCTTTAGGGTCGTCCTCGAGAATTCTCGAAAATTTTTTTGGGCCCTGAACGAATAGAAAAATTAAGACCCTATAACTAATCTGGATGTAAAAGTATATAATACAATAACAATTGTTATACCAATAAACAAAACAAAAATACTGTAGCAAGATAATCTAATTTACTTATTTAAACAAATCACAAGCCCTATTAGTAGAGGAGTTGATCGATCTTTTACCCCCAGGTACCTTATTAGCCTTTTTTTTAAATTTAGGTACATAATAGTGAGCTAAACTAATTAAATGTTAATATGTTTTGAGATTTAAAAGACTAAAATAATTAAACTGTTATTAGGTTTGTAATTCCTTATATGTTTTTATTTATAAAAACATATATAATATAATTTGTTTAAAAAATTTTGAGCTTGCGGAAAGATTAGCTCCTTGGCTGTCACCCACCGCTCCCTGTTAATTTTTTGACGTATAAAGCACAAATATCTAAAAAAGTTATCATATTTTTCTAATTATATACTAAAACACACTTTTATTGATGTCATACATACATACTCATACCTACAATAAAATCAAAGATGGTTAAAGATAGATACATTTAAGCTCACATAATTGACCTTAAAAAGATATCAATCAATAAAAAATAACTAGAGTTGAAAATTAAAAAAAAAAACCTAAAATATAAAACGTTAGAGTACCACTTGGTGGGGGTAGGGGGTGGTGTTAAGAAGTATATAAAAAGATACTCCCATTACACACAACTCAGGTGAAGAGACCCTCCTCACACATTACTCATTATCATCTCTTCTCTCTCTCTCTCTCTATACATTCATCCCCTTTGAGGTGTGAGATAACTCAAAGCAAATCAAAACTCCATTAATCAAAAGCTTAATCTCCACCTCATCATCATCATCATCATCATCACATTTATGTTTTTCTCCCTTCAGTAACCTTCATCACTCCAATCGTATCAAACTCTATTGATCTTCCTCTTTAGTCGTTGCTGTTGAAGATGGGAGGAGATACCGCTCTCAGCCTCGAAGGAATCAAAAATGAAACCGTCGATCTGGTATATGTTACGACCTTCTCTAGATTTTGCTCGAATTTTGATTTCGTTTCGTTTTTTTTTGACTGATTACAAGTCTAGATTGCTCGAAATTTGATTTGATTTCGTTTTATCAAGTGATTACAACTCTAGATTGCTCAAATTTTGGTTTCACTTCGTTTTATCAACTGATCACGACTCTAGATTGCTCGTAATTGAATCATAGATCGTTTTTAGCTTCAATTTCGGTTCGAAATCAATCAAGTGATTCAAATCATCATAATCAGTTAATCACCATCAACGACAACAATATAATGTCAGTTTTTTAGCTTTAGATTTACTAAATCAACGTGATATTACTTTTTTACTCTTCGGAAGCGTTCGCATGTGACGACTTTACTTCACAGTTCACACACAATCAATTAGTCAATTATAGATCGAATTTGAAAATGATTTTGTATATGCATTAATTTAACATATAATATACAAAATAGTCGTCACGGATTTTATGTCACCGGCGATTTTGAAATCATTCATTCATTTGTGATTGTTGTGTTCTTATCAGGATCAATTTAGCTTCCTACATCTCGATCGATGTAAACTATCTGTAGATTGTTGAGGATGATGATTTAATATCATGCTTAATCCGTCATTATCCCCTTAATTTGGGGATGTTAGAGATTTCTTCAGCTAAGATCATACTTGGTCAAACGGCTATATTTTGAAATCGAAGTAAAATTTAATGGATATGAATACTTGTTCTAAGTATATTATTTTTTGGAAGTTAAGCTTTTGGATTATTGTAAAATATCTTAAATATATTTATTCTGGCCGTTTAAAAAAATATATGTGATTTATACACCAATCAATTTATAAAAATAAGGAACCAGATTATTGTTATAATAATAATAACAATAACTTTTTCTTAACGTATTTTAAACCGACTATACTAAGAATAGCTATATAAAGGACTTATTATGAAATACCCCCCCCCCCCCCTCCCTTATTTGGTTGTTTCGCTTTTGTTAGTAGCTCTGACTAATGTTGATGACTAAATACCCCAATTTAAAAGTTAAATATTCTTTTTTCTAATTTCGAATAAATTGTTATGCATTTGTAATTAATTATATAGTTAAATATATATTTTTTTCTGTCATAATTGTAATATACTAACTATATACACCAATTTAAAAGTTGATGACTAGTAATTTTAACTAATTGTAGATATTGTATGATATTTAAATATAAAAAAGAGATTTTACAAAAAATAAGTGTTTTTTATCTGTTCGTTATAACTTTTATCAAGAGAAAAAAAAATCTGGTTGGGAAACGGATATGTGAGGTTGATTAAGATAACGCACATCCTTCGAAGCAGGTCGTAAATTTGCGGTTAAGAAAAGA
Organism: Flaveria trinervia; assembly: GCA_025506515.1. Taxonomy (NCBI): domain Eukaryota; kingdom Viridiplantae; phylum Streptophyta; class Magnoliopsida; order Asterales; family Asteraceae; genus Flaveria; species Flaveria trinervia. The sequence goes on from CM046453.1 coordinate 4,588,693, forward strand.
GAAAAAATTTTAAAATTACAAATCGTTTCATTTTTTTATGTTTTCTTTAACAAAGAAAAGATTACAAGTTGAACCCTTCCAACTTTGTTTATATGAAATTCAGTGAAATAAGAGCATCTCAAAGGGGTGAACACATGATTTTTTTTTTTTAATTTGCGTGTTACAATCTCTTCATTTTCTTAGTCTTTGGCCGTTTGTGACCACAAATTTCTTTCTTAGAAAATTCGCCGTCCTTAAGGCGTCCGGCCACAAACGGGGGCGTCATAGATGCTGTAACTGCTTTCTCATGGGAAATCGTTGGTAGCACATAACCTTTTTGGACTTTTTCTCTTGTTGGGACAAGTGCCGTCATTGATTGGTTGATATTTTCAAAGAAATAATAAAAAATATAAAAGGATGCACTTTCGTCATGTGTGTGGTGGTCCATCCCTTTTGTGTGAGTAAACAAGTCAACTTGTGTTATTCAACATCATGTTCCACTGCTTCTTATTACTTTACTCATCCATCCCCGTGAAAATAGCTACGTACTTGATCCTGACATGACCCATTTTTTTATTAAATTATACCCAACCTTTCCTTTGGTTAGTAGAAAGGTTTCCTTTTCAATTAGTTTAGTTGTTTATGATCACAATAATGATAAAATGATTGTAGTGATTCATTCCTCAAGGACATAATCATGATGGAATAAGTAGGCAATAAACCTTGTAATTTATTTAGATTGCGCTTGCTGAACAATATGCATGTCTGGTATTATAATCTGACTTATGTCATCAACTGTGTATATGTTAACACAGGAAAAAGTACCAATTGAAGAAGTGTTTGAGCAGTTGAAATGTAACCGTGAAGGTCTTAGCTCCGATGAAGGAGCCCAACGGCTTGAAATATTCGGACCCAACAAACTGGAGGAGAAAAAGGTATTACTTGATCATGACAGTTCTTTTGACACATATGAAATAGAATAAATCAGTTTGGATCATACAGATTACATTAGTTAGGATCATACAGATTAGAAGTAACCTGTTTTTTCATTGAATACAGGAAAGCAAAATCCTCAAGTTTCTTGGGTTCATGTGGAACCCTCTATCATGGGTCATGGAGGCTGCAGCCATAATGGCGATTGCACTTGCTAATGGTGGCGGAAAGCCGCCAGATTGGCAAGACTTTGTTGGTATTGTTTGCTTGCTTGTTATCAACTCTACCATCAGTTTCATTGAGGAAAACAATGCTGGAAATGCTGCTGCTGCACTTATGGCAGGTCTTGCACCTAAAACCAAGGTATTATACTATTTTTAAGCTTAATCTCACTTGTTATGCTTTAATATAACCATAAAAACCTTTTCTAATCTCATAATATGTCTCCAGGTTCTGAGGGATGGTCGTTGGAGTGAACAAGAAGCTGCTATATTGGTTCCTGGAGATATTATTAGCATCAAACTTGGTGATATCGTACCTGCAGATGCCCGGCTTCTTGAAGGTGATCCTTTAAAGATTGACCAATCTGCCCTTACTGGTGAATCTCTCCCTGTCACCAAGAACCCATATGATGAAGTGTTCTCCGGTTCGACTTGCAAGCAAGGTGAAATTGAAGCAGTTGTTATTGCTACTGGAGTCCATACCTTTTTTGGGAAGGCAGCACATCTTGTGGATAGCACTAACCAAGTTGGACATTTCCAGAAGGTTCTAACGGCTATCGGAAACTTCTGTATTTGCTCCATTGCTGTTGGAATGGTTGTTGAGATTATAGTTATGTACCCGATCCAACACCGAGAGTACAGAAATGGAATTGACAATCTTTTGGTGTTGCTTATTGGTGGTATTCCAATTGCTATGCCTACTGTTCTTTCAGTTACAATGGCTATTGGATCACACAGGCTTTCACAGCAAGGTGCTATCACCAAAAGAATGACTGCCATTGAAGAAATGGCAGGAATGGATGTTCTTTGTAGTGACAAGACAGGAACCTTGACTCTAAACAAACTAACGGTTGACAAAAATTTGATCGAGGTGTTTGGCAAAGGTTTGGATAAGGAACAAGTGTTGCTTTACGCCGCTAGAGCTTCTAGAATGGAAAACCAAGATGCTATTGATGCAGCCATTGTTGGAACCCTTGCTGACCCCAAAGAGGTATTTTTTTTCCCTCTCATTTTGGAAACAAAAATGAAAACGTCTTATTCATTTATATGTTTTCGCAGGCACGAGCTGGCATCCGAGAGGTCCATTTCTTCCCATTCAATCCTGTGGATAAGAGGACTGCTTTGACTTACATTGATGGTAATGGCAACTGGTTTAGAGCTAGCAAAGGTGCACCTGAGCAGGTAATGTATTGACCATTGTTCCACTCGCTACAAATAATGAAAAAAATAAACAAACAGAAGCCTCATTATTTTTTTAATGTTGAATCAGATTTTGACCCTTTGCGGATGCAAAGAAGATCTCAAGAAGAAAGTTCACGCAATGATCGATAAATTCGCAGAACGTGGGCTGAGATCTTTGGGTGTTGCAAGACAGGTATTCTTTAATATATTTATAATGTATGACAATATATGTAACATGTTTTGTTTCTTACCTGATCAATGATTTTTTGATAAATTTGTAGGAAGTGCCTCAAAAATCGAAAGATAGCCCAGGTGGTCCATGGGAATTTGTTGGATTGTTGTCTCTCTTTGATCCACCAAGGCATGACAGTGCTGAAACCATTAGAAGAGCTCTCCATCTTGGTGTAAATGTCAAGATGATTACTGGTAACTATTGCGCCAGATAAATGAACCCATCTTTCTTTTTTTATATAAACTAGTACTGAGTTAATATTTATCGTATAGGTGATCAACTTGCTATCGCTAAGGAAACTGGTAGACGACTTGGTATGGGAACAAACATGTACCCTTCTTCTTCTTTACTTGGTGGACACAAGGATGAATCAATTGCTGCGCTTCCTATTGATGAGTTGATTGAGAAAGCTGATGGATTTGCTGGAGTTTTCCCTGGTGAGTGTTTCTTTATTCTATATATTTGACATCATTTAAATTACTAATGGCATGTCGTTTCAACAGAGCACAAGTATGAGATCGTGAAGAAATTGCAAGAGAGAAAGCACATTTGTGGGATGACTGGAGATGGTGTGAATGATGCACCTGCTTTAAAGAAGGCCGATATTGGAATTGCGGTTGCTGATGCTACAGATGCTGCAAGAAGTGCTTCTGACATTGTGCTTACCGAGCCTGGACTCAGTGTCATCATCAGTGCTGTGCTTACCAGTAGAGCTATATTCCAAAGAATGAAAAACTACACGGTTAGTCCCTCTCATCCTCTTATCTAATAAACACACTTTTTTTGTGATCATGAGAACCCGTTAAAGTCACGGGCCCACCAATACCTGCTTATGAGTGGGACCACATTGAGTGCATCTTATGGGGTTAAGACAAAAAATCTACTGGAAGTTGGATTCAAACCACGCTTACTATTATGCATCCCTTGAAGGTTATAAATACACTTTCTTTGTCAAACCATACTTAAAACATTCCTCTTCTTTGCAGATCTATGCAGTGTCTATCACCATTCGTATTGTGTTTGGATTTATGTTCATTGCTTTGATCTGGAAATTTGACTTCTCCCCCTTCATGGTTCTTATTATTGCAATCCTTAATGATGGTAAGTATTTTAACAATTGTAGTGATCGACTTATCATTCATGATACATAACATTGACTGATTCCCTTTATGTTTTAAAGGTACCATCATGACAATTTCAAAGGATAGGGTGAAACCATCTCCATTACCAGACAGCTGGAAGCTAAAAGAGATCTTCGCCACTGGAATTGTTCTTGGAGGTTACTTAGCTCTAATGACAGTTATCTTCTTCTGGATCATGAGGGATACTGACTTTTTCACAGTAAGATATAAAAAACATACTCCTCAAATTTTATTTTTGTTGCTTATTCTTGTTCTTTTTTGTCACTGCAGGATAAATTTAGCGTGAAATCTTTGAGGAAAAGTGACACCGAGATGATGGCTGCGTTATATTTGCAAGTCAGCATTGTGAGCCAAGCTCTTATCTTTGTTACTCGATCTCGTAGCTGGTCGTTTGTTGAGCGACCAGGGTTCTTACTAATGGGCGCTTTCCTAGCAGCACAATTGGTAATGTTCTTTTCTTGTAAAAAGTTTATCTTTTTAATTAGCATGGAAGCACATAACATAAAGGTTGTATTTTGTATAAACTTCAGGTAGCAACTTTAATAGCAGTATACGCCGAGTGGGGATTCGCGAGAATCAAAGGAATCGGTTGGAAATGGGCTGGTGTCATCTGGCTTTACAGTATAGTGTTTTATTTCCCTCTTGATATCATGAAATTCGCCATCCGATACATCCTAAGCGGAAAGGCTTGGCTCAGCATGATTGACAACAGGGTATGTTTCAATATCTCATCAATAACCTTCTATCATAAACTTTGATGAACATCATAACTTAATAAAACATTCTGGATTTTGTTCGTGCTTGTGTTTTGGTGTAGACTGCTTTCACAACAAAGAAGGATTATGGTAGAGGAGAGAGAGAGGCCCAATGGGCTCATGCTCAGAGGACTTTACATGGCCTTCAAGCACCCGATACATCAAATCTCTTCAATGAGAAGAGCAGCTACAGAGAATTGTCTGAAATCGCCGAACAGGCCAAAAGACGCGCTGAAGTTGCAAGGTACTTTTAACTATTTAACTAATACCAACTTTTCACATTTCAAGATTGTGTTTCTTAAAGTCGATAACATTTAACGAACGGTCGGATCTGTTTTTATATAGGCTTCGAGAGGTGCTTACACTAAAGGGTCATGTCGAGTCAGTGGTGAAACTGAAGGGGCTCGACATTGATACAATTCAACAACATTATACAGTATGATGCGCTTTTGATCAAGGGGCGGTTTTTAACTTATTACAGAATTGAGACCAACTAATGATCCGTGTTAAAACCACCAAGAGAAGTGTTGTACGCTGCGATGCAGCCTCGAGTCTTTAAATTAATGTTATCTTGTAAAATTTCCGCAGTATACTCATAAACATTTTGTGTTTGGTCGCTTCTGGCTAGCACAAGTTGAACAATTTCTATATGACATATAGTTTCTATTAACCTCAATCTGTTTGAACGTATCAGTGTAATGAAAAACAACGTTTGTGCTTGAACTTGACTCATTAAGGAACATCAACTACATACATAATCATTCACATAACATAAATATGTAGGTAACTTCAAATCTTAACTGAAAGAAATAGAATCAAATTACACAACTGAATTAACATGAGAATTGTTAAGATGCACTGTTAAGATTGCGGTCAATAACACGTGCCATCCATAACTTCAAATTAGTTAAAAGTTAAGCACCCTCTATACTCTCGACAATCAAATACAATCCCCAAAACATCAATAATCAAATCTTGAATTACTCATAAGTCTTCATTAAAATACCACAAAGATTCATCCAGGAGTATTCCCTGATCTCAATTTTAATATCACTTCTAATGTGTTATACTTCAATTTTGGTTCAGTTTTGATTAATTTGTTTAATTTATTGGGAATTAAGAGAGTATTACATTAAATATCATGCTAAACACAGATAAATTGAATTCCACATACAGATAAACGTGGATTAGTTTGAGTAGTTCTTCTTAGACTAAGTTATGTCACACTGATGTTTTATTAAAAATGTTTTTAATAAAACGATATAACTAATCCACAAATATCACTTTATTTTTGTATGTCCTAAAGTATGACTTTAACGTCGCTCTAGACTGTTTTTAATAGCGTATGAGTAATAATAGGTATACTGGATCATAAATAGCAAAGTTCGTTAGCACAAGTACCTCTGTAATTGTTACTCTTTTCTTTAATCGCCGCGCGTTGTGACGGCATTGTAAGCCACGTGATAAAGTATACATTTAATTGACCCGACTCGTTTCCAAACTAAATTTACATCGAAACATAGACTAGCTTGAATCTATAATATTACATGACAACGTATTATATTGGACTCAACTATTTTCCAAATAAATTTATGTTGAAACATAAACCGACTCAAAACATACATGACCCGAGTCGTTTTTGAACAAAATTTACATACTTATACGAACTCGAATATATACCGGCACACACATAAAAGCAACTGTATAGAGGTAACCTGGAACTTTAGAAACTCGAGAGGGGGTGGGGGAGGGGAGGGTAAAAATGATATTTTATAAAAATTTTAAAAGAGTTAGGGGTGAAAATTATCAAAATGTAAAGTTGAGGATAAGTAAAGGCCGGTGGTAAAAGCCACCGAAACCATCAGCATTTACACTTAAATTATAGTTAATTAATAGTTCATGTTAACTATTATTTTATCTACTATGCATCTCCATATCTCAATAGTTAATTACATATTACATATTTACTCAAGTCATAATATCAATTACATATTTCCTCTATCTAACACATATATATTACACATTTAACCATTTTATTAAAATTATTTATTAAATGATTAAATGCTCGTATTTTTTCTAAACTATTTTTACACATTTCATTTTTAAAACTATACATTACACAATGTCTCAAGTTCAAGTCTTTTATATAAATAAAACCAACAAAATTTCATCCGTTAAAACTTTATTTCAAAACAACAATAACTGATAATAAAAGTTATATTTTCAAATACAAAACATAATTGTAAAAAGTTTTAACCAATTATAAACATCACAATGTAAAGATCCCTTAGTAAAAACAAGGTAAAATACTTATATAATATGTTAACTTTCATGAAATAAATAAATATAGTAATTAAGTTGAGTGAGTTTTCATTTTCCTCCCTGTGATTTGATCATATTTACTGTTTTCATCCAAAAATAATTTTTTTTTACATTTGGCTCCTCAAGGTTTGGAAAACATTATCATTTTCATCCAAATATATTAGCTCTATTGTTTTAAAATATTAAATATTCATTGTTAAATTGATACTTACATAATTTTTTATATAAAAACAAAATCCTAATTTATGTTTACATGTTGCTAATTAAAATTATTACTACGAAATTCATGTTTTTAAATGAAAATGACAACCATTGCAAACCTTAAAGAGACAAATGTAAGAAAAAACTTTTTAGGATGAAAATAACAAATATGATTAAACCATATAGAAAAACAATTCACTCATTTAAGTTTTTATATTCAATTGGGCCGGCCTGATTTTTCATCTTCGATGGTCCGACTCCGAATGGGGTAAATCCACTGAATTTCCTTTCATTCCTCATTGTAGTTAGACTTGCACAAAAAAGCCGGGTACGGATCCGACCCGGACCCGGGTCCGGGTACAACCCGGTACCGGGTGTATCCGGTTCGTACCCGAAATAAACCGGCGGTTTCAACCGGTTTGGGATTTTTTTGAATTTCTAAAACCCGACCCGGCCCGAACACGACCCGGTCTAAACCCGATATTGAACCCGGTATTGGACATAAAAAAAGAAAAAAAAATAGAAAAAATAAACCAAACCCGGTATGGACCCGGTTCCGGACCCGACCCGACCCGACCCTACCCGGGTATGGCGGGTAGGGTTTTCCCGCAAGTGAACCCGACCCGGACCCGTACCCGGGTTCACCAATACCCGGGTACAAAAAAACCCGACTGGACCGAACCCGGTTTGAACCCGGTTCCGGGTCCGGCCCAAACCCGATTTGTGCATTACTAATTGTAGTGATGCATAAATCGGGTTTTGGGCCGGACCCAGAACCGGGTTCGGTCCAGTCGGGTTTTTTTGTACCCGGGTACGAACCCGGGTCGGGTTCACTTGCGGGAAAACCCTACCCGCCATACCCGGGTCGGGTCGGGTTCGGAACCGGGTCCAATACTGGGTTCGGACCGGGTCCGGGTAGGGTCGGGTTTTAGAAATTCAAAAAAACCCCAAACCGGGTTGAAACCGCCGGTTTATTCCGGGTACGAACCGGGTACACCCGGTACCGGGTTGTACCCTGACCCGGGTCCGGATCGGGTACGCTGGGTCGGGTCCGTACCTGGTTTTTTTGTGCATGTCTACCTCATTGTGTGTGGTGTAAATTGTATGAAGTTCATGAAAAGTTCAAAAGACATTTCATAATTTTACACAATCTATTGAATTTTACACAATCTATTGAATTTTACACAATCGATGTGACGGGAATCTAGTATTTTTATGAGTTCGGATTTAAACAAAATTAATATCAAAATGTGGGAAATAATAAAATTGCTGTAATGGTATATTTCAAATTTTATAAAACATAATATGCCAAGTTATATATATAGAAAACCAAATTTTGATCCGGCTTGATTTTGAATAAAATTAATGTCTAAGCGTCAATAATACCAAACACGTGGTATATGTTCACATGAGACACCTTGGTGGTAAAATGATGTAGTTATGAGTTTAATTTTGTAAATTGCATGTGTAGTAATTTTAGAAATAATGTGGACAGTGTGTTCGCTAGTCAATAAAAACATCACAATTGTCTATAAAATGTTTTAACACATTATATATTAAAAGTTGTACGAGAAAAATAAAATAGTTTAAGCTAGAGAGCTTATATATTTGTAATTCAATAACTTGTAAATATTAACTAAAAGTAAACAAGTTACCCAAGAAAACTAATCGAAATTAGCGCATTTACATTGATTGTATATATAGTTCACAAATAACATGTACGTTGCTACAAAACATACATCTGAAATCCCAAAAAAATCATACAAATAAAATGAGTTATGTTCTATTTAAACTTAGAAAAAGTAATGTGGTCTCTTGTATCTGCTGAGGCCATCGATTCGTTGCCTCCGGTTTGACGAGGACGGTTTTGTGATCGTCGGTTACTAATGCTAGGTCCTACACTTAACGTTAGTTCCACATCATTAGGCCCCGTTTTGTTGTCATGATGCAATTTTGAATCATCATTGTTGATATCCAAATGAGCCGTGGGGCGTATAACTCTATGTGTTGTATAGTCTCACTTCGCAAAGTAGTGATCATATTCTTTTGAACATTGTACACCCGATGAAGTTCCCTTACCTATAAAAGGAAATTTTCGCACAATGACATATCAATACTAATACTTTTAGCACGTGAGTTTGTTGGTCGCTAATACCTTTAGCGCGTGACTTAAAATTTTGTTTCACATAACAAACAAAATGAATGTTACAAAGTACCTGATGTCTAAAGGTATCTTCCTGCTTCAACATTGTCTGTTTGATGAAATCTTGATGGTGGTTTTCAAGCATTGTATTCATTGAATCGCGATCTAATAGTTACCAACACAAGACGCGCTTACATGGTTGTTCGAATGCTTATACGAAAACTTATCTTCCATGAATCAACGATCATTAGGTAAACCGAAGATATCGTGCTAGATAAAAATAAGCATGCTCTAGTTTTGATCCCATGTATTCAGGAGTAACTAAAGAAATCATCAATTTATATCCAAAAATAGTACAAAAAAGTGTGTGAAATGAACCACCAAAAGAGGAATAAAGTGGAATTAGTACTTGACAATGACAAGTACCCATATGACAATACGGTTTTATCTTATCTTAAGCTTTTGTTGATATGCATAACAAGGATAGATCATCTATGCTGAATATTAGGATGAATTATTCAAATCTACAATTATAACATGTGGTGGGCTATAACGCCTCTATTGATGTGACTTAATTTGATGGTATATGGGCATACAGGGATATGATACTGGCGTATAGAATAATAAACTTGAGAGTATACATGCGTATAGAACAAGGAATGTGATGCATACGCCCATAAAACATTTTTGATAGAGTGATATGATTGTAGGGCGAGTGCATGAAGTAGACATCGCTAGAACGAGTGTTCGTGTAGCAGGAACCTTGTAACATGGGGAATGTTGCATATGTAAGGCACTAGCGAAAAGAGGAGACAATGCTTAGTTGAGTCATAGTGGTGATGACCTAATGTCAAATTTTAACCACCATGGATGATTTGAGTCATAACCAACATCTAAAACTCATAACATACAAGATTAATTTGCATATACTCGAAACCTCTTGGATCATGCCAAAAATAAGTTTGAGAGTGTTACTAGTTTGACGTACGTCGAACTTTTCACGATCCATATTCTTGATCATGATATAATATACATGTCATTAAGACTTGTAACGACCCAAAGGGTGTCTAAATAGTCCATTATACATCCGAGTTGATAGATATACTCAAATACACATTTTTTTCATTTTCTAGGTGGGTTATGAAAGCCATATGATTTCTAGGAGGATTTTGAAACTGACTTTTATTTGACAAAACAATAATGTTAGTAACATGAATCACATCTTGGGTGTCCGATTAATTGAATGCTTTACAAAGATCTTACGTTTAAATCTTGCTTTCATTTGTTTCACATCGTAATCTACAACCTGTTCAACACAATCAATGATGCACGACTTAAATTATCATGCATGTACAACCTCAAGATTACATATTACAAGGTAAAAACCAAACCAACATGATTGTTCTTCAAAAGCTAGATGATGTGAACAAGTGTAGCTACTTATTAAACAACTAATTGTACACTTAATTCACTAATGCTCGTATTTTAATTAGGTAGTGTGCAATCATGTCTGATCTCACCCTTGTTACCAGTCAAAACACCAACCCGACCAAACTTCTTAACTAAAAGCTTGTTACCAGACGCGAATAGGTTGACCATGGACCTTGACCTGGCGTCCGTGAACAAGACTTGGTCAGAGCTAAACAAGCACTTCCCTTGTTGGAGGTTTCTATAATACGCGTTGTCAAAAGTTCGAGGGGTGATGGGGTCCATGTTAATTGCTATCCTAGGATCCACCTTTAACAGACACATCCTTCTAAGCTCAAAAACACATTGGTGGTTCGACGTGCGGTCTATACCTTCTTTGAATGGGTACGTGACGAGAATTTGCTACAATGAGAGACTCCAAGTGTACGTGCACCTATGAAACAATTGATTACACACAATTTAAATAAAATTATGCGTATGAAGAGAAATATTTAAATTAACTAATAAAATTGTGACACTTTGAATGGAATTCCTAAAGTGCAATCATGTCTGTTTGTGACAAACCATGTTTTGCAAACATTTTATTAAGTTGATCCAACTCATGATGTGCTTGTGAGAGACTATGTTGCACACTTGCCTTTGTGGAAATTCTCCCATCCCTTCTTCCCAACTCTACGATGTATGATCGTCCACCAGTCTGTTTATTTAAACAAACGAATATATAAACACAGGGAGGGACGAAGATACATTCAACCCAATGGGGTCAAGTGACCCCTTTATATATTGTTTTTATATGTTGTTTTTGAGATGTAATTTTGAGTGACCCAAAAGATTTTTTAATTTGACCCTATAAAAAGTTTAACAGTTAATTTAATTTGACCCTATAAAAAGTTTAACAGTTGTCTTATTGCTAAAATGCTTTGACACAAATTCTTTCATAATAAGGATAGTAGGGGCTTTACCAAAAGCAATCAGATTACCCAAATGGAAACAACCAATGAGAGAAAGTCATCACAATTTAACGAAAATCATATAAAAGCTCCTTCAATTGATAAAGCTAACTCAAACAACCTAAACTAAAATTGGTTTACAGATGGTCCGGTTGGGTAGTATTAGACAAAATTGGAAGCCGAAATGGAGTTGTCAAGGCAGCAGTGACGCTGTTGGCAAGGTACTCGTTCAAAATCAACCTGACCGGGATCGAAAGGTTTACCGGAATATAACTAAAAACACCTTCATAAAACAAGTGACCCGACCCGACCTAGATCGAATGTTCTACAGTTGAGTGTTTCATTCGAATACCTAATATGAATGACCCTATTAAAAAAAGTTTCTGATTTCGTCACTGTATAAACAATGGAATACGTTTATCCTAATATATATTAATCATCCATTGGCTGATTAGTCAAACAGAATATTTACTCATATTATACATGTATTTGTAATTCTATAATCAAATCACTAAATCAAAGTGTATTGAAAAGTATTTATCTTCAAATATGTCAAAACTGCAAATTTTATTATTTTATATAGTTAGTGATCACCTGAAAAAAGCTTAATAGGTTATTTGTTTTTATTTATTATTGTTCTTAACTATTTATAAAACAAAATTTAATTCACGTTTAGTATTTTTAAAGATGATAATTTTAATATAATTTTAATAATTATACCTAATTTCATTTCATATATTTAATTGTGATTAAGCATTATTGAATTTTTTGAATATGTTTAATTAGCAGGGAGTATGCTATGTTACTTTACTTTATATTGTATCCGTTGAAATTACAATGTTTTTAAGGGTATGTTATAGATACACCCTATGTATTTCATTCTCTTTATCTCTTTATACATACATATAGATACATAAAGAGAGATAAAGATACTAGCGTGTCTAAATAACAAAAAAATGATGTTTGTATAACACAAAAATTTTTTTTTACAATTACGTAACACGTATTTCAAAAGTTTGCATCAACATAATGACTTTTTCTTAAAAGTTGTACATTTGTTTTCAAATTAGACCTGTTTAATTCATTTAACCTTTTTTTAGATTTATTGCAAATATGCTCTTAAATCTTAATGTCATTATTGTTGAACAAGCAATTTAATAATTAAAAGTATAAAAAACTATAAGAAGATAATTTAAGGAAATCTTGTTAGCTAGAACTTATTCAAATCAAATTATAATTGTATGTTTTCAAGTTAGGAATATGAATTCCATAAATATGTAAAATAAATGATGGGTGAAATATTCATGAAAAGGTGAGTGCATCATGTCTTAAATAAGCATTTTACTTTGAATTAGTATTCCATTAAGTTTAAAATTGGGGATGGTGGCATGAAAGTGATAGTAAGCTTAGGCTGGAAATTGACTTGTAAACTCATGTAAACGGATTTTCATAACTAAAATCGTGGTTGAGTCATGTGCCATTTGCAACATATTTTGTTATTAAATAACTTATAGTTGTTGGAAGCATTTTGTGGATTAAAAAATACCAACACACACATACATGTATGTGATATGTCTCATGCATACATATGTCTTGTGTTACTAGGTTTTATATATTAAAGTAATGAAATTGGTTGCTTTTTTTAATGAATTTGTGTTGTTAAGAACAATTTTAGATTGCAGTATTCTGTTTGTGTTCATAAAAATCCAGTATGATAATTCATAGAGATAACAAGAATGGGTGGGTCAAATATGTTATCCAAACAACGTACCCGATAAAAGACCAAAAACCGTCCTTGTATACGGTACAAATCGCAACATTTAGATGGTGGTTGCAGAGTTACATCACCAGAAAAACCCTTAGCAAGAAGACCATCAATAGTAACTTCACAAGCAATAACTAAGTTACTATTGATGCATTGTCCTTCAATAACAACTATTTGTTGCTAGTCACACTTGTAGTTGATTGATTCCCGTTGACACTCCGTTGCCCTTGATGCTCAATTGCCACTAAAGCATGTTGGAAAAGATTTGTCCTCTAGACCCCACTTGGGGCATATCTCCTGACTCGTGTTAACATTTATTTTTTGTTTTCTTTTGATCTTAACTACATATAATTATATATACAAAATAACATTGATAACACTAAAATGACCAAGATACAAATATTTCTATTCATGTTGGCAATCCATAGATTGACCCAAAAGTCATGTTGACTTGAATCAAATCAGGTTTCCACAAGCCAATTGGAGACTAGCAATCTGGAGAACTGAATTCGAACTGCTTTCATACGTACTCGTATATTGCTCAAATACAATTTATCATTACAAAATTTAGATTGTAGAATGTTTTTAAAAATATAAAAGTATTTAATCCAATTATTTAAAAATATATGGATAATATAGCTACTAACCTATATCATCCAAAAACAAAACGTTTAGGACAATGTAAACTCCTATTTTGAGCAACTAGAGGTAGAATACTAACTTAATGAAATATAATTTGGGCTGCGTTAAAAGTTGCAAAGACGATAAGTATTGAAAGGATGATCTCGATGGGCCTAAACATATGGCAAACGGAAATGGGCCTTTAGGCCCAACTGCTAGACTCTAAATCTAGAACTCCCTAAATCTACGACCGCAAAAGAACTAAACGTTCAACGAACAGTTCGTGAACCGTTCGACGGAAAGTTCGTTTATGTTCATTCGTTTAATTTAGTAAATGAAAGAACACGAAAAAGAAAATTCCGTTTGTTTAGTTAAATGAACGAACATGAACACAACCCGCGTTCGTTCATCTATGTTCGCGAACGTTCGATAATGTGTTCGTTTATGTTCGTTAGTGTTCGTTCGTGAACGTTCGATAAAGTGTTCGTTCGTGAACGTTCGATAAAGTGTTCTTTTATGTTCGTTTATATTCTTAATTATTGTGTCAGTTATTTTTATGACTATTATATCAAGTATTTTTTGATATATATGTTAACTACTTATTATTTTTTATTATTTTTGTGTAATCTTTGTAATAAAAAAATATAATTTTATTCTAAAATAAATCTATAATAATTTGTATTTGTTTGTGAAATGTTATGAATTTTTTTGTGATTATTATGTTCATGAACAGTTGTTTGTGTTCGTTTGCTTTTGTTTGTTTTCATTTGCGTTCGGTAAGTGTTCGTGAACAGTTCATGAACATGTTCATTTTCTTAATGAACGAACACGAACAAGAAATCTCGTTCGATAAGTGTTCGCGAACAGTTCATAAACAAGTTTATTTCTTAACGAACAAACATGAACATGCCTTGTTCGTGTTCGTTCGGTTCGTTTGCAGCCTACCTAAATCTATCATTTATTAGTGCTCTAGTTTTAAATTATTTGTGTTCCCTAATTTAGCAACCTTTATTTATTCGGTTTGTGTTAAATACACGTGAATCTTTAGTTAAAGTAGTTCATTATTCATATTTTGTTTAGAAAGTCATTTACATATTTTGATAGTTACTTTTGGGTTAATTTTAGTTTAACCTGTCATATTTAGATATGTTCTTTAAAAAGAGGCATGATATAATGAATTGAGACATGATCTGTTATTCTGGTGTTCGTTTCTGATCAAATTGGTGTGGGTTCGAATATTATATTGTGGGTAATTGGGGGATTATTAAAGTAGTTTTAGGAGGTTGTGTATATTTGTCGTTCAATAATATATATATACACCAGTCTTATTTTTTAAAAATTATCCTATGTTTATCTATTTTCATTCTACAGCCTTAATGCAACACAGGTTACATTATAGTCCTTGATTATATTTTTGTTTCTTTTAAGACTGACATATTGTGCTAGTATTTGTTGAAGAAGTTCGTCATACAGTTTGAATCAAGAAATACAAATAGGAAAACGATAGATGGTAGAATGGCTTGTAATATAAACTAGTAGGCGGGGTGTTCAAATTTGTAAGGCTTATTTTTGACAACTTGTATATTACATTACCCTTAGGTAGCGTTAGTACACAGTAATGAGGGACGGAATTAAATGAACCATTGAGGGTAAATAAATAATTACATGTTTAATTGGTGAATGTAATGAAATGAACAATTACATAGTTGATTACATTATTTCAATTTCATTTCATTTTTTTTCATTCCATTTTTTTTCCATCATTAGTTATCACCACAATCCACTCACCCACCATAACAACCACCACCGGCCACCAAGATCGTTCGTCACTCACCACCAACCACCGGTTGGCTATCGTCGCCAATCACCGGCCATCGCCGTCCCCGCCCGCCGCTGGAAACCACCAATGGCCACCACCGCCGCTGGAATCCACCGCCGCTGCCGAAAACCACCACCGGCCAGCCTCGCTGCCGGAAACCACCCTCCGCCATCACCACCATAACCACTTTTATATTTTATTGCTCGTTTTTCATACCTAACAAACAACATAAAGTAATGATTCATTTATTCTTAAATGGTAGACAAACAAGACAATGGATGTGACACCCCGTATTTTCAGGTTAACGCCGTCAATATAATTTTTGTTACCTTAAAGTTCTCTCGTAATTTATCAAATAATTTAAATAAATTTTAACCTAAGTATAAACTAAAGTATATTAAATTAGAATCACTATGCAAGTGAATCAAAGTTGAGGGACATAAAGTGCAACTTAGGAGACTTAAGGGGGACCATCGTGTAATTTCCACCTAATTGCAAGCTTTAATAACCGAATTATGCACCATCTCGACTATTTCCTCTCCTTTGCAACCCCTATCTTCTCTGCAACCCTAAACATCCAAGAAGCTTTCTACGGCAGCCCCTTCGATAACTCTTCCCGACGAATCTCTTTCACTCGATCAAAAACCGCAGCCTTCGATGATAGTCTCGTACGGTATGTATCTTTGGTATTCGTTTCGTTGCGGTTTTGAGTACGGTTTTGTTCTTTACTTCGTCGGATATGCTTCAGGTTGCGATGATTGGTTTCATGTGAGGTGGTTGGTTTCATGTGCTTCGGGTTTACAGTTGGGTGAATCGTGGTTAGAGTTGTTGTAATTCTTTTCCGTATGTGTGTTTTTGCAATTTATGTATGTATATGTGCATGTATGTGATCTGCGATTGTGTTCACAGGTATGTTTCTATGCCTTCTTGAATGTGTGAATGTATATTCTGCAATTTTGGGTGTGTTTCGTAGATAGTTTCATGGCTGTGTTTTGGTTGTCACGGTATGTTTATGTGTTACGTGCGGGTTATTTGAACCTGCGATCTGTTGTATGCCGATTTAAATTCATCGGGTTATTCATCATGTTGGTCTTGTTGTTATACGTATGGATTCTTGTATATGTTCATGTCGTGTATACGTATATAGTGGGTGTATGTGTGATAGGATGTGTTGTGATGTATGTGTTCCAGTCGGATATATATGTATATAATGAGTGTGCTCTTGTTTACCTTCTGCGATGTGGATGTGTTAGTTTGTGAATGAATGCATGTATATAAATAATGTGTGTTTGAGTTTGAAACATGAATGTTAGGTAGGAAGGGGGGTTCCATCCGAGAATATTTGGGTTGGGGGTATGTTGTGCATGTGTGTGTGTATTGCATATATATATATATATATATATATATATATATATATATATATATATATATATATATATATATATATAAAGGATTTTATGTATTTTTTGTTATAAATTAGGCTATACATGAATATTGGGTTTTCTTGTTTGTATGAGTTGTACGTGTTGATATTTGTTTGAACGTGAGAAATCTATCGTCAACCGGCATTGTACTTGAACCGAGTCGTGAAACACGAAACTACATTGTTTATATTTGTAACATCTCGTATTTTTTTGTTAACTAAAAGTTAACTTCGTTTACTCTTACAAGGGTTATTTTTGTCAATTTTGAAACTCATGTGTTGATTGTGCTTATTCATTATTGTCATTAAGTTAAAAATATAAATATAAAAAATAATAATAATAATAATAATGTTAATATTAATAAAAGTGAAAATAATAATAAATGATAATAATAATAATAATTTGTAATAATAATAGAATAATAATAACAACAATAATGTTAATAATAATAAATAAATAAATAAAAATTTTAACTTAACAATGTTTAAAACCTTAAGTAGTTAAAGATTAGGGGGTCTTAATGTCAATTATAAACTTCATATTGAAGTTTCTGCTTAAAATAAAAGAAACTTAAATTTGAGGGACCAAATGTGTAATTAACCAAAACCCGCCCCCTTACCCCGTATTTCCGGCAGGGACTCCGGCCACCCTCCGGCCGAAGTCCGGCGAGTTTAAAACCCCCAACCCTTCGTTTTTGTAATCCAAAAACCGTCCCAAAACCTCCTGGAACCTACCTCGAACTTGAATGCAACTTGTAATCGAGTTAAAGCATCGGTTACAAAGCTCAATCGAGAGCGTAACCGAAGCTTTAAACACCATAGCCGTTCGGGCATTTAATCTTAATAATAATCTAATTAAACTAACATAAGTAATCATCTAAGTAATCCTAAGTATTCAGAACTCTCAATTTCACCTGATAAACTCATTTCCTTGACATTCGAATCATCATCCTCGTCGCGACCTGCTACATAGTGAACTTCAACTTTCGTTCGATTATAACCAAAATTGGGTGAGGGCTTTTACTTAACAACATCATTGGAAACTTCTGTCGCGACGAATTCGTGTTTAATCATCATTATCTTCTCGAACCGGATTTACCATAGTCGTGATTGTTCTTCATCTTGTTTTCATCGATTTAAACTTCAAACCAGGTAATTAATTGTACCAATACACTCGGTTTTACTTGGGGATCAAAAGCCCTAAGGTGGATTCCATTACCATTCGTGATTCGGTGTTCAATTTGATCGAATCTATTTCTAGGGTTCATGTGAAATTTGGGGGTTTGTTTAAGTTTGTATTTAACAATTAAAACGCGGATTCTAACGCGGCTGGAAGCCTTTGGTTCACTGGTAAAACACATGACCCCTAAACAGGAGGTCCCCGGTTCGAATCCGGGGAACCTCATGTATTTTTTTAGGCCTTTTTGGCCTTCAAATTTAATGTTAAAAATTTCTAAAAATTATGAAAAATCAATTCATAAACTTTGTTTCTTTTAAAACTATTTAATCATTTTTCTTTAATTTATTTATAAAAATATCTTTATATTATTATCCTAAAGTTAATAATATAATTACAATATTTTTATAAAAATGTAGACTTTAAATACTAGTTTAATTTACACAAACTAATATTTCAAACATTGCCTTTAATCTATTGTTAATTTTATGTTCTTTTTATTTAATTACAAAATTGATCTAAACTTTATAAACATTACAAAATTATTATAAAAGTTATTATTAATCCATATGTTTATATAAAATATAAATTAAATCATTCCCACGAGAATATAATTGAGTTCTTATTTGGCAAATATAATCAACAAAACCCCAAACATCAAGTTGATCCCTAGTCCTTGTTAATTCATTAAACTTATTGTAAAGCTTTAATCTTGTAAACATATATATTTAGGTGTCTTGTGACGATACATCTTGGAACGACGCTTGTTATTATTCTTATTAATCGTCATCCTTATACTTATTTTTGCCATGTGAGTTTTCCTTGCCCCTTTTTATATTTTCACACTAATTTGGGGTGAAACATGATACTTATTCTCATACACTTGTAAACGTTTAACTTGTAATCACTTGCAATTCATATTTTTGTCATGGTTATTTGTGTTTTGTAAGTGTTTATATGAGATACATATTTTTGTTTGCAATCATTAACTATTGCTAGCCTAGCGACGTCTTAGATCTTTGGGCCTGACAAGCCTATTTGGTGCTAAAGCCGAGGTATTGCCGGCTCTGATGACGTATGCTTGTTCATCATGGGAACCAAATACACTTAGCCAATCTTTTATACTTGTAATCAAGTCGAGGTTTGGTTGTAACGATATGTGTTCTATAACCTTACTTGCTTATGACCTATGACATGAATTGCTACTTGTAACCTTTTCATATTATGTAAGAAAACTTTGGAAAACTCACCAACTATTTTTAGTTGACACTTATTTTATCATGTTTCAGGTCAACCTCAAGTTTAAAGTGATCTTTTGAAGCATGCTATAATCTAGGACTTGGATCTAGTTAATGAAATAAAAAGTTTTCTTTATGTTATGTTATGTTTGAGCTTATTATTTGTTTGAGACTTATGATTGTATTTCATTTCAAGACTTATGATAATAATATTTACATTTTAATATAGCGTTATGTGGCTGTGAACAATCTTAACCCTCACATCTCGAAGTTTCCGCCGTCAAGGTTGGGGTGTGACAGATTGGTATCAGAGCCCATAACTATAGGGATTTAGGTTATTAGTAATGGTGACCTAGACTATAGCTTATGCATGAACCTCATAGGATACTATTTATATTCTTGGAAATATATATATATTGTTACATGCTACATAATGCTATACCTTACTTATGTGCAACTTGATGCCTTAGCATAGGTTGCCTTGTAATTGTCTAAACTTTGTTACTTGTCTCCCTAAACTTAACTTTTACTCATTGACTCTCCCCGACAAATGAAACTTCTTAATCTTATTCTCGTCAACACGTGGAATCGTATAGTTATGCTTAAGAATTGAATCTTTAGACTTATGTCTAATCTATGTAAATCTCATCATGGTTTTGATTTCATGAACCTAAGAAATTTGTATGACACATGGACACCTGTATTCTGGATTTCCTGGCAAAATGCCCTCGGGCTAAGGCAAGCATATCGCATAAATCCTACGGGACTAGTTATGCTTACCTGGGGATTTCTAGGATGAGTGATAAACCATGGTCAACATACACAAATTTCTAAGGCGAGTGAGTCAACTTACCTTGACGTGTCAACGTTTCCAAATGGTAATGTGTTACCAAATGGAACCATTCCATGTGCCTTACAACTTTTTGCCTTATCCTTGTTGAATATTAATCCTTGTTATTCCAATTCTCATATCTAACTCATTTGTATATTCCAGCATGTCTCGTCATCATGGAAAGCGTGGAAGTTCCGATCGTAAGTTAGCCGCCATGATTGCTCGACAAATGGCTGCTGTCATCCCGACCATGGTTGCTGAACTTAATAGCACCTTAATGACCAACGCTAGCAACAATGGAAATGGTCATGGAGAGAATAGCAACAACCAAAACGGGAACAATCAACACGGGAATAATCAAACTTGCACCTTCAAACACTTC
This sequence comes from Flaveria trinervia, assembly GCA_025506515.1. Lineage (NCBI taxonomy): Eukaryota > Viridiplantae > Streptophyta > Magnoliopsida > Asterales > Asteraceae > Flaveria > Flaveria trinervia. The sequence goes on from CM046453.1 coordinate 4,609,438, forward strand.
AGCTCTTGCAAGCCCACTAGTTTTAGTGGCAAGGAAGGAGCCACTGGTCTTCTTGAGTGGTTCGAAAGCATAGAGAATACCTTTATCGATTGTGAGTGTCCCGATGCACTCAAGGTTCGTTATGCCACTAGTATGCTCCAACAAAGGGCTCTTACCTGGTGGAATTGCGAGAAGAGAAACCGTGGTCCTGAAGCTGTGCTAGCACTTACCTGGGAAGAGTTCAAGAACATCGCCATCGCGAAGTTCTGCCCAAGAAGTGAATTGCAAAAGTTGGAAGAAGAGTTTTGGAATTTGAAACAAAATGATGGTGATCATTTGGCCTACTCAACTAGGCATCATGAGTTGAGTATACTGTTGCCCCATATGGTCGACACTGTCCCCGCAACATCGAGAAGTTCATTAAGGGTGTACCACCCCAATTCAAGATGCTGTGGTGGTAGCCGACCCACAACCTTGGAGGAAGCCATTACTATCACCGCTCAACTCACCGAGAACCATATACGAGCGGGCACCATGTCTGTGAAGGGTGCAAAGAAGGTAGAGAAGACGGCTACCGAGGCTGTTAAGGAGACTAAAGTTGAACCGTCTTACAAAAACAACAAAAACAAGAAGCGCAAGTTCACACTGGCGCGTAACTATGCCATGGCTGCACCCAAACAACCCCAAAGACAACTTGTACCTGCGGCTACACCTGTGGCACAAGTACCTGGGGCTAGGGCGTATGCTGGTCCTCAGCCTATGTGCAACACGTGTAGGTATCATCATCCAGGAAATCAACCATGCCGCATCTGCACCTTATGCGGTAAATATGGTCATTTGGTGGCAACTTGCCACCGTGCACCTAACAATGCCACCGTGGTCACAAACCATGTTTGCTACAACTGTGGGGAACCTGGTCATTTTCGCCCACAATGCCCTCGTCTTGTGGGTAATGTTCCACAAGCCCGAGGACGTGCTTTCAACATCAACGCTAACCAAGCACAAGCAAACAACGATGTGGTGAATGGTACGTTAACTCACCTTTAACTTTTGTGATCCGATTAATTTCATACTTTACCTGTATCGTTAAATACCTAAAAAAATTGAACAGGTATGTTCCTTATTAATAAAACTTATGCCTATGTCTTATTTGATTCTGGAGCCGATAAGAGTTTTGTTTCGTTAGAGTTTGAACCTATACTTGCTAAGCCACATACGAGACTAGAAAGACCCCTTACTGTTGAAGTTGCCGATAGAGAACCGATCACCGTTGACGTCATTATTCGTGATTGCATCTTAGGTCTCGAAACGCAAGATTTTCTTATCGATCTTATCCCTATGAAACTTGGAAGCTTCGACGTCATCATTGGTATGGATTGGTTAGCCAAACACCATGCCGAGATCATTTGCTTCGAGAAGTGTATTCGTATACCGTTACCTCTGGTGATACTTTGAAAGTGTTTGGTGAAAAATCTTCCAAAGGACTTAAACTCATGTCTTGCACTCAAGCCCGAAAGTGCTTAAGCAAGAAGTATATGGCCTTCTTGGCTTACGTGGTCAACACGAAAGTCAAAGGGAAAGAACTTAAGGATGTCCCTATCGTACGAGACTTTCCTGAAGTATTTCTCGATGACCTTAGTGGTTTACCTCCCGTGCGTGAAGTTGAGTTTAAAATCGACTTGATACCAGGAGCAAACCCCGTGGCTAAGTCACCATATCGGCTTGCACCATCGGAAATGCAAGAACTCTCTAGTCAACTTCAAGAGCTATCCGAGAAGGGCTTCATCCGTCCTAGTTCTTCGCCTTGGGGTGCACCTGTTCTTTTCGTGAAGAAGAAAGATGGATCGTTTTGTATGTGCATCGATTATCGTGAGCTTAACAAGCTTACCATCAAGAACCGTTATCCTCTTCCTCGTATTGATGATTTGTTTGACCAACTTCAAGGAGCTGCTATTTTCTCGAAGATCGATTTACGTTCTGGCTATCATCAATTGCGAGTCCATGATGGTGATATCCCAAAGACCGCTTTTCATACTCGTTATGGACACTATGAGTTTATGGTGATGCCTTTTGGTTTAACCAATGCTCCTGCTGTCTTCATGGATCTCGAGAACCGAGTATGCAAGCCTTATCTAGACAAGTTTGTGATCGTCTTCATTGATGACATACTTATCTATTCCAAGTCCAACACCGATCATGAACTGCATTTGAGATTGGTTCTTGAGTTGTTAAAGAAAGAGCAATTGTACGCAAAGTTCTCAAAGTGTGACTTCTGGCTCGAGGAAGTTCAATTCTAGGACACGTGGTGAATAGCCAAGGAATACACGTTGATCCTGCAAAGGTGGAAGCTGTGAAGAATTGGTGTGTTCCTACAACTCCTACCGAAGTTCGTTCTTTTCTTGGTCTTGCTGGTTATTATCGGCGATTCATTGCCAATTTCTCGAGGATCGCGAAACCGCTCACTACTTTGACACAAAAGAATAAACCATTCGAGTGGGGTTCCGAGCAAGAAGAAGCTTTTGAAGCGTTAAAGCATAAGTTATGCAATGCTCCTATCCTGACCCTACCCGATGGAAACGAAGATTTCACCGTGTATTGTGATGCATCTAAACAAGGCCTTGGTTGTGTTCTTATGCAACGAGGGAAGGTCATAGCTTACGCATCGAGGCAATTGAAGGTTCACGAGGTGAATTACACAACTCATGATCTCGAGCTTGGTGCTGTTGTATTTGCTTTGAAGATTTGGAGGCACTACCTGTATGGTACGCAATGTATAGTCTACACCGATCACAAAAGCCTTCAACACGTTTTCAATCAAAAAGATCTCAACATGAGACAACGTCGTTGGGTGGAGTTGATTAGTGATTACGATTGTGACATTCGTTATCATCCTGGTAAAGCAAACGTTGTAGCCGATGCACTAAGCCGAAAGATTCACAACAAGATGATCTCATTCCAAGAAATTCGCGATCGACGTCAATGGTTTGACACTTTGGGTGAGTTCGATACTGAGATCTGACTAGATGTCAACGAGACCACGGTACTACTACAAAACCTGAGAATAGATAGTGACATTGAGTCTAGCATCCTGGAGGCTCAACAAATGGTTCAACGAGGAGGAAGAATGAAGGATGAGTTGGAGCATAATCTTCTAACTCAATTGGAAACGAAACCCAATGGGTTGATGTACTTCGCCAATCGCATTTGGATTCCAAATCGTGATAACATTCGTACCTTTATTATGAATGAAGCTCATCAAACTCGTTATTCTATTCATCCTGGTTCCGATAAGATGTACATGGACCTACGTGGTCAATATTGGTGGCCTGGAATGAAGAAAGACATAGCGACTTATGTAGCTAAGTGCCTCACATGTACGAAGGTTAAAGCTGAACATCAACGTCCAAGTGGATTACTTGAGCAACCCGAGATTCCTATGTGGAAATGGGAACACATATCCATGGACTTCATAACAAAGCTACCCCAAACCTCTCGAGGACATGATAGCATATGGGTGATCGTTGACCGATTGACCAAGTCGGCACATTTTATACCATACGTGACACTTACAAGACATCAAAGTTAGCTCGTATATACGTTGATGAGATTGTAAGTCGTCATGGGGTACCTCTGCACATCATATCCGACCGAGATGCTCGTTTCACTTCACATTTTTGGTCGTCTATGCAAGAACTCTTGGGTACACAATTAGATCTAAGCACGGCTTACCATCCCCAAACTGATGGTCAAACCGAGCGAACGATCCAAACCTTGGAGGATTTGCTACGTCTCTGTGTTCTTGACTTTGGTGGCGATTGGGATACGCATCTACTGCTCGCGGAATTTTCGTATAACAATAGTTATCACTCGAGTATCAAGATGGCACCGTTTGAAGCACTTTATGGTCGAAAATGTCGTTCACCGATCTGTTGGACCGACATTGGTGAAAACTTCATCACTGGTCCTGAACTTATACAAGAGACGATCGATAAAGTTTCTATTATTCGCAATAACCTTGATGTGGCGAGAAGTCGTCAAAAGAGCTATGCTGACAAGCGACGTAAGCCATTGGAATTCCAAGTTGGGGAGATGGTTCTTCTTAAGGTTTCACCGTGGAAAGGTGTGGTTCGCTTTGGAAAGAAGGGCAAACTGGCTCCAAGGTTTGTAGGACCTTTCAAAATCCTGAAAAGGATTGGGAAAGTGGCTTATAAACTAGAGCTACCTTCCGACCTTAGTGGAGTTCATCCTGTATTTCACGTCTCAAATTTGAGAAAGTGCTTAGCTGACAAAAGTCTGCATGTCCCGTTGGAAGACATCCAGATTGACGAGTCATTGCATTTTGTCGAAAAACCTGCTGAAATCGTGGATCGCATAATGAAGAAGACTAGAACCACAACAACCCCAATCGTCAAGGTTCGTTGGGAAAATAAACGTGGCACCGAATTTACTTGGGAACGTGAGGAGCACATGAAGAAGAGATACCCATTCTTATTTGTATAGTTTCATTTCTTTTTATTTCGGAACGAAATTCTTTTAAGTTGGGGAGACTGTAACATCTCGTATTTTTTTGTTAACTAAAAGTTAACTTCGTTTACTCTTACAAGGGTTATTTTTGTCAATTTTGAAACTCATGTGTTGATTGTGCTTATTCATTATTGTCATTAAGTTAAAAATATAAATATAAAAAAAATAATAATAAATAATAATGTTAATATTAATAAAAGTGACAATAATAATAATATAATAATAATAATAATATTTGTAATAATAATAGAATAATAATAACAACAATAATGTTAATAATAATAAATAATAAATAATAAAAATTTTAACTTAACAATGTTTAAAACCTTAAGTAGTTAAAGATTAGGGGGTCTTAATGTCAATTTATAAACTTCATATTGAAGTTTCTGCTTAAAATAAAAGAAACTTAAATTTGAGGGACCAAATGTGTAATTAACCAAAACCCGCCCCCCTTACCCCGTATTTCCGGCAGGGACTCCGGCCACCCTCCGGCCGAAGTCCGGCGAGTTTAAAACCCCCAAACCCTTCGTTTTTGTAATCCAAAAACCGTCCCAAAACCTCCTGGAACCTACCTCGAACTTGAATGCAACTTGTAATCGAGTTAAAGCATCGGTTACAAAGCTCAATCGAGAGCGTAACCGAAGCTTTAAACACCATAGCCGTTCGGGCATTTAATCTTAATAATAATCTAATTAAACTAACCTAAGTAATCTCTAAGTAATCCTAAGTATTCAGAACTCTCAATTTCACCTGATAACTCATTTCCTTGACATTCGAATCATCATCCTCGTCGCGACCTGCTACATAGTGAACTTCAACTTTCGTTCGATTATAACCAAAATTGGGTGAGGGCTTTTACTTAACAACATCATTGGAAACTTCTGTCGCGACGAATTCGTGTTTAATCATCATTATCTTCTCGAACCGGATTTACCATAGTCGTGATTGTTCTTCATCTTGTTTTCATCGATTTAAACTTCAAACCAGTAATTAATTGTACCAATACACTCGGTTTTACTTGGGGATCAAAAGCCCTAAGGTGGATTCCATTACCATTCGTGATTCGGTGTTCAATTTGATCGAATCTATTTCTAGGGTTCATGTGAAATTTGGGGGTTTGTTTAAGTTTGTATTTAACAATTAAAACGCGGATTCTAACGCGGCTGGAAGCCTTTGGTTCACTGGTAAAACACATGACCCCTAAACAGGAGGTCCCCGGTTCGAATCCGGGGAACCTCATGTATTTTTTTAGGCCTTTTTGGCTTTCAAATTTAATGTTAAAAATTTCTAAAAATTATGAAAAATCAATTCATAAACTTTGTTTCTTTTAAAACTATTTAATCATTTTTCTGTAATTTATTTATAAAAATATCTTTATATTATTATCCTAAAGTTAATAATATAATTACAATATTTTTATAAAAATGTAGACTTTAAATACTAGTTTAATTTACACAAACTAATATTTCAAACATTGCCTTTAATCTATTGTTTAATTTTATGTTCTTTTTATTTAATTACAAAATTGATCTAAACTTTATAAACATTACAAAATTATTATAAAAGTTATTATTAATCCATATGTTTATATAAAATATAAATTAAATCGTTCCCACGAGAATATAATTGAGTTCTTATTTGGCAAATATAATCAACAAAACCCCAAACATCAAGTTGATCACTAGTCCTCTTAATTCATTAAACTTATTGTAAAGTTTTAATCTTGTAAACATATATATTTAGGTGTCTTGTGACGATACATCTTGGAACGACGCTTGTTATTATTCTTATTAATCGTCATCCTTATACTTATTTTTGCCATGTGAGTTTTCCTTGCCCCTTTTTATATTTTCACACTAATTTGGGGTGAAACATGATACTTATTCTCATACACTTGTAAACGTTTAAACTTGTAATCACTTGCAATTCATATTTTTGTCATGGTTATTTGTGTTTTGTAAGTGTTTATATGAGATACATATTTTGTTTGCAATCATTAACTATTGCTAGCCTAGCGACGTCTTAGATCTTTGGGCCTGACAAGCCTATTTGGTGCTAAAGCCGAGGTATTGCCGGCTCCTGATGACGTATGCTTGTTCATCATAGGAACCAAATACACTTAGCCAATCTTTTATACTTGTAATCAAGTCGAGGTTTGGTTGTAACGATATGTGTTCTATAACCTTACTTGCTTATGACCTATGACATGAATTGCTACTTGTAACCTTTTTCATATTATGTAAGAAAACCTTGAAAAACTCACCAACTATTTTTAGTTGACACTTATTTTAATCATGTTTCAGGTCAACCTCAAGTTTAAAGTGATCCTTTTGAAGCATGCTATAATCTAGGACTTGGACCTAGTTAATGAAATAAAAAGTTTTCTTTATGTTATGTTATGTTTGAGCTTATTATTTGTTTGAGACTTATGATTGTATTTCATTTCAAGACTTATGATAATAATATTTACATTTTAATATAGCGTTATGTGGCTGTGAACAATCTTAACCCTCACATCTCGACGTTTCCGCCGTCAAGGTTGGGGTGTGACAATATTTTTAATTAATAATTAATATTAATTATCTATCAAATGAAATCCAGGTTAATTGGAACCCGATTATTTGTGTTTACACTTATTTGTTGCAACGAACTCGAGGTGAGTCTTCATGACCCCTATTTTACATTACTTTCTTTTTGGGGGAGAAACATGCAAACTTTATTTATATATGGTTTCTAGTATTATTATTTATCGCATTTTAAGTTAGTGCAAACATACTTAAAAGTGCTTACATTCTCAAACCGTTAGTAATGTGTAGCGAGGTAATTCTGAGTAGTACTACTGAGTTTGACAAACCCCGCCCGGGCTAGTCGCGCTAGCTTGATTGGAGGTCAAACGGGTGTATGATTGACCTAACATTTGTCATTGTCCGGGTTAGACGTGACGGGAAGGCAACAAAAATACAAACAATCAGCTTTGGTTTGAAACACTAAGTAACTCGTTATAGGCTAGCTACCTATCGATATACTTTAATTACTTTACCATTCGAACAATTACAAACATTTTTATCTGCTATTAAACCTGTGAACTCACCAATTTTATGTTGACACATTTTAACATGTTTTCTCATGTCATAGGAACGCTTAAGTTCATGTTGCACTGTTGGAGCTGTAAAAGATAGTCTGTATTATCAACATAGTGAAAGTCAACAAAAGTCAACGTCACGGTCAAAGTCAACAAAAGTCAAACCCGATATGTTCGAGACGAGAAACCGAGACGAGACGTTGAAGATTTAAATGACTAAGAGTTTTATTGTAATAAATATATTTTGTGTGAACAAAATATATTTTATCTTGTTTTTAGTCATTTTTATGTTTTATATGTAATTTTCATTAATTAGCCTAAGTCTAGGGGGTTAAATGTAATTAGTGAATATTTGTCTAGACTATAAATAGGTTAATTATCATTAGGTTTTGGTTAACGGTTGAATAACCAAGAGATTGAGGGATTACTTGTAAACATATTTGCAATCTAATTGAAGATCAAAGTGGTTTTAGTGTGATTATCATTATTTTGATCTAATTCTTTATGATTTGATTCAAGTTTGTTCATCCTGAAGTTACAATTTGGTATCAGAGCCTTATTGGATCAAATGCATTGAAGAATTGAAGTTTTTGTTGCTGATTTTGAAGGTGTTCATTAGAATTTTAGAAAGAGAAAGTGGGGTTAAAAGAGAGAAAGTAGATCTGAAAATTCAAATTTCATCCCAATCACAATCAATTCATCAGATCTACAACAATCTAATACAGATTTGAAGATATACAACATAAATTCCTGATCTACACCTTAGGTTATACAAGAAATTGAAAGAAAAATTCAGATCTGAAAAAGTTTCTCTCACACACACTAGTGTGTGTTCTTGATGTTCTTGAGCTTCAAATCTTCAAGGGGCGAAACTAGATTCGATCTTGAACGAAAGTTCAAACTGTTCCGGCGAAATTACAGTTTCGTCCGACGAAACTGTAATTCCGGCGAAATTACAGTTTCGTCCGGCGAAACTGTAATTCCGGCGAAACTACATATTTTCCGGTGAAACTATAACCTGCGAAATTATAAAAATCAGCGAAATAAAAAAAAATAAATCTGCGAATTTAATATTCATGTTGCAAAATTAAATGCGAAATTAAAAAAACATACATCCTCTATCAGAAGCTCCCTATCGCCACCACCACCACCGCCCCTTCTACCACTAGCAAATCGCCCAACTGCAAATCCACCACCAGGGAGCTCATGGCGACAAACATGGGAGAATACAAGGATGATAGAGTTCTTCTGAAGCTGCCTTACTTCCCCGATAACGAGCTTCATCTCCGATAACGAAGCTTCTTTGCATACAACACAGTGCAATTCGCACGTGACTTTGCATCTCTCCCACCCGATGGAGATCTCACCTTACTGAGTTCTTCTGAAGCTGCCTTACTTCCCCTCACCAAACCGCCGCCACGAAGAAACACTACCCTCTCTCCGTGAACGATCCCTCTCCGATCTAAACTTTTGAACCTCAGTTACTAAACCGCCACCCTTGCTGCATTTTTTATCACCAAAATCAGACTAGGAGTCGAGATCTATCCGAAGATAACCTTCATTCGCCGCCACTTGCTAGCGGAGAGTCGCTGGAGAGACGGCGGTGGTCGAAACCCTAGCCGCAACCACCTTCACTCATCAATATCTTCTTGATTATTGATTTTCTGGGCAAACTGAGACCACTTTTGGATTTAGGAGGTTGTGTTTCATGAGAATAGAAGTTCAAATCGGGATAACTCACCGGATTTTTTTTCCGGCCACCGGAACTCTCGCCGGAAAGGCGGCTCGTCGGAGATAATCCTGCCAGAACCCTAGAGGGTTCACTTTCATCCGATTCTCTCTCTCTCTATACTTTGTGTGTGTTTTGTTTTGAAAGTATTTTTGTTAAAGTATTTTGTTAGGGTTAGGATATATGTTAGGGTTTTGGTTGGATTTGGGTTTAGATTTGTTAGTGGACTTTATTTTTCTCATTGGGTTAATAATTTGAGCTAACATTTTTAAATTGCTATTGAGCTTATAATTGGACTGTGTTTAAAGGAATTGTGTGGGCTCATTAAAAAAACAAAGAAAGTGGGCTAGTAAAAATTAAATATTGGGCTGCATTTATTCTAAATAATATTTTTCCCGGGGGAGAATTATTCTAAATTTTTTGGGAAAAATATTTTTGGGGCGTTTAATTGTTTAAACAAAATAAAAATAAAAATGGCTTTTGCAGAACTGACTAAATCCTTCAAATATGATAATCTCACAATTGCACAATGTCGGTTTGATAATTTTGCAGCTTTAAAGAATGAAACGATGTCTGATTTTGTTGATCGTTTTCTGTTGGTGGCAAGTAATCTGAAGAAGTTTGATGCCCAATTGGGAAATCATGAACAAGTTCTAAGATTGCTTGATTCCCTCCCATCATAATGGAGCTCACACGGCAAGTCGATTAAAAGAGATAGAGGTTTTTGGGATTACAAACTAATGGAGGTGATCAACAAACTAATGGAGGTGATCAACAAACTAAAAGAAACGGAGTTGGATATCAAACATCGTGAATACCATGAAGCAACATATCTAACTCCAAAGATCACTTCAAACTCCAAAGAGAAACCAGAAGAGAGATCTGATTCTGGCACCAATTCTGACGGTTTACCGAAACCTGGAACTGAAGAGGTACAAGAGGAGCTTAAGCAGATATCAATGGGTAAAGGTGGAGCTGAGTTAAATGCTGAAGTTTGTGATGCTGAGAAGGAAGAGGAATGGAAGCGAAATTCCAGAGTTTGCAACTGTGAGAAGGCTCTTACTGCTGAAAAAGTCATCCTGGATCTTCCATACAAGACGGTTCAGGATATGTGTTCTTCTGCTTGTAAAATTCATTTATTTGATGTGTATAAAGCTAATAGGTTACTTTTAGATAACCAAAAGGAGTTAACCACCATAAACGCAGAACTTAAAAAGAATAAAGCCAAGTATTTCATAAAATTAAATAAAGCTTTAAAAGAAAATGATCATTTAAAACGAACTCTTCTTGAAAGAAATGTTGAAATAATATTTTAAACGAAAGAGTCACTTTGGCTGAATTTGAAACAAGCAAGCTTAAAACAAAGCTTGATAGATGGACCATATCCGGAATGAAACAGGAAGTGCTACTGTGTAAATAGAGAGGAGCTGGGATTAAAACGGGAGTGGGTTGTGGTGAAAATCCATACGTCTATCCTCCTCCTAGTACCCATTGTTACTCTCCTATGCCTCAACCTCATCCATCTAATGATTTGATTGAAGCTGCAGAAACTAATAGTTTAAATGCAGGTTTAACCAACGTTAATCTTAAAGAGGTTAGAGATGTGCAGGATTCACCTGTAGGTTTGGGATTTCTCTAGTAGGAGTCTAATAAGAAGATTAATGATGATTCCACTTCTGATGCTTCATCACCAATAGGAACAGTTGTTAAAGAAGGAACAATTGTTGAATCATCAAGCAATCAGAATCCTATAATCAAAAATTCAAAACAGGTAATATTCCTTCGTTTGTTCCTGTCAGGTTTGTTAAAGAAGGAACAATTGTTGAATCATCAAGCAATCAGAATCCTATAATCAAAGTCGACACAATAGGAGGTGTCAATCAAGATCCGCTGGAGAATGATCTGTGTATACAAGACTGGATAAGCTCAGATGATGAATCAACACAGAGGAGCGTGTTGGTTCCTCATAGATCTATATTGTAACATCTCGTATTTTTTTGTTAAATTAAAAGTTAATCTTGTTAAGTTCTTGTAAGGACTACTTGTGCCATTATGAAATTTATGAGATTCTTATGCTTGGTATGTCTTTTAAATCCTTAATTTGAAGCTAATAATGTTAAATTAAATAGAATATAATTATGATAATATATCATAATAGTATTAGTAATAGTAATATTAGCAATAAATAATAACTAATAATAGTAATATAAAAAAAATCAAATAATATGGTTAATTAATATAAAAAATATATATGTATATTGTAATAGTTACCAAACTTAACAATGTTTAGAACTTTACGAAATTAAGGTTTAGGGGGTTTTAATGCCAATTTAGAAATTTTAATATTTAAGTTTGTGCATAAATGTAACAATGGAAACTTCAGGGACCAGAATTGCAAAATTTCAAAACCCTCTCTTCTTTTTTCTTTTCTTTCCCGTTTCTCCGGCCGTTTCCGGCCGACTCCCGGCGAACTCCGACGAGACTAGAAACCTTTGAAATCGGTCGTTTCGAGACCCAGAACCGTTCTCAAATCCTTCTAGAACTCGTTTCGAACTTGAATGCACCCATTAAACGTGTTTAATCATCGGTTACTAAGCGAATCGAATACATAACCGAAACATTCCAATTACTTAGCCGTTCGAGCATTAAATCGTTGTATTAATCTAATTAAACGAACAGAAACTATCATCTAACAAATTCCAAGTGTTCACAACCACCAATTACACTTAAAACAAACAAAAACAACGAATTCAATCACCATCTTCGTCGCGACCTGCAACTCAACCGAACATTATCTTCTGAGCTTCAATTGACCAAATTCGCAAAGGCTTTGCATCGAGGTCATCACGCGAAGCTGCCCATAAATTTAATTTGATTATCGTTGAGGTTTGCCTATCCATCAAGACTTCCACGTCCGCAACGTTTTCTCGAGTGTTCAAACACCAATCCATAACAATTCGGGTAATTAAAACTACCTTTATACTCGATTTCATATGGGGATCAAAAGCCCTAACCTTTCGATCGATTACAATGTTCATATGGGGCTCAATTTGATCGAACATTGTTCTAGGGCTTATATGAGAATTGGGGGTTTTTCATTCGCGATGATTCTTAAGCTTCAAAACCAGGTTGTAACCGCGGCTGGATGCCTTGGTTCACTGGTTAACACGCTCCCATCCTAACCTAGAGGTCCCGGGTTCGAACCCGGGCACCCTCTGTTTTTTAAAAAGGTTGTTTTAGCCTTTAATTAAGTAAAAAAATTATTTTAAAAATAAAAATAACTTTCACAAACTCTCAATTTTTTTTAAATCATCTAAACCTTTTCTGTACATTATTTCTTGAAAAACTTTTTATAAAAATTATTTACAAACATCTTAACTAAAATATCTTTAAAAAATAGATTTGTACGATAAGTCCAAACTTACTACATTATTGGAACTTTATGTTTTTCCTTGATTAGAAGTTATAATAATAATTATTAAATTCAAATATATTTTGTTTATAGCTAATTACGCAAGTTATTTACAAAGGATTTAATTCCTTTAAAATCTTATAATTAGTACCTTATTTTCATCAAATGAATCATAAAAGTGTTTATTGAGTGGTTTTATAAATTTTCCCCAATTCATATTGGAACACTAGTGTTATTATATCGTTAACCATATTATTGACCTAAATCTTATAATATATATATAGGTGCCTTGTGACGTTCATCTTGGAACGGCGTTTATTATTATTCTTATTGATCTTCATTATATATTTATTTTAACATGTGAGTTCTCCTTGCCCCATTTTATCTTATTTCACACACTACTTGGGGTGAAACATGATTATCTATACATTGTACACTTATTAACGTTTGAGACTTGTAAGCACATGCAATTCATCTTATTATTATGTCATGGTTATTTGTGTATTGTAAGTGTTTATATGAGATACATAGTTTTGTTTACAATCATTAACTATTGCTAGCCTGGCGACGTCTTAGATCTTTGGGCCTGACAAGCCTATTTGGTGCTAAAGTCGATGTATTGCCGACTCCTAGGAGCCGTATGCTTGTGCACTAGGGAACCAAATACACTTAGCCAATCTTTTATACTTGTAATCAAGTCGAGGTTTGATTGTAACATTATGTGTTCTATAACCTTACTAGCTTATAACCTATGACATGAATTGCTACTTGTAACCTTTTTCTTATTATGTATGAAAACCTTGGAAACTCACCAACTATTTTTAGTTGACTCTTATTTTCATCATGTTTCAGGTCAACCTCAAGCTTAAAGTGATCTTTTTGAAGCATGCTATAATCTAGGATTTGGACCTAGTAAATGAAATAAAAAGTTTACTTTATGTTTTGTTGCATTTGAACTTATTACTTGTTTGGGAATTATGATTGTATTTTCATTTCAAGACTTATGATAATAATATTTACAATTTAATATAGCGTTATGTGGCTGTGAACAATCTTAACCCTCACATCTCGACGTTTCCGCCGTCAAGGTTGGGGTGTGACAGATTGGTATCAGAGCCCATAACTATAGGGATTTAGGTTATTAGTAATGGTGACCTAGACTATAGCTTATGCATGAACCTCATAGGATAATATTTATATTCTTAGAAATATATATATTGTGACATGCTACATAATGCTATACTTTATTTATGTGCAACTTGGTGCCTTAGCATAGGTTGCCTTGTAATTGTCTAAATTTTGTTACTTGTCTCCCTAAACCTAACTTTGACTCATTGACTCTCCCCGACAAATGAAACTTCTTAATCTTATTCTCGTCAACACGTGGAATCATATACTTATGCTTAAGAATTAATCTTTAGACTTATGTCTAATCTATGTAAATCTCATCATGGTTTTGATTTCATAACCTAATAATTTGTGTGACACATGGACACCTGTATTCTGGATTTCCTGGCAAAAGGCCCTCGGGCTAAGGCAAGCATATCGCATAAATCCTACGGGACTAGTTATGCTTACCTGGGGATTTCTGGGATGAGTGATAAACCATGGTCAACATACACAAATTTCTAAGGCGAGTGGGTCAACTTACCTTGACGTGTCAACGTTTCCAAATGGTAATGCGTTACCAAATGGAACCATTCCATGTGCCTTACAACTTTTTGCCTTATCCCTGTTGAAAATTAATCCTTGTTATTCCAATTCTCATATCTAACTCATTTGTATATTCCAGCATGTCTCGTCATCATGGAAAGCGTGGAAGTTCCGATCGTAAGTTAGCCGCCATGATTGCTCGACAAATGGCTGCTGTCATTCCGACCATGGTTGCTGAACTTAATAGCACCTTAATGACCAACGCTAGCAACAATGGAAATGGTCATGGAGAGAATAGCAACAATCAAAACGGGAACAATCAACATGGGAATAATCAAACTTGCACCTTCAAACACTTCAGCTCTTGCAAGCCCACTAGTTTTAGTGGCAAGGAAGGAGCCACTGGTCTTCTTGAGTGGTTCGAAAGCATGGAGAATACCTTTATCAATTGTGAGTGTCCCGATGCACTCAAGTTCGTTATGCCACTAGTATGTTCCAACAAAGGGCTCTTACCTGGTGGAATAGCGAGAAGAGGAATCGTGGACCCGATGCTATTCTAGCACTTACATGGGAAGAGTTCAAGAACATCGCCATCGCGAAGTTCTGCCCAAGAAGTGAATTGCAAAAGTTGGAAGAAGAGTTTTGGAATTTGAAACAAAATGATGGTGATCATTTGGCCTACTCAACTAGGCATCATGAGTTGAGTATACTGCTGCCCCATATGGTCGACACTGTTCCCCGTAACATCGAGAAGTTCATTAAGGGTGTACCACCCCAAATTCAAGATGCTGTGGTGGGTAGCCGACCCACAACCTTGGAAGAAGCCATTACAATCACCGCTCAACTCACCGAGAACCATATAAGCGGGCACCATGTCTGTGAAGGGTGCAAAGAAGGTGGAGAAGACGGCTACCGAGGCAGTTAAGGAGACCAAAGCTGAACCGTCTAACAACCACAACAACAACAAGAAGCGCAAGTTCACACCGGCGCGTAACTATGCCGTGGCTGCACCCAAACAACCCCAAAGACAACTTGTACCTACGGCTACACCTGTGGCACAAGTGCCTGGGGCTAGGGCTTATGCTGGTCCTCAACCGATGTGCAACACGTGTAGGTATCATCATCCGGGGAATCAACCATGCCGCATTTGCACCTTATGCGGTAAATATGGTCATTTGGTGGCGACTTGCCACCGTGCGCCTAACAATGCCGCTGTGGTCACAAACCATGTTTGCTACAACTGTGGGGAACCTGGCCATTTTCGCCCACAATGCCCTCGTCTTGTGGGTAATGTTCCACAAGCCCGAGGACGTGCTTTCAACATCAACGCTAACCAAGCACAAGCAAACAACGATGTGGTGAATGGTACGTTAACTCACCCTTAAATTTTGTGATCAAATTCATTTCATATTTTACCTGTATTGTTAAATACCTTAAAAATTAAACAGGTATGTTCCTTATTAACAAAACTTATGCCTATGTCCTATTTGATTCTGGAGCCGATAAAAGTTTTGTTTCATTAGAGTTTGAACCCATACTTGCTAAGCCACATACGAAACTAGAAAGACCTCTTACTGTTGAAGTTGCCGATGGAGAACCGATCACCGTTGACGTTATCATTCGTGATTGCATCTTAAGTCTTGACACGCATGATTTTCTTATCGATCTTATCCCTATGAAACTTGGAAGCTTTGACGTCATCATTGGTATGGATTGGTTAGCCAAACACCATGCCGAGATCATTTGTTTCGAGAAGTGCATTCGTATACCGTTACTCTCTGGAGATACGTTGAAGGTGTTCGGTGAAAAATCTTCCAAAGGGCTTAAACTCATGTCTTGCACTCAAGCCCGAAAGTGCTTAAACAAGAAGTATATGGCCTTTTTGGCTTACGTGGTCAACACGAAAGTCAAAGGGAAAGAACTTAAGGATGTCCCTATCGTACGAGAGTTTCCTGAAGTATTTCCCGATGACCTTAGTGGTTTACCTCCCGTGCGTGAAGTTGAGTTTAAAATCGACTTGATACCGGGAGCAAACCCCGTGGCTAAGTCACCATATCGGCTTGCACCATCGGAAATGCAAGAACTCTCTTGTCAACTGCAAGAGCTATCCGAGAAAGGCTTCATCCGTCCTAGTTCTTCGCCTTGGGGTGCACCTGTTCTTTTCGTGAAGAAGAAAGATGGATCATTTCGTATGTGCATCGATTATCGTGAACTTAACAAGCTTACCATCAAGAATCGTTATCCTCTCCCTCGCATCGATGACTTGTTCGATCAACTTCAAGGAGCTGCTATTTTCTCGAAGATTGATTACGTTCTGGATATCATCAATTACGAGTTCATGAGGATGACATCCCAAAGACCGCTTTTCGTACTCGTTATGGACACTATGAGTTTATGGTGATGCCTTTTGGTTTAACCAATGCTCCTGCTGTCTTCATGGATCTCATGAACCGAGTATGCAAGCCTTATCTAGACAAGTTTGTGATCGTCTTTATTGATGACATACTTATCTATTCCAAGTCCAACACCGATCATGAGCTGCATTTGAGATTGGTTCTTGAGTTGTTAAGGAAAGAGCAATTGTACGCAAAGTTCTCGAAGTGTGATTTCTGGCTCGAAGAAGTTCAATTTCTAGGACACGTGGTGAATAGCCAAGGAATTCACGTTGATCCTGCAAAGGTGGAAGCTGTGAAGAATTGGTGTGTTCCTACAACTCCTACCGAAGCTCATTCTTTTCTTGGTCTTGCTGGTTATTATCGGCGATTCATTGCCAATTTCTCGAGGATCGCGAAACCGCTCACCACTTTGACACAAAAGTATAAACCTTTCGAGTGGGGTTCCGAGCAAGAAGAAGCTTTTGAAGCATTAAAGCATAAGTTATGCAATGCCCCTATCTTGACCCTACCCGATGGAAACGATGATTTCACTGTGTATTGTGACGCATCTAAACAAGGCCTTGGTTGTGTTATTATGCAACGAGGGAAGGTCATAGCTTACGCATCGAGGCAATTAAAGGTTCACGAGGTGAATTACACAACTCATGATCTCGAGCTTGGTGCTGTTGTATTTGCTTTGAAGATTTGGAGGCACTACCTGTATGGTACACAATGTATAGTCTACACCGATCACAAAAGCCTTCAACACGTTTTCAATCAAAAAGATCTCAATATGAGACAACGTCGTTGGGTGGAGTTGATTAGTGACTATGATTGTGACATTCGTTACCATCCTGGTAAAGCAAACGTTGTGGCCGATGCACTGAGCCGAAAGATTCACAACAAGATGATCTCATTCCAAGAAATTCGAGATCGACGTCAATGGTTTGACACCTTGGGTGAGTTCGATACTGAAATTCGACTAGATGTCAATGAGACCACCGTACTACTACAAAACCTGAGAATAGATAGTGACATCGAGTCTAGCATCCTGGAGGCTCAACAAATGGTTCAACGAGAAGGGAGAATGAAGGATGAGTTGGAGCATAATCTTCTAACCCAATTGGAAACGAAACCCAATGGATTGATGTACTTCGCCAATCGTATTTGGGTTCCAAATCGCGATAACATTCGTACCTTTATTATGAACGAAGCTCATCAAACTCGTTATTCATTCATCCTGGTTCCGATAAGATGTACATGGACCTACGTGGTCAATATTGGTGGCCTGGAATGAAGAAAGACATAGCGACTTATGTAGCTAAGTGCCTCACATGTACGAAAGTTAAAGCCGAACATCAACGTCCAAGTGGATTACTTGAGCAACCCGAGATCCTATGTGGAAATGGGAACACATATCCATGGACTTCATAACAAAGCTACCCCGAACCTCTCGAGGACATGATAGCATATGGGTGATCGTTGACCGATTGACCAAGTCGGCACATTTCATACCCATACACGACACCTACAAGACATCAAAGTTAGCTCGTATATACGTTGATGAGATTGTAAGTCGCCATGGGGTACCTCTGCACATTATATCCGACCGAGATGCTCGTTTCACTTCACATTTTTGGTCATCTATGCAAGAACTCTTGGGTACACAATTAGATCTAAGCACGGCTTACCATCCTCAAACTGATGGTCAAACCGAGCGAACGATCCAAACTTTGGAGGACTTGTTACGTCTCTGTGTTCTTGACTTTGGTGGCGATTGGGATACGCACCTACCGCTTGCGGAATTTTCGTATAACAATAGTTACCACTCGAGTATCAAGATGGCACCGTTTGAAGCACTTTATGGTCGAAAATGTCGTTCACCGATCTGTTGGACCGACATTGGTGAAAACTTCATCACTGGTCCTGAACTTATACAAGAGACGACCGATAAAGTTTCTATTATTCGCAAGAACCTTGAAGTGGCGAGAAGTCGTCAAAAGAGTTATGCTGACAAGCGACGTAAGCCATTAGAATTCCAAGTTGGGGAGATGGTTCTTCTCAAGGTTTCACCGTGGAAAGGGGTGGTTCGTTTTGGAAAGAAGGGCAAACTGGCTCCAAGGTTTGTAGAACCTTTCAAAATCCTGAAAAGGATTGGGAAAGTGGCTTATAAACTAGAGTTACCTTCCGACCTTAGTGGAATTCATCCTGTGTCCACGTCTCAAATTTGAGAAGATGTTTGGCCGACGAAAGTCTGTATGTTCCGCTGGAAGACATTCAGATCGACGAGTCATTACATTTTGTCGAGAAACCTGTAGAGATCATGGATCGTATAATGAAGAAGACTAGAACCACAACAACCCCAATCGTCAAGGTTCGATGGGAAAATAAACGTGGCGCTGAATTTACTTGGGAACGGGAGGAGCACATGAAGAAGAGATACCCATTCTTATTTGTATAGTTTCATTTCTTTTAATTTCGGGACGAAATTCTTTTAAGTTGGGGAGACTGTAACATCTCGTATTTTTTTGTTAAATTAAAAGTTAATCTTGTTAAAGTTCTTGTAAGGACTACTTGTGCCGTTATGAAATTTATGAGATTCTTATGCTTGGTATGTCTTTTAAATCCTTAATTTGAAGCTAATAATGTTAAATTAAATAGAATATAATTATGATAATAATAATCATAATAGTATTAGTAATAGTAATATTAGCAATAAATAATAACTAATAATAGTAATATAAAAAAATCAAATAATATGGTTATTAATATAAAAAAATATATATATATATATTGTAATAGTTACCAAACTTAACAATGTTTAGAACTTTACGAAATTAAGGTTTAGGGGGTTTTAATGCCAATTTAGAAATTTTAATATTTAAGTTTGTGCATAAATGTAACAATGGAAACTTCAGGGACCAGAATTGCAAAATTTCAAAACCCTCTCTTCTTTTTCTCTTTTCTTTCCCGTTTCTCCGGCCGTTTCCCGGCCGACTCCGGCGAACTCCGACGAGACTAGAAACCTTTGAAATCGGTCGTTTCGAGACCCAGAACCGTTCTCAAATCCTTCTAGAACTCGTTTCGAACTTGAATGCACCATTAAACGTGTTTAATCATCGGTTACTAAGCGAATCGAATACATAACCGAAACATTCCAATTACTTAGCCGTTCGAGCATTAAATCGTTGTATTAATCTAATTAAATGAACAGAAACTATCATCTAACAAATTCCAAGTGTTCACAACCACCAATTACACTTAAAACAAACAAAAACAACGAATTCAATCACCATCTTCGTCGCGACCTGCAACTCAACCGAACATTATCTTCTGAGCTTTAATTGACCAAATTCGCAAAGGGCTTTGCATCGAGGTCATCACGCGAAGCTGCCCATAAATTTAATTTGATTATCGTTGAGGTTTGCCTATCCATCAAGACTTCCACGTCCGCAACGTTTTCTCGAGTGTTCAAACACCAATCCATAACAATTCGGGTAATTAAAACTACCTTTATACTCGATTTCATATGGGGATCAAAAGCCCTAACCTTTCGATCGATTACAATGTTCATATGGGGCTCAATTTGATCGAACATTGTTCTAGGGCTTATATGAGAATTGGGGTTTTTCATTCGCGATGATTCTTAAGCTTCAAAACCAGGTTGTAACCGCGGCTGGATGCCTTGGTTCACTGGTTAACACGCTCCCATCCTAACCTAGAGGTCCCGGGTTCGAACCCGGGCACCCTCTGTTTTTTAAAAAAGGTTGTTTTAGCCTTTAATTAAGTAAAAAAATATTTTAAAAATAAAAATAACTTTCACAAACTCTCAATTTTTTTAAATCATCTAAACCTTTTCTGTACATTATTTCTTGAAAAACTTTTTATAAAAATTATTTACAAACATCTTAACTAAAATATCTTTATAAAAATAGATTTGTACGATAAGTCCAAACTTACTACATTATTGGAACTTTATGTTTTTCCTTGATTAGAAGTTATAATAATAATTATTAAATTCAAATATATTTTGTTTATAGCTAATTACGCAAGTTATTTACAAATGATTTAATTCCTTTAAAATCTTATAATTAGTACCTTTATTTTCATCAAATGAATCATAAACAAGTGTTTATTGAGTGGTTTTATAAATTTTTCCCCAATTCATATTGGAACCCTAGTGTTATTATATCGTTAACCATATTATTGACCTAAATCTTATAATATATATATAGGTGCCTTGTGACGTTCATCTTGGAACGACGTTATTATTATTCTTATTGATCTTCATTATATATTTATTTTAACATGTGAGTTCTCCTTGCCCCATTTTATCTTATTTCACACTACTTTGGGGTGAAACATGATTATCTATACATTGTACACTTATTAACGTTTGAGACTTGTAAGCACATGCAATTCATCTTATTATTATGTCATGGTTATTTGTGTATTGTAAGTGTTTATATGAGATACATAGTTTTGTTTACAATCATTAACTATTGCTAGCCTGGCGACATCTTAGATCTTTGGGCCTGACAAGCCTATTTGGTGCTAAAGTCGATGTATTGCCGACTCCTAGGAGCCGTATGCTTGTGCACTAGGGAACCAAATACACTTAGCCAATCTTTTATACTTGTAATCAAGTCGAGGTTTGATTGTAACGTTATGTGTTCTATAACCTTACTAGCTTATAACCTATGACATGAATTGCTACTTGTAACCTTTTTCTTATTATGTATGAAAACCTTGGAAACTCACCAACTATTTTTAGTTGACTCTTATTTTCATCATGTTTCAGGTCAACCTCAAGCTTAAAGTGATCTTTTTGAAGCATGCTATAATCTAGGATTTGGACCTAGTAAATGAAATAAAAAGTTTACTTTATGTTTTGTTGCATTTGAACTTATTACTTGTTTGGGAATTATGATTGTATTTCATTTCAAAACTTATGATAATAATATTTACAATTTAATATAGCGTTATGTGGCTGTGAACAATCTTAACCCTCACATCTCGACGTTTCCGCCGTCAAGGTTGGGGTGTGACATATATATCTCCTGACATTGTCAAGTCTCAAAAGCTTCCAAAAGCTGAACTAAGACCAATACGGATCTCGTTTCCAACTGCAAAACAACCCACTCAATCAGTGAAGATCTCATTCCCTGCTCAACATAGAAAATGCCAAAACAAGCAAGAATCTGCTACAAGCTCAAAACAATCCTCATCCCCACCTGCATCACATGGTTCAGTCAAGCATCAAAAGCCATTCAAGGCTTGTTTTGAGTGTGGAAAAGAAGGTCATGTGGTAAAGAAATGTCCTCAAAGGCTTGCTACAGATGGTAAAGGAAAAACGAATTGCTTCTCCAGCTGTAAGTCTATAAAGAATGTTCCAGATAGTAAAGACAACACAGGTTGCTTCTCTGGATCAAGAGGTAAAAAGCACACATCTTTGAATGGTTGGATGAAAAACCCTCCATCCAAACTTTTTCATGTGAAGCCGGTTCATATGATTCAATGATGAAACTGACCAAAGGTTTAAAACCAAATTCTTTACCTTCCGGTCTTAAACAAAAAATGACTTCCAAATTTAATTCATTCAAATCCAAATTAATTGAACCAAAACAAATTTGGAAAATTAAAAAAAGGATACAACAATCCCCGATTGTTTAAATGGTTGTGTGCAGAAGCTTGTTACTTATCTTGATGAAAAAGGAACTTCGAGGACTATGATGGCTTGGGTTCCCCTTTCTAACTAATATGTTTATGAGTGCAGGAACAATTCAGGAGGACTGTTAGTAATCCGGTTTACTGACAAGGATTGTTCATAATTCAAATTTGAGGCGGAACAAACAGGTTAAGGTCATGGTATTTTATCCATCATCTTGATTTTTATATGCGTTCTCACTTCACAATCACTGCATATTTCTTGATAATTCATTTTTTTATCTTGATAATCAGTGTAGTTTGGAAGATCTTCTTTGATAAATTTTTATTTTTGTACAGTTTTATAAAAAAAATAAAAAATAATAAAATTAAATTAAATAAAAAATTAAATAAAAATAAATAAAAGTTTGCAAAAATAAAAATTTAGGGGGAGAGTATAAGTAAATAAAAATGAAAAGAGAACTGGGAACTTGATTCTTGATTCGAGATGATTGAGAAATGATTGTATATCTTCTTGAAATATTTGTTTTTGCATGACTTGCGTTTGAAAAATGAGAAATAATAGTAATTGATGCTGTTATCTGATTCACATCTTATTTTTAAGTGCAAATAATAGAAAAAAAAACAGATGCTTTAATGATATGCTTGGTAGACTTAGCTTGAAGAATAAAGTAGACAGCAGCATCATGATTTAAAATTAAATATATGCTTAAGGATGTCTGGATTTATGTGATCGTTTTGGCCTGCACGAAAACTGAGTCTCGACAAAAATTAGATTGAGAATTTATCTTTCACCCACCATGATACAAATCATATAAGCCATATCTTTGAGCCATGATTGATTTATTTATGTGTCTTGTGTTTGTGTTAATCTCCTTTGTTGTACGGTAGTACTGACCTGGAGTGATGATCTCCTTTGCTGTATGATAGTACTGACCTGGAGCTCTCATCAGCACATGATTAAATGGTCATCTCCTTTGTTATACATGAGTATAGACCTGGAGCTCTCACCATTTTGGTCTAAGTAGTGTCAAATCGTCTAAATGATGAATTCATCACATAATGTAATATTCTATCAATAATCACTTGCACACTAATGCACAAGTCTTGCTCTGTTAAGATCGTTACAAAATTCAAGAAATCCTGAGGTTAGGTGAGGGTTTTTGCCAAATGATTGTGGGGTCCTAGCACTCTAAGGAATTTAATCGAACCTTAACAAATCATTTGTTGCTTGTTGGAAAAGATAGGGCATGGGTTTAAGTGGACAAACATATCAGCAATCGTTATTGATCTGTTTAAGAATTTCAAAATCCATTCAAAGACTGTGATTAGATTCAGTTATCAGTGTGATCTCATTGCTTGTTGATGTATAAATTTATCTTTATGCTAAAGTATATCTTGAGGATATGATCTCATGATCAATTCACTTCTCGGTTTAAAAAAAACAAAAAAATGTTATAATAAATGTATATAATAAAGAAATTATAATAAATTTCCATTTCAAATTTCTTTTAGATCTTCCATATTATACTATTACAATTTTATCATTTTTCATGTATTTCACAAAAATTGCATACAAACGACATAGGTTCGCTTGTTTTTCACACACAGATACACGAGTTTATTTAGTTAAAATGAAATGATCTAATTAGAAATGTCGAGATTGTGTTTGTGATTGTGTTTCAGATTTTTGCTTTAAGTGATGGCCGATCATCAATTGAGCAGTGTACCTGATCAGAGAACCTGTTCCTCAAGTTTGCAGAAGATACCGAGCTAGGAATCCTCCTCCTACATCTTTTGAAGCACTCAAGATTAGAGATTTGGGAAACATGTTCCAATATCCTTGTAAAACTTGCACTTGAAAAGGGGGAGCATATAAATAGGGGGAGCTTATGAGATGAAAAATTTTTTTATCAAATTCAAAAAGATTCAAATTGAAGATATTTCTACTGTCGACTTCTCGATGCTAATTTCATTTGAAGAGTTGATAATGATAGACTAAGTGGGAGTATTGTTGGAGCTGTAAAAGATAGTTTATATTATCAACACAGTGAAAGTCAACAAAAGTCAACGTCACGGTTAAAGTCAACAAAAGTCAAACCCGACACGTTCGAGACGAGAAACCAAGACGAGACGTTGAAGAGTTAAATGACTAGGAGTTTTATTGTAATAAATATATTTTGTGTGAACAAAATATATTTTATCTTGTTTTTAGTCATTTTTATGTTTTATATGTAATTTTCATTAATTAGCCTAAGTCTAGGGGTTAAGTGTAATTAGTGAATATTTGTCTAGACTATAAATAGGTTAATTGTCATTAGGTTTTGGTTAATGGTTGAATGACCAAGAGATTGAGGGATTACTTGTAAACATATTTTGCAATCTAATTGAAGATCAAAGGGATTTTATGTGATTATCATTATTTTGATCTAATTCTTCATGATTTGA
Source organism: Flaveria trinervia (assembly GCA_025506515.1). Lineage (NCBI taxonomy): Eukaryota > Viridiplantae > Streptophyta > Magnoliopsida > Asterales > Asteraceae > Flaveria > Flaveria trinervia. The sequence goes on from CM046453.1 coordinate 4,634,307, forward strand.
TTCAAGTTTGTTCATACTGGAGTTACATGCATAATTAATGAACGCACTCAGGACATGCATCATCAAACTTATTTATTTCGCTTTGAACATTTTATTTTGGCATAGTACTTTGGAACTTTTAGTATTGGTTTACATTCGTCTTTACGCTTCCGCACTGATGTTTATTTCGTTTATGACTACTCTGATTTAAAGTTCAAACGTTTATTTAAGTTCATATAGTGTCATTTGATATGACCGTGTCTGAGATCCTGGTTTGTCACACGTCTCGTGGTAAAACCCCGCACGTGGAATTTGAGGGTGTGACAAAAAAATAATATCAAAGGAAATCAAATAAAACTTACATTTTATAGTTGTTCTCTACGCATCTTCATTTTTTGAAACCGTTTCATTATATCTTCAATCGACACATTTGCGAAAAGCTCCTTTTCAATGTAACAAATACACGAATCGTTCATATATTCATCACCCATGTGATTACGTAGATTCGTCTTTACATGCTTCATTGAAGAAAAACATCTCTCAACGCTTGCCGTTGCAACGGGTAAGACAAGTGATAACTTCAACATACGATAAACCAAAGGATAATCAATATGTCTCCTTGTTTCCACCATTTTTTTACAAGAGCAGATATATCATTAATGTCGGCAAATCTTGTATCTTCTTTGATGCTTCTAATGTATATCCCAAGTTCATATTTGAGCTTGTCTTTTTCTTCATAATCAAAATCACATGGATACATTTCCGCCAACCTTAGTATCTTGGAACATCAAAGTAACAAAAATTGTTAGACAGACTCAAAGAACTCATACAAGTAAGCAGTTCGGTGGTCACCTCGTTAAAATGGTTACTAAGCTCTTGGATTTGCATATCTAAAACCGTATTAAAATTATCAAACTCATAATAATGTCTATTGGTGATGTTAGTCTTCATTCTTCAATATTTCGGGTCAATGTAATCTTCTTCCATATTAACCACGTCAATGTCATGCTTTTGACAAAATGATGTGACATCTTCTAAAAACGAATTAAAACCATCAAGTCTATATGTTTGTAGTTTTTCTTTTGTCGTTTTAATCATTCCGATTGCATTTAATATGTCTTGATCCTTTCTTTAAAGAGCTACGCACAATATATTAGTAATTCCTAATATGTGTTTCATCAAGTGTAAAAAATACACAAAATCAAAGGTTTTCATATATATTTGAATTTCGCGTGCTTGCTTTTGGATAGCATTAACCACTCCCGAATTTTCAATATGCTCAAGCACGTCAATAATAATTGGGTATAATTCGAGCAAATGAATAAGTGTCTTATAGTGAGAACTCCAACGTGTGTCTCAAGATCTTGCAAGTGAGATTTCTTGATTCTTCTCGCTTCCACTTTCAACTTCTAAACAACCAATTTGCTCTTTCACCCTTTCCTTTTGACTCTCTCGAATCATATCTATTCGCTTGCAAGATGCACAAACCACATTCGTCAAAGTTGACACTTCATCAAAAAATTTATAAATCTCCACATGTTTGTTTGCAAGGGCGACAACAACTAATTGAAGTCGGTGGGCAAAACAATGTATGAAATAAGTCGATGAATTTTCTTTTAAAATTAGCGCTTTCAAACCATTAAACTCACCGGACATATTGCTTTCACCATCATATCCTTGGCCTCTAACTCTAGTCAAGCTTAAAATGTATATAGCAAATAGTTCATTAATAGCCGACTTGAGAGACAATGAAGTTGTTTCCATGACATGAAAAAGACCAATAAATCTTTCTTTAACAAGTCTTAATTTATCAACAAATCTTAAAACCACAGCCATTTTTTCTTTTTAGATACATCTCTCGACTTATCAACTAATATAGCAAAAACATCATCACCAAGTTCTTCAAAAATCTTCTTTAATACCTCTTGTGCAAAACAATTACAAATTTCTTTTTGTATTAGTGGAGATGTCATTTGACTATTTCCTAGAGCACTTCCTAAGATCACCTTACCAATTTCTTCATTTATTGCCCAAACAACTTTAAAAACTCAATAAAGTGTCCTCTATAAAGTGAAGTCTCGGATTCATCATGACCACGAAAAGACAACCCACCATTTAATAATGCTTTTGCAAGAAGAACAGAAGAACTTAATCGGATTCTATACTCTCTTTTTTGTTTGTCACTTTGTTTTTCAAATGCAACATGTATTGATTGTTCTTGTTTAAGCAAGTTCTCACCTTTTTTACGTGCTTTTTTGTGAAGACTATTAACATCACCAATATGTATGGCAAATCTTTCAGTTTTGTTCCAATCATTAAAACCTTCATTCACAAATGCATCTTTTTGATCAACTTCCTTAAACAAATAACAAAATAAACAATATGCTTTATCCATTTTCACACTATATTCTAGTCAGTTCCCATATTGTTTAAACCACTCGGGACGAAATCGTCTAGATTTTCCACTAAAATCTCGTTGTGGAAACTCATGCCCAATCAGTTGACATGGACCTTTAAGCAAGTATGCTCTTCTAATTTCATATTTTTGATTAGTGTGATATGATGAGATTGACTTTCGTTCAGAATGATCCCTTTGAAGATCATCTAAACCAATTCTTGCCGGAATACTATTACTAGATGAAGAAGCAACATTCGATGGTTTTCTTTTCACAACAAACCGGTCCATGTTCCTAAAATGTTCAATGCATCACACATATAACATATTATGAGTTGTGATGAACTAAATTATTAATGTGGTGAAATACCCAAGTTATATCAAACAAAATATAGACTTTAGATTTTTAAACACCTAAATTAACAAACAAAGTATAAATTCTAGATTCCTAACCTTTTCAAACAACTAAGTTAAAGATGGGGGCTAGCAATGAAGTACTAAGAAAACTAACCACGAGGTTAAACAACTAAGATTCCTAACCTTTTCAAACAACTAAATTCTAGATTCCTAACCTTTTCAAACAACTAAATTCTAGATTCCTAACCTTTTCAAACAACTAAGATAAATTTTAGATTCCTAACCTAATTAAACACATTTGAATTAACTAATAAAATTAACCTTTTCCGGTGAAGATGGGGATATCGATACCCGATAACAAGCAAATAAAGGATTTTCTATTGTTTTACAATGGTGATGAACAAGTCCTGACGATCGATGATAAAAAATACTTAAAACTATCGATAATGAAGATCGATCCGTGTATGCATTAATGTGCAATATCCCTTTTCAATGTTCTTTTGGTCATGAAGAATTTCTAAGACATTATTGTCTCTAAATATATATTGTCTCTAAATGTTCTTTTGGTCCTCATTGCATTTTGTTTGATTTTTACACTTCAAGTTAAACAACTAAATTCGAGATTCCTAACCTTTTCAAACAACTAAGATAAATTCAAGATTCCTAACCTAATTAAACACCTTTAAATAAACAACTAAGAAAACTAACCTTTTCAAATTTCACGAATCAATGGTGAACAGCAGCAGTGAAGGAGGCGGAGGCGCGACCAGCACAAGAGTAGGCAAACTGGCGGTCCGGCGGAGCAGCCGAGCAGCAGACCAGCAGTGAAGGAGGAGGGGCAGGCAGGTGGGGGCTGTAGCAGGCCAGCAGATGCCGTTCGAATGGGGGGTGGGGAAATTGGAGGCTAGGGTTTTATTTTGTGTAATTAGAATAAGGTTATTTTTGTAATTTTACACAAATAAAGAAGAAAAAAAACTGCTGCAACTTACAAGGCTCGAACTCGCGACTTGTTTTGAAGGAGCGCTTAAACCAGCGAACCAAAGATGTGTTTGTGATATATTATACATTTTAATATACTAATGGGTTCACTACCTGTAAAACTATGGTTTCACTAAAAAATTCGGTATTATACGTTACACTAGGGGTTCAAAAATCAATGAGTTCATTTGACCCTGTACCTGTGACCCTAGTTCCGCCCCTGGCTCTAGATTCATACCACATTCATTATGGATTCTACAACACTAACATGCTGTAAACTGTTGTTTACATTTTGTGAATTGTAGTTTGTAACTATAGATATAAATGGGTTTTACAATACAACTGGTGTTACTTAACCTAGATAATTATCATATAAACATGCCATACTTTAGATTCTATTGTTATTGAACATTACCTAAGTGTAACTCATGCAAGCTTCTATAGCGTACTTGGTTTATGTATTTTTGAATTAATTACATGAATTGTGTATGTAGTTTAGTCAAATTACGATTCTAGTCCCTTACTTTAAAAAGTTACAGGCTTGGGTCTAACCATTTGCCAACTGGTAACATGTTTGATCCCTAGCATGCATATTATGGACCATTAAATGAATGTGAAATGATAAGAACACCTTAACAATTAATAACTAAATAAATAATAATAATAACACAATAATGCATAGGAAATCAACGTTTTCCTTCTACTTTAAGGTTCGAGGGTTGCACAAGGGTTGGGTAGCCCAAGTTTATGGTGGATTAAAGTTCTAATAGTATCGAGAGAAGTGTGGAATGATTTGTTGACATGCCTTTTGGTGGATTAAACAAGGTTGCTACCTATAGAATTATATATACACTATTATATATGATATCTAAATTTACCCTTTTAATTTTCTTATATTTATTGACGTTTCGACATGTTTTTTTGTAATTCTAGTTATCGAAATGAATGAGGGAATGAAATGGATGAGAGAATGAAATAAATCATTACACTCCATTGTCACACCCGGCCCCACGCATCAACAATATTGTTCGCTTTGCCTACGAAAAGCTCACGGATTTGCTTTTGGTTGTCTGGGTGAAAACTTCCCAGTGAGGTCATCCATCCCTAGATTGTTTCCACCTGAGTACGCTTAACTATAGAGTTCTCCTCTCATTCACAGGCAATACATTCAAAACGCGTTGTTGATGTTAGAGGCCAAACAATCCTTATAAACCAGAAATCTCTCATGTCCACGGCCGATGTGAGATTTTTGTAGGGTGTCACAAGCACCCCCTGTTTGGACTCATCGTCATCGATGAGTCCGAGAAGTCACCATCCTTGGTGAGGTATGTCCACATCCCGAACGGCACGACACATGAGTGGCTCTGATACCATTCTGTCACACTTGGCCCCACGCATCAACAATATTGTCTGCTTTGCCCACGAAAAGCTCACGGATTTGCTTTTGGTTGCCCGGGTGAAAACTTCCCATGGAGGTCACCTATCCCTAGATTGTTTCCACCTGAGCACGCTTAACTGTGGAGTTCTCCTTTCATCCACAGTCAATACGCCCAAAACGCGTTGTTGATGTTAGAGGCCAGACAATCCTTATGAACCAGAAATCTCTCCTGTCCACGGCCGATGTGGGATTTATGTAGGGTGTCACATTTTTGTTAACATTTTCTATTAAATTTAATTACATTTCGACCCGACACAAGACGAATCACCGAAAAATAGTGACCCCATTGGGAAAAATTCCTGAATCCGCCACTGTCTAGAGCCCCTTTCATAACACGATCACAATGTCAATTTTCGAATTTTTCTAGCTAAATAAAGAAACCTCATTTGGGCAAACTTTGTTGACAACCCGAAAAACGAGCTACAAATAGTTTCTTAATCCGTGAGTGGTATTTTCAATTATGATGGTCCGTGAAGTTTAACGTTTAAAATATGATGATTAAAGTTAAAATTAGAGATCAAAGGCTTCATCTGTGAGAGTGTGGACCCTATGAGGCTAATAGGAACACAATTAAAATTTGTTTTTGTATATTTAATTAAAATAAATAAATTAAGATGTAATTGGTCACATTAATAAAAAAATATATTAGTAAAGAAAATATGTCAAAGAGTCGAACATAATATACTCTAGTAATTTAATTAGTGTCTGAAAAACATATAATGCAACATTCTATTTGATTATTTAAAGTGCTCCCACATTTTTACATAAATTTGCAAAAGAAACTTTTATAATACAAAAAGATTAAGTGTTAGAGCCGGTGGTTTTCTCTTTTAGTTCTAGGTTTTCTCTTTTAGTTCTGGGTTTTCTCTTGAGGGAATTAGGGGTGCGGATTCAACTAGAAAACGAATAGGTGGATCCAATTAAAATAACATTTATCATCTGAAATAGAGAGTACATTTGTTGTTAACAAAATACAATGATTTAAAAGTAGCGTGTTGATATCACTAGTTATAACCGACAAAGATATCCATATTATCTTGTCAGATATATGTTTTGGTAAACTATAGCAAATGGGAGTTTACTGAGTGGAAAATGTTGATGGAGGTAATAAAGCATTTGTTATAATCAGTTCTTATGGATATCTATTTTTTCCTTGTTTAAATAGTCATCGTTCATCATGTGTTGTGTAATGTTTTATCATAAAGAGACACACTAGATTCATTGACCTAAGGAAAAATCTAAAATTGGCATTGCATGTGATATTTGACTAACAAGGATTTATGTAGGTGTCGTATGGGTGAGGCAATTTGGAGTTTGATTAAATTAGCCTTGAAGGTTATGACAATGTCTGAGATGAAGTTATTTTGAAAGAATCAAATTAACTTGAATAATGACATTTTATTATATGTAAATACATATTTTTTTAATAGCCGATTGGATAACTGACGAGCCACTAGTTCACCCGATCATCTCCATTATACGGAACCTTCGGGCACTAGGCTGGCACATCCCTAAAGGGAAGCTCATACACCAGCCTGTCACCATCCGTACCGAACCTAAGACCATCATCATATCGAAATTCACATTATGTGAGAAAGTCATCTGGCTTAACTTGGAGCCCTTTCTTTTTTGTCACATTTGAGACTTGAAAGACAAGACTTTCTTCTATTTTAATAAAGTTTTGTGATACCCTATATGTGTCGTGTAGGGGATCGTATTGTGCTATATGAGGCGTATAGCCCTCTGACAACTCCTCCTCCACTCCGAAATTTTTTTGTTTTTAATGTCTTTGATTATATACGCCGCATATGGTGTCATACGAGACATATAGAAGGGGTGTTGATTTATAAAGTGTGATGTATGTATATTAGGAATCTAATTAAAAGGTTAATGATATGCCATAGAAATCAGGTAACTTAAAAGAATATCACAATTCACAAGAAGATTTCTTATTCAAAACATTATAAACAACATTATTGTTCATCAAAAACTACTTAATTGCATTTGAGCAATTGTACGTAGCTGCTTATTCAAGAAACAACAAAGATATTCACTTCTTCTAGTTAACTCTGCTACAATCTCGTCGGATTTCGCCCTGATTACCGGTCAAAACCCCAACGCGACCAAGCTTGGTGATCGCGGTCACAAACGCCTTATAAAAGGCAGTGCTGTTGGAAGCAAATAAGTTAACCATCGGCCTTGACCGGGAGTCTGTGAACAAGACTTGGTCAGAGCTAAACAAGCCCTTTCCTTGTTGAAGGTTCTTATAATACGCGTTGTCAAACGTTTGCGGGGTGGTGGGATCCATGTTAATTGCGATCCTTGGATCTACTCTAAGCGGACACATTTTCCTTAGCTCTAGAGCGTACTGTCGATTTAGTGTTCGGTCTATTCCAGCTTTTGAATATATACGTTTTGAGAATTGACTACAATGAGAGAATCCAAGCGTATGGGCACCTAACACATGTAATAGTCGAAATAAAAATATGAGTGATAAACTTATATCAATATACATGTTTTAATTAAGTGTGAATTACTATCGACCCACTCTGTCAAAAGCCATATAATATTTAGAAGAATTACAACTTTTTAGTGTTGTTTAAGTAAAACTAGTCTTTCAAACTCCTTTTTTTTCTTTCTTAATTTTGTGGGTTATTTTTAATGTCGGTTAATTAGTGTACCTGAAAGCGCAATCATATCGGTTTGAGATAGACCATGAGAGGCAAACATAGTGTTAAGTTGATTGAGGTTAAAATCAGCATGTGGGAGCTTGTGTTGAACACTTTTTTTTGTAGATATTCTTCCATCTCTCCTTCCTAACTCCACCTTGTACGATGGTCCACCTGTCTATATATTAAATATATATATACAACCACAACAAAACAACTTAAAATGTTATTAGAGTTGCCAATTTAGAAATCTTTAATCACAAAAACATTGATATGATTAAATGTTATAAAACAGTCTGTCTGTTTGAAAACAAAGTCATATGTTCACCAATGCTACAACATCTCTGGTGGCAAGAGCTAATATATCTGCACAAGAAACTTTATTCCGGCAACTTGGGTTGCTGTCAACGGCAGCCTTCGCTTTGATGACGGTGTCGAACCCGTCTCCTGCGAGTGACAAATCGTCGTGATGGTCCCTCTCGGCATTCGGGTTCGCCAGAAAAACCGAAGCATCACATCCCTGTATGACATTATATGACATAAAATAAATGGATACCAATAGCTCTGCTATAAGTGAGATGCACTGATAGTATGTTTATATATGTTTTGGAGAAATGATACGAACCCGAACAAAACAGTCGTGAAAGAAGAGGCGGAGGGTGCCCGGGGCGGTGACAAAAGTCTGTCGGAACTTGTTCGTGACGGCTGATCTAACGATTGATTCGACGTTTGGGCAAGAGTTTTGATAGAAGTTTTGTCTAAGTTGAGCATATGATGAAGCAAAAAAGAAACAGAAGAACAACAAACATAGCATTATTTGCTTCTTCATTTTGCTTTCAGTTTTCTTTGTTACAATTAATAAAGATTGTGGGTGATGAAGATGATTATATAAGTGCTAAGTAGATGGATTCCTAAGTACGTATAATTTAAAGATATATATATATATATATAACTACTTCATACTTGACACATGCATTATATATTATTTTGCTTTATCATGTTCTTATTTTATTTAACAAAACTTTAATTATTATCTCCTTTTGAGAAACATCGTCTTTAAGTTAATTTATATAGCATATACATTATTTTTCATATTATGGGTGATGATCAGGTTTATAGATACTAATCAACAAATATAAAGATACATTAAGTAGCTAATTAACTTATGGTCTCGTAGCACCTGGTGTTTAGCAAATGGAAAATATATGTGGATTAAGTAGGTGTAGATCTTAGAGTATGTGTGTTTATTTTCATAGAAAAATAAAAGCCAAAAGTAATAACTTTTTTTAACAAAATCTCAAAATAATGATATTTCTTTTGTTCTTTTTGTGCTATTTGTGGACTTGACTATTTGTGTTTGCGTGTACTGGTCTCTTTTAATACAAATCAAAAGACCTTCAGTGACAAACAAAACCGGAGGTACTCTTTGTTGAAGGTAGATTCGTTATGATCTATGAGTGTAGATCAATGGGAAAAATTGAGGTGCATGTGGCTAAATACAACATTGACAGATTTTACCGAGGGATCACCTATGATAACGTTACTGATAGACTACTCTTGGAGGTCGTAGTTGGGTATACTTAAATCACATTAACTGCAGATTGTTCTAGTTTAACATTAAGGGAGCGTTTGGTTGGAAGAATGGAATGGAATGAAATAGAATTGAGAAACTAGTATAATTTTCAAATAAAATTATGTTTGAGTGGGTAATAAAATGTAAACACAAGTGAATGTTTCACATCAATTCTTTTGGTTGTGGGATTTCAAATTCCCTCTCTAGATGGAAGGATTTTGAAATCCCACAACCAAGGGAATTGAGGTAAAACATTCCCTTAGGTTTTACATTTCATTACCTACTCAATATAATTTTACTTGAAAACTATACTAGTTTCTCAATTCTATTCCATTCCATTCTATTCTTCCAACCAAACGCTCCCTTAGGTTTATATAGATATCTCTAATTAAATGAAAGGGTTTTCAATTAAATAAATATAAATGATTTTCTTAAGTAAGATCATAAAAGTTATAGTTATGGGCCTAAAACTCTTCTTGAAGAATCTTAAACTTAATTCAAAGTGTACAAAAAGCATTTTAGTTCCTTTTGGCATTATTGATGTAACTATTTTAAATTGGATATAGTTGGCATGAAGAGGTAGACTTATAGACAATGATTGATCAACCTGTGTATTATAATTATGTGTACTATAATTATAGAGTATAATTACGTTATTTACATTGAGGTTGAGTTATGCTGAATTTATTACCAAGAGTTTATAAATATTTTCGAATGTTTGTGGGAATAAGTATTTTACCATTAAGTAACCTACTTGTTTGTAGAACAAACATAAATATTATCATATTGGTTTTGTGATAATAATAACTTTATATATTTTTAGAGACACTGTATTAATTTATCAATAAATACCACATTATTTTATATTGCTACATCATTAGTAATATCTTAATTTCCAAAACATGGGTTAGGTAGACACATGGCAAGACACTTGGATATCCTAGTTGTAACGGATCTACCTAATATTCTCTCAGTATGATCCTTATAAATTATAATGTCTTTAATCTGATATAATAAAAATATTGACTTTTTGTTATTGCATTAGTAATTAGTTATTCATGACAATTCCATAGAAAAAAACTGTAACGAATAGCTTATATGAGTGGCATTCCAAAACTGTAATTAGTTATCCAATCAGCTTTTATATTAATAATTATCATTCAAAAACAAATCTCTCTGTACCGATATATCATACTTTACAAGCATTCTTATACTTCAAACTCATAAAAAAATTCACATCTATTTTCCATATCAAGTTATTCATTTTAATAAACTATTTAATTTGAATATGGTATTATTTAGTTTATTAAATTACATTTAATATTACATATTTAAACATATAACAAAATATATTTGCAAATTATAAAGCAAATAAAAAATTTGTTTTCTTCTTCAATCATACATGAAACTTCGATAGAAAATTACATAGAAACCGCTAAGGAAAATTACAGAGAAGGTAATTATGGTATGTGCATAATATGATTTTGATAGCTAATGTTGCTCAATTAGACCTTTAACCCACTTTGTTGCTTAAGGGTAACAAGGATGCGGTGGGATTCATAAATTATGTTAAACTGCAGTAAAAAAATTAATATCAAAATATAAATCACAAGATTCAAATAAGAAGCATACAAATTCATCAAAATTCAACATGTGACATTGGGGCGAGGGGTACATGAGTCTACCCAATCCACACACATATGACAAATAGTTATGCACACAAATTACGCAATTTGTATAAACAATTACACAACTTAGATATTTAAATAATTACACAAACTTATATAGTAATTATGTGACTTATGTTGATAATTACGCACAGGCATAATCACACGTTATATGCACAATATATTGACATTTTTATAACAAAAAAGTCGGTTTTATTTGAAAAATAACATAATAATATTATGCTAAAATTAAAGAGACTATAATTCTTGATTTTATGAAGTAATTTTTTTATAAAAATAATGTTATATAAAAAGTTATTTATCTTTAAAAATAATAGTATTTATATAGAAGGAAAACAGTGTAGTTTATTTAAACTTTACCAACCAAATTAAATACTACCGAATTTTACCCTCCGGACTCTTTCATCCATAAATTTTAATGGCATAATCGATTAATCTCAAACCATTGATAATCGATTAGTTAAATCAAATTTTTACATCATTTTGTATGTTTTGTATAATGGGTTCACTTTGTATATAAACTCTACCCAACAGGCCGTATGTGTGTAAACTTTGGGCTTCTGCTGCAGTGAGGCCCACAAGAAACAGCCCAACCCTTGCACCTATCGACCCCTTTCTGTTTCTTTAAAAATTCCCTGTTTTTTCTTTTTTATCGTAGGCCCATCTCAACAACCAATTAATCAGCCCCAACGTGAATATAGAACCAAGAAAATAAGCACCAAACCTGAAACTTGTTGTCAATCTTGAATACGAACTTTCGATCATCAAACTATCAAATCAGTTGGATTTATTTTTAAATCGTGAACCACTATCAGATAAATCTATTTAGGGGTTAGCTCACAATGATTTATTAGATTAGATAGATACTTTATGATGGAGTAGAAATATCTTTATTGAAATCATGAGGATCCTTTCTTGTAATAGTATGTTCTCTTTGTTTTTCCTCTGTTGTTATGTAAAAGATCACAAGGACAATCCTTTTTTTCCTTTTAATTGATCGATAGAACCCAAAAGAAATGCATCCCTTGGTCAAACTTGTTGATAGGAATAGGCCCGAAGAACACCAGTTCAAACGTAACAATCAAAAGAATGAATAGATTTACGGTTCGTTGTGGATACAGATTCACCACCGAAACAAACAATAGGGCAACAATATCTAACCGGAGATATAGATACACTACGGTTAGAGAATTGGGTATAAGAACACCACCCAACGTGTCATGGTTGAGCTAGCAAAGACACAAATCAATTTAACTCAACATGAGATAAATCAAAATAACTACCCACTACACCCATGATCTCTAAACATGGCCTGATTAACAAAACAAAATAAATATAAATAAAAGAAACACATATATAAATAAACAACTTAAACAAATAAAAACACAATACTTAAAGCAAATATAAATGTGGTTAATGGGTCATGGGTCGGCATCAGGTCGGTGATCCAATATTCCAATATGTAATTATGTATCACTTATTTTATGGACCAACAACTAATTAATTGAGCCCAAATCTAAAATAAAAAATCAATTTTCAATGAGCCTATAAAGTAGCCCATTTAAAACTAAAAATTATTAATATAATATAATTAAAACCATATAACATTTAGAATTAAACCGAGTTTTCACTTCTGCGGCACCTAACTGGTGTAAAACTCTGACGTTATTTCCTCAATCAACAAGTTAATCCAATACATTGAAATATATATTGATAACATTAAAATTACCAACATAAACAATATACAAGATAACTAAATGTATTCCTAAATATATATAAAAAAACCTATGAACTCTCGATGAATCTCTAAAACCTTTGATCAAATATAGTGTAATCTACATACGCCTGATCTAGATAAATGTCTACAAGTGTGTTACAAATCATGATTTAGACCAATATAAAAGATGAATCTCGATTTGACGAAAACAAGACAATATGTTTGGTACACAAGACAAACACAGAAGAAACTCTCAATCCATAAGGTAGATTACTAGAATAATAATATACTAAGAATTAATACAAAATCATTGATGACCAGAACAAAGAAAAAAGAAAAAAACCCTAATATGAATCAGAGAGAAAGTATTGTGTGTTTGTGTTCGTTACAAAAAGAACACTAAACAGTAAACACCACTTTAAAACATCTGCCACATTCATTGGGCTGCACCTGACCCAAACAGTAACCACTCAGCCCAGCAGCAACACAGCATAAGCCCAACCACAGCAGCAACATCATAAGCCCAGTAACAACAAATTAAGTCCAGCTAATAAAACATGATCAAATAATACATGTTTAGAACATTAAATTGAAATAACCATCAAGTATATTCTCAATAAAGTGTTGTTGGAGTATTAGGATTAAAACACTCAAGTGACTATATTTTTCTAATTGAATGTATCATCTTATTGTCATAAGGTCTTGTTCTGAGCTCGACATCTCATACATCCATCACCAGTTTTCTTAACTAACTCTTCCAATTCTTTACTTCACGAGAACAACACCACTACTGTGAGTAACTTTCAACGTGTGTATATCTCCCCACAAACTTGTAACGCCATTGTTCTCTTGAAACTGTGTGGCGTGCTTTCTATCTTACTGTTAACTAATAAGATGGTGTCCTGAGCCATGAGTAACTTCCAGCATCTGGATAGATACTATCTAGTGAAGTAGTGAGTTACATTTATCATCCCTAAACTGTTCTACATGTACCAGATTGTTTGTATTTTTATTTAAAAATGTTAACACAAAAAAATGTTGCACTTACATCTATGTTCATTCTTGTTAGCCTATTTTCGTTAGTTTTAATATTGTGCACGTATACAACGAGACAAATATAGTTTATGTTCTATTTTTTTTAAATAATAACTATTAAGTATCCTAGTTCATTTAACCATAGGCAATACCAAAAACAACTAAACAAGTTTACCTGTTTGTTCAAGATTATTTAAAAGTTGGTTATGTTTCATATTTTGAAGGTTAATGTTAGTTACCAAGTACTACACTAGAGATAATGTAGTGTCAATTTACAAGAAAGCTATATACACAAATACCTTGTTACCAGAATATTTTGTCGAGGAAAGGTCTACGATTCCCAAACCCTCACCAAGCCTTCCTGTAGTTCCGCCCTGATAACATATATGTGTTATTGTTGTCCACAGATTGTATGTCGACTTCCAATTTTCGCCATATTTCATAATAAGAAGATTACATCTTAATGTACAATGTTAGGAGAAGCACGTCTAGCATACAGAAATGAAAGTAACTAACTCCTAGAAGAATGAAAGCTATATATCAGACTAATACAATAGAAAATTTGACTTGCTTCAATATACACAATACCTATACTTGCAGTACTAGAAAAACTAGGCACTTGTGACATTAGAACAATCATTTTTGTCGCTAAATTGCGACCCTTTTGTATACTGTCAGAAGACAACCATAAGGTTTGCGATCATTCTTTTTTTTTCCTTGTCACAAATACCTAATCTTCTAGTAGTGTTCGGATGATCTTATGGGTTGTAACAGGTAAACTCTTTTTGATGGATAAGTGGTGGGGGTAAAATTATAAGCAGGTTTTTTTTCATACGTAGATAACTTAAAACGACCTTATTCTTCATATGTAGATAACTTAGAACAGCCTTAGTGAAATTTTCATCTTATTTTGTCTCCATTTTGGCATCTTGTAGAAAGCTTCTTTCGTCATATTAAATTTCTCCCTAAACTCGGCTTTTGACAGATACATCTGCATACAACATTCGAAAAGGTAATTATTACCGAGATCTATTAACTAATAGTTCAAACTGGTAAAATCTGGACTACATTTATACGCAAAATGATAAGCTCTTTAATCTAATGGTCACCTATGTGTCTTTAACAAATTATTCTAGAAAAATATACCTCTCGTCTTGTTACATCAATGTCTGGAGCAGGATCAGTTGATGACGTGGTTAAACGATTATACGGGTATAATGTGAGCCCTTTATGATTATCTTCGACCTCATTCTCTTTCGAATCTTCCTTTATTGTTGGAGAATATTTTCTACTGCTCATTGGGTTGATAATCCTAGAGTTTGACTCGGGTTTTGTTGTTGGATCAGAGTTCACTGATAACATTACACAATCATAGTAAGTTTTAATAGTTTTTGTATTTTCTTTTTGGTTATGTGACATTTGCTAATGATGTTGTTAAACATAATAATAAATCCAGTGCAATCAATATGACCTTCGTCTTAGGACATTCCTAACCAGGAGTCATGAGACGAGAGCCATGTTGTGTTTTTAACTATAACAGATTATGAAATATATATGTCACCTTTTATAGACCGTGGCAAAAGTCTTTCTCGCATTGGTTTGTCTATAGAGGCGGTTAGTGATGCTATAGCTTTAGATTTGGATAGAATTTTAGAGGTATCAAGATTGCCACCACCGACGCTGGCGCCACCACCACCAAGCTTACTTACAAGTTGTGGTGGAGTTGAGAGATTCCTTACAACTGGATTATCAAACTTGGAAGCAAGAGCATTAAAGGCTGGAGATCTGCCCCGGGCTCGTGGCCGATCAGAGCCGAATGACACGCTCCTTGACCTTTGTGGTTTTTCGGACGCTGACCTACCTCCAAATAATAAATGTGCTCTCTTTTTTCGTTTCTGGCGATGTAATAATGATCTGATTAGAACAAACAATTATGAACTAAAATGCTATGAATTCTAATGGAATCAATCAATATAAGGTGCATATAAATTTTGTAACCTTTGACTTGAAGGAAAATTTTAGATGTAATAAACTGTGGCTTACAAGATTCATGGTTAATTGACCTCCATCTTTTATAACAGACAGCTTTCTTTGAAATGAGTTTCCATGCATCTGTAACCAACCATATTAACAGAGTGAACACATCAGAAATATTGAAACTATGTGATGTTTTCCAAAATTAGAATAATTATATTAGATCCAAATACCATGAAAACTTCACCTAATACTTAACCAAAACTTTTAAGTATTCGATTAAAATCACTCAAAGTTTTTTGTTGCTTGATCTAAAGTCACCCCGCTTTCATTAGGAGTTCACATCTAGTATAATTTTCTTAAAAATGATAAAAAAAAATTATAACTAAGTGAGGCATATAGAAAATATATGAGTCTCCTTTGTTATTTAGTGATTAACTTTATAAGTTAACTTGAAAATAAAAGGTATAGCTAAGAAAATTTATCCACTAAATAATAACTAAGTTTCATAATTGTTCAATTCAAGTTGATTTGAAAAAAAAAAATCAATCATCATATATGTTTCATTTACCTTACTTAATTTTAAAAGAATTTATCATTTATAATATATATATATATATATATATATATATATATATAATTTTTGAGTGAATTTAGAGGGGAAAAAACTTTAAGTAACTTTAGTGAGACATTTAGAAAACTTGCTTATTATAATAGAAAGTTACCCATCGAATATGTTAGTTGTGATGTGATAAAATATATTAATTTGTAGTTGTTGCATAGATAAAAATTAGTGTAATTACCTTTATCATAATTAGGAGCTAGAAATAGCTTATCAATAATACACAATACCTCACACATCTTTCATTATTATGTAAAAGGAGATAACTTACTGCTGATTTTGTTGAATCCCATTTGAAGAAACGTGTGAAGAACGGTGGCTCACTTCCTTCCATTATAATATATATTGGGGTGTGAGGAAATAAACCCACAAGAAGCACATCACATTCCAGAAATTTCTGTTAAATTCAATTTGAAAACAGAAAGGATATTTATATCAAAAAGTGATGAAATGAAACCATTTTTAACTTTTTAAGAAATAACAATTACATCATTTCCTAGTGATAGTTCTTAAGTATGTTATAAGTATGTCACAACAATTCTTCTAGGATTCTAAATCTTTTCTTGAAAAACTTTGTGTTTATTGTAATATCAGTGATGATATATAAAAGAAGAAATCATACCTCACCAATAGCTAATGCTTTTGTCTTGTCTTTTGAATTGACCTCCTGCCCTACCCAAAGAAATATTTCTGTGTGACAATCAAGGATATATATATCTTCTGTCATCATATCATCTTGATTAAAGTTGTATATCTCAGTCACCTGCATCAACATACCATATCAGCTTTTTTAAAAGACAAAGAAGATAACTTAAATTTCACATGTGAAGCTCCCCCAGTGAAGACATACCCTCAGATCTTCTCCTGCACGTCGAAAGTTCCATCAACGAGCGTTAAAGACCAGAAAACAGTTAAAGATTTACAGCAATATATGTAAGATATGGTTATTTTCATAAAGAAGCTAATTCAACCTTTGGTTAATGTGCATGAGAACAAATGAGGATCACTTTCTACCTCCCTTGGAATTTTTTGTGTGGCATATTCGGTTTTTCCACCTAAAATTTCCCAAAATTCATCAGACTCTGCGCGTTCTTTATGGACTCTGGTCTGCATATCAGGCTGCAACATCGCGACGACAGGTGAATTTTCTCATAGATACGAGTCACTTATCTAAAATAAGATGCATGCTTTTGTAATAGATAGGATTATATATATCTCATTACAATATAAATTAGAAGCTTACTTTTATGACATCGAGTTGCCTCTCGACAAGTTCATGGTCTTCTACTGATGTTTTGCTTCCCTTCCATGTAAAGATAAGTGAATCTTTGTGTAATATGTAACAATAAGAGGAGTTCAAGGATGAAGCAACCTGATACAATAAGAAACAAAATGATCATCTTATGGGAAATGAAATGAAACAAAAATAAGATGGCTTCAAATAGTGTGTATAGCAATACACACATGCATGCACAGACATATAGGGGCGCATGCATTCAATACAAAATTAACTTTAAGAAAAAGACTATGATAAGAATATAATGCGCTTGTACATATGATTAACACATATAATGGGAGTTTGAGAGATATACATTTACACAAACATAAGTAAGTGAACTTACAGGTTCAACTTGAATTGATTGCATATTTTCGGGTCCAAAGCCTTGAACTCGAAATAATGCAATCCCATCCTCTTTATAAGTCTCATCTGGTAGTCCCTTTTCTGATATGTGATTTTTGTATCCACTACTGAGACCACCCTGAGAATTTATCAAATATACTGAATCTTACAATATGAATGGAAAAAAAATTTACTAATTTTTTGTATTTCCCTTCCTTCTATCTTAGTCGAAGCAAACCTTAAGAACCATAAAGCTCTGAAATATTGCATAAAAAAGGATCGGTTCATTCCCTTCATAAATACGCGCCTGTAGATTTATCAAATCGAATCGTGAGTACAAACACATGTTCAAGCTAAAAAGAGAAAAACAATACTAAGATAATATATTGTCACGACAGTTAACTAACCTGAGTAGCTAAAAACCTGACTGATTCGACCATCTTGTTTGCTTGTAACAGAGCTGAATCCCTATCTTCCTACAAAGCATATTTTGTTAGATAATTACATTAGTTACATAGAGCTTTTTTTTATAAATTTCAAGTTTCTTGTAAAATTTCAGTATAAGTTTCCTTAAGCTTATCAAGAGCTCTTTCCAATCTTCATCCTTTTACCTTCTACCATCTCCGATCGAAGCATCAAAACACACGATCCAAAAGCCAACGTGTAATATTTCTATGAAGAGTTTATAAACTAATTAAAAAATAACTACCTTAATACTTTCCTTCCCAAACCATGTCCCTATAAGACATTCCTCTT
Source organism: Flaveria trinervia (assembly GCA_025506515.1). Classification (NCBI taxonomy): domain Eukaryota; kingdom Viridiplantae; phylum Streptophyta; class Magnoliopsida; order Asterales; family Asteraceae; genus Flaveria; species Flaveria trinervia. The sequence continues at coordinate 4,653,109 of CM046453.1, forward strand.
GACCATCTCCAGTGTATGTATATTGAAAGATATAACAATCTCCAGTGTAGAATTTCGACTGATCACTTTCTGATAAAAGACTCTTTTCGTGACCATTCACACGCCAGACCTACACAATCATGTTTGGAATTAACAAATTAATTAATTACAAAACTAATTACTAACTAATTAATCAACTCAAAGATAAAAGTTCTTGTGAAAACCTGTAAAGTTCCACTACAATCAATATATGGTTGAGGTTCCCCTTCTTCTTCTTCTTGTTTGGGAGTAGCTTTAATCAGACCCTTTACATCAAGCCCTTGCCGCTTTAGTAGTGCTGCAAAATCATTAAGAACAAATTTTCAATTAGTCGCAAAACTAATCATCAAAGTTCAATCTTTTAGTATATATTTTACTGAAGTTGTATGACATAACTAACCAGCCACCTTGCCTCTACCATCCTGAGATGCTACAGCATTAGATTGAGGCCACGATACAAACTTTGAACGGAAAGATATTGTTTCAAAATTCTCAATCATGCGGATTATCATAGCTTTTGGTCTGTCGTGGGTATGTAGATATTCCTGTAAATCAAGATAAAAAAGAATAAGCACAGATGAGATAACATCATATTAACAACCAAGAAAATACATAATTCAATGTTTACTTTTGCAGCTTTGTTTGCAAATTTTCTATCTTGCATAGAAGTACTTCTACCCATCCACACATAAAGTTCTGATCCACAATCGAGAAGGTAGCAGTTGTATGTTTCTAATAACTTCTTTGTCAAAGAATCAGCAACAACACCTTCTACATGTCCCTTCTTTACACTTGAATACCAAACACATATTTTGTTAGAAGTGTTATTTAGTAAATCAAGATCGAGATCATTCAAATGAAAATTTATAAAAGTGTTTACTGCTTTAGCTCAATATAACATAACATCCAGCTAGTTTTAAGTGGTAACATGATTCAGATGATTTAATTTACCAAAATAGCTGAGTGGGTAGAGCATCAGTACTTTGAGCATCATTTGCAGTTGTTTTTCTTGGAAGCGGAGCAAATCCTCCAAAAAAAGCCCAGAATTCTCCAGCTTCAGCATCAGCCATAAGCTTCCCGTCGTCTAAATAAAACCAGAATTAAAACTTCGAGTTGATTTATTTAGTTATAAACATTAGTCTTTGCGTAATATGATCAATATTCACCTACCGATGGTAGCTATATCGCATCTTGAAAGATGGTAAGTGTCTCTTATATACTGTACAACTTCTAGTGCTTTAGCTCTTTCTTGTATTGAAGTATTTGACCCATTGAACTGGAATATCTTATTTTTACTGTCGAATATACAAATTGTGTCATGACTGAGTGAGGATCGAGCACAAGGAACCTGCATTCACAAATTTATAATTTAGAAAACATAATCGGCTCTCTTCTTATATAAAGTGTAGAAATGGAGCAGTAAAAGTGTAAAACACTAATTTAATCACCTCTTGTACATGAACAACATGTTTTCCTTTGCAAACAAACATACGAGGTTTGTGTTCTTGGGGTTCGGTTTCTTCAGGTATAACACATGGTTTAAAACAAGAAAGAAACCGTTCTGTTTCATATCCTTGTAATTCACGATATTGAACAGATCGCCCGCCAAGAGATGCATCAAGTTCAAGTGTTTTTATGGCTGCAATGTCAGCTTCATCCTGTACTTATAAAAACATGCAATTAAACGACTATACAAAAAATACACACACGCACACACTATACATATATATGAGGTCGAATAACATGATGTTACTGTTATATGTATATCTAGTAAGAAACTGAAAATATAGCATTTTGGGTCAAACTTACCTCTCTTGCATTTTGACCTATCCAATAGTGGATGTCATAACGGAAAGTGCCACTTTTAGAAGCATGAGTCTGTAAGAGAAATTTAACTTTCATGACATAGTTATACTTCACACTTTCATTCTTTTAAGTAGCATCTTTATGTGAATTTTTTTTTATTAGGTAGCCATGAGAAGGAAAACTCATAGGCCCATAAACTCACAAAATCCCATCAATATCCTTGCTAACCACTGAGATTATATAAAAGAAAAAAGTGATACATGAAGTTGAAGCGCTTATACGAAGATTAGAGAACACACCTTTAAAACCATATACGATTCACCTGTAAAAAATTTACCATAAGAGGACTCTGGAACGACCACAGGCTTAGAATTCTCAATTCGCCATACCTCGATTCCTCTAGAAATTGTTAGGGAAGTTGTAAAGATTGAAAAAACAAAAACAAAAAACCACATTTAACTATTAAGTAAACTTGCAGCCTGAAGAACATTAATTTAAAAAATAATTTCATATTCCGAATAGGCGAATATATCTAACATAAATTATAGGATACGCTTTTTGTCCAGCTCCTTGAAAGGCTGGATCTACATTTTTCATAGAAGCAGACATTCTACTGTATGCTCATTAGCATCCAAATCAAAATATTAGGATGTAACACCTGTAATCCACATAAATATACGTTAATAATAAATAGAACATTAACTATTGGTTACTCTACTCATTGTAATAGCTTATATATATACATAGGGGCACATTCAATACAGAAATTAACTATTTTTATCGTCCTCTCAATGTACTTGTACATAGTTCTTGGGAGATAATGAGACCACAATGCACGTCTACATAGTTCTTGGGAGATATAATGATACTTAGAAAGAAACTACTATTTAGGCGCCCGCGTTACGACGGAGGATGTAAAACCATACCAAGTAACACAAATTTCACACCACCATCAGCGAACAACAAAACTAGAAAAGTTTGTATTGAAAATGAAATAAAAACGGGAAGAATATGGTCAAACGAAAAGTAGACTTAAAAGTGTTGAACTCCGTACGTGAAACGTAAAACATTAAAAGCAATTATTAAGTTGATCTAAGAATCGCAAGTTGTGATGAGACTGTTAAACATGACAAAATATACGTAAATACGTTGAACCCCACACACATGTTACGGTGCGTTAAATTTAAACCAAAACATAAAACGAAAAAATTTGTTAAAGATGAAAAGTATAGAGGACCAAAGTTGACAGTAAAAAACTGTTAAGATTAAATTATAAAATATATAAAAATTATAGTTAAATATAAAAAATAAAAATAAATACAACACGTTAAAGCTTAGATGCAACTTATAATGCACCGATCACTTGCTAATTGGTATTATATTATATATATATAATAAATATATTAAGTAACTTGTAGAATATTATTTAATCTTTTATGAGCATTACTTGGGTCAAAGTATATGTACAACACCTTTTATGTATATAAACAACACTTTTATGCATCAAAAAGTTAGTAATTAGTAATATATAAATAAAAGTAAGCGGTTACAAAACAACTTTAATCTTGCGTCACAATTAAGGGAAAAAGGTATGTCATGCGATTCTAGAGGTTTTCTGCTTAAAATTAGTATGTAATTCATCAATTCATAGGATTATATTTACCTAAACATTCATGGGAATGCCACCAATTTCACATGGTAAATGCTTGAAAGGCCTACAAATTCAACAATCTTCGGAGTTTATGTGAATCCAAAATGAAAAGAATCAGATAAACGCATAACACACATAATCAAATCAAATTATCGATACTAATTTCACGCACACATCATACATATTCTTGAAACGATTCCTGGACATGTAAAATCAACAAATGCAAATGAAAACGGCAAAACACATGTACATGTTGAGATGAATATCATACCTGTAATTCTGAATGTGTGGATCCAATCTAAATGTGTGAAATAGGGAGAATGTTGAATGCAACGGCGGTGAGCTTGTTGAGAAAATTTCATGAAAATGCAACAAAAATGAGGTTTTGAATGAAATTTTGAATCTCCGTAAAGAGAAAGAACCGTTGGGGTTTTCGTTTTTCTTTGTTGAACGACAAAAACTAACATATGTAAACCCTCGTAAACTAATGGCTATAATATTTTTGTTTAGTTATGGTTTTTTGTGAGGGAAGAGATTGGTTTACATGGTTTACATGGTTACATGGTTACAAGTTGCCATGTTTGAATTAATGTGTTATTACAAAACATATATATTTATTTATGTTAAAAACATTAACAAATTGAAAGCATTGCTTCTTAAGAGGCGTTTGATGGAAAGAAATAAAATAAAATTAAATTAAATTAAAAACTAATATAATTTTCAAGTAAATTATATTTAGTAACTGTTAACATTGTTAACTGATATGTATATTCATCAAAGGTCATGATGATTTATTGTAATGATTCAACCCTATATAAAAAGGATGTGCTTACATGAATCAGAATTGATATCCAGATTCACACGCATAACATTAAAACTCCTTTTAATTTTATTTCATTTTAATTCTATTAGAAGGGTGTTTGCGTAATGCGAGGGACAACATTGTACATTCGACACGTGCTTATAATTTTTGTTATTTTATGGTAATTTTACAAAAGTTTATGATAGTTTTTAAGCTATAATTTAAAATACCAAATAAATGGGTTTTGTATGACGACTTGAACATTTACGCATTAACTTATTATACCTCATAAAATACAGATCGGTTCAGTAAAAAAAATTATGCCAAAACGTTTAAAAAATACGCATGTTACAATTGTAATCTCAAAAAGTTTTTAAACATAATATATTAAAAGATATAAATAAATTTTAAAACAAATTAAGTTTTTTTGGTTTGTTGGTACATAATGTAAAATTTTATGTAATTTATAATAAGTATAAAGTTATTATGTAACTAACTGTAACAAGTTATCTGTAAATAATATTGAAATTTAAAAATACTATTTTACTCTAAAAATAATTGTACCTAATGTATTAAGTAAAATAATTGTTCTTAATTTTATGACATTATAAAATACTCATCTTATATCTCTTTACTCTAATAAAATGGTATCTAGGAGGACACATGTCAAAACCATATTGTTTCTCAATAATTTTTTCACGCTTTTCTCTCCTATTTAATGATCACATTAATCTTTCTACTCTAATAAAATGGTATCTAAGAGGACACATGTCAAAACCATATTATTTCTCAACAATTTTTTCCCGCTTCTCTCCTTTTAATGATCACATTAATTACTAATAGTATTATTTAATTTTTTTAAATTAAAATTAGTTTTTTAGATAAGCATGATAAATTTGCATTAATGTTATTTCCAATGAAATATTTTTTTATAAAATTAGAAAACTTTTTAGAAAATCAAACTTTTTTAAAAATACAAAATATTTTATAACCGGTGTTTTTAAAAAGTAATTTTTATAAACAAAAAATAATTAAAATTGAGAGTTATAAAAGAAAGTTTTAAAGTATGAGATTTTTTCAAGCGTTTGTTCTAAAATAAAAAAATTATTTTTATTTATTATAAAAAAGATTTCAATCATATCTTATTTTAGTATATCGATTTATAATTATAAATTTTTATTATATTTAATATTTTAGTAATACACGGGTTTACTATAGGTAGTGTTTTATATATAATATATAAAGAATAATTAAGGTGGTAGCCCCGTTTATAATTATTCAATAACTAAAAGTTATATTTTCTTTCATAGTTTAAGTCTACTAATTAATTCATGCGTGACGTAGACAAATTTATGATTGATATATGATATATGATCCTTTAATAAATAGAGTCATGAGTATTATTAAAGCAAGATTCATGTAAAGTGTGACACTGAGACCCACTTAGGTTTAGTGATTGAAGGATACCAAATATAAACTAGAATACAAATATATGAATATATATATATATAAAGTCGTCACCCCTGGCAACCACTTTGGCCTCCACTTGCTCTGAAAGTCAAAGGCTCTTCAACTTGCACATGATGAGTACGTCATATGTGCTTGCTAAAGTCACATCAAAAGCATAACCTAATCAAGCTAACAATTCATCATTTTATTTGAATCACTTTATTTTTTTGTTTTTTTAAGATGTGGATATCTAGACGTCTAAGAATTATAAATGAATATCATAAATTTCTATTTGTGTCGTATAGTCTTATACACATCATATAGGGGGTCATATAGTTCTATACGGGACATATAATCCTTTTTAACATCCCCTTGAATTTTTCCTCGCGGCAAGTGTCAAAATTTGATACATGTGTTGTATAGTATCATATGTGTCGTAGGGGGGGGGGGGGGGGGGGGTCATAGATAACTAGGGTTGTTCACCAGCCGAGCCAAACCGAACAGACCTTTGCTTGTGTTTGGCTCGTTTTTAAATCGAACCGGCCGAGCGACTCATTTACAATCTAGCGGCAATTCGGTATTTTTCAAGCATTAAATTTTCGATCAAGAGTCAAGCCAGCGCAAATGAACAGTGAAAAATTTGTAAAACTCAACTATTTAGCATGTATATGTATTGCAGTGTGAGACAATGAAAATGTTGGGTGTTAGGTTTTAATAATTCAAAAAGCAACCACATTTTATAACATAACATTTTAATGAATAACAATACATTATGGTTGACAATTAGACTAAGATAGTACCTGATGAGACGATGAACATATTGTAGAGAGCGAGAGATGATCAACTGAGAACAAAAACGGGGTCAAAAACTTTATTCATAGTGACCTAGAATTTCACGTTAATGGTTAGTGTTAATTTTTTTATTAGGTTGATTGGTCTAATATGTATAAATATTATATATTTATATATAGTAGCTCAACTACTAGAGTACTATGTATAAATTATATATATGAAATAAATAATAATAATTTGATCCGAACCGAGCCGAACGGACATTTGCTCGTGTTGGCTCGTTTACAAACCAATCCAAGTCGATCGGCTCGTTACAACCGAGCAAAATTTCGAACGAACATTTTTCGAGCAAATTCCAAATGAATGAAGAGCGACGAGTGTTTTGGACAGCGTTAATGATAACCCCCCTGAAATTTTTTTGTTTTCAATGTTTTCGCTCCTATAAGAGGTGTCGATTTATCAAAGTGGGTGTCCCTATATTAGGACATTTTTCTAAACAACATCTTAAAAATTAAATTTTAATAACAATAAGTTAGTAATAATTTATTAATACCAAAGTTATAACATTAAACTTTAAAGATAAGCAAAACATCACACATCCCGTTTAAACTTTGGACTTTCTTTCCTATATGGGTGGCATTCGTCAATTGATTTGACTAGATAACTCAGGGTAAAGTATTAGTTAACTGTTTAAAAATAAACATATAATATAAGTTTAAATTTTTACAAGTATAAAATTAAATGATATTTAAAAGGAAAAAGATACTTTTTAGATAAAAATGAGTAGAACCCGTATAAAATCACATGTAGTTATATAAAAGCATTTAGTAATTAAATACATGGATGTTTGTGTTTGTTCACTCATGAGATAAATGAACATAATCATGCAAAAACAGGAAAATATGTTTGGAAATAACCTAAAAAAAGTTAATTAAAGTTAACATGTATAGATTTTTGTTGTTAATGTCTACTTATAAATATAACTAAATATATTTAATGTATATATAACATGTGTATATAAACATAACAAACAATATGCATACATTCACGAGCATAAAAAACGATCCACGAGCATATATAATCGAATACCAAGCTTTTTTTTATTTGTCCCTTCAATAAATAATTAAAAACTTTCTGCTCCGTTTGTTAAACGTTTAGTTCTCTTTAACAATTAACTTTCTTACACAACATTTCAATAAACATGATTTTATATAAAATATAGGGAGAATTATATACATCCTCCTATAAACTTTATCAATTACATATATACCCAATTTAAAATTTTAATTTCATATTTCTTTTTATAAAACTTAGTTACTTACATATATACCCAAATTAAAATTTTAATATATATATCTCATTCTAAAACTTAGTTAATTACATATTTATCTAAACTAAAAGTTTAATCACATATATTTGCTTTATTAAACATAATTATTACATATTTATCCATATGATATTTTTATTAAAATAACTTATATAATTAGTATTAACTCTTATTTTTATTAAACTATAAAGTTATGTTTTTTACTTTTTGTTAACTTTTCGAGTTTTGATTATTTACTAATATTTCTATAGTAATGTTTTTTATGTTCCTTTCATTTTTTTACATTTTGATGCTAACTTTGTCATGTTTCTGCATGAGACACTTGAATTCTTACTATGCAACATGATCCGAACACATAATTTTTTTTGTTGCATAATAACACTAAAAGTGTCTCGTATGTGTACCGAAAATATTAGAATGAAAAGGTAAAAGACATAAAAAGACATAAAAAAAACATAAAATGTTAGTATAAAAATATCAAAACTCGAAAAACAAGTAAGAAGAAACACAATTTTATAGTTTAATAAAAAATAAGATTAAAATACTAATTATATAAGTTATTTTTAATAAAAGTAATAAAATTAATAAATATGTAATATTTATGTTTAATAAAACGGATATACGTAATTAAACTTTTAGTTTGAGTATTATATAATTAACTAAGTTTTAAAATGGGATATATGTAATTAAACTTTTAATTTGGGTATATATGTAATTAACAAGTTTTAGAAGATGATATATGTAATTAAACTTTTAATTTGGATATATATATAATTAATTAAGTATTACATGAAGATATATGTAATTAAAATTTTAATAATATATATATGTAATTGATTAAATTTATAAGGGTATATATTAAATCCCCTAAAATATATAAACAATTGACCGCATATTAATACTTTGTTCGTATACCCTCTTTTTTTATATGGACTAACCAGATTTAATTCATATATAATAGCATTAATTTTTAAATAATAAACGACCTCAAATTCATTGACTTTTGTCATCCCAACAAACACCTTTTCCTTTTTTTATTTGTTTTTTACGAATAATTTAAAAAAGTAAGAAAGCACAATGAAATTAATAATCTCAACAAAATCGAATCTTTTAGATTATAAGCCTTCATCTCCTCTCTCTTTACACTTTACTCCTCCTACTTCACGTAATTACAAATCACACCCTCAACTTATCACATCTCATACTCGCAAGAGAATAAACTACACCTTTGACCTTTCAGCTTTCAAATTTCAAGCATTGAAAACAAAAGTACCTTCGCTCCGACGGTCAACCGTCGTTACGGTGGCGTTTTCGCCGGAGAAACCTTCTCAGTTCACCAATCGGAAAACTCTTACAGTAAAACGTGTGAATAGTGAAGGGATTCAACATGAGTGTTCTCAGTTCTCACTTTGAGTGAATCTGTAAGGCGTTTAAGCTCGCCGGAAGAGTCGCCGGAGTGTGACGGTGTTCGCCGTCGTACGTTACCACAAGCATCTTCGAATCCGTTACAGCTAACTCTATACGCTTCCTCGCCGGACATCCTTTAACGGAATTGCACTTGTAGTACACTCTGCAGATTCAATCGTTCACAAACGAATTCAATTGATGATCAGGTTGATAAATTAGGTTAACAAACAGTTAAAACAGTCGTTCGCCGGAGTAAATTCTCCGGTGGATTACCTAGGAAACGGTGATCCGACGACCTTCTTCTCACCGTATTTCTTCCACGAGTAATCATCCGCCGGAATACTTTCAACTTTCGATCCGATGATCGGAATTCTTCTCACTTCACGTTTTGATCCTGTTTTCCTGAAGAACAAAAAGAATGAAACACATTGTTAGATGATAAGATGAAGTACAAGGCGTACGATAGCGAAAAAGAGCACGTTTTGCTAAAATACGCTCTGTAACTTCTTCATGTTCATACCTTCTCTTACAACAGTGACAACCGGAGCGAGAAACCGACGGATTCTCTCTTCCAGATCCGTTAACCGAAGCCAACGGCCGATCGGCAGTTTGTCGTTTCCGGTGAGACGACGGTAACGGCGGTTTTCTCGACGAGAACGACGGTGCCGGAGCTACGATGCCTAACGAAGACAGCTGTCGACCGTTCGAAACACTTCCTTCAACACTTCCTCCGGCGAACGAAGAGCTCATCGACTGAAACGACGCCGTTTGATCCGCAACCGTAACAGATCGTTTCACCGAACACTCGGTGGAACAAATCGGATCCTTCAACAGCTTACCTTCCGATTGAGACGATACACACGGCGTTTGTGGATCGGCGGAGGAAGGCGGCGGAGCACGGCGGAAACGAGCGTGACCGCTGCGGTTCAAGGCGGAGACAGCTCGATTGAAGCTATCAGACACTCCAAAATCGTGGTTTTTCAACTGAAACATGCGATTGAGGTGCTCTACCGTTTGAATCCCGACGAAATCGACCGCCATTGTTGCAGAAGAAAAGGATGAAAACTGAAATCAGTGATTAGGGTTTGAAGTTTGAATGTTGAAGAGGAAGATGAAGAAGAATTGGGGATGGTGATGGGGGTTAATAATAAGGTATAAAGAGGGGTTGATGGTGTAAAGTCAAAGAGGTGATTGGGTGATCGGACGGTGGAGATGAGTTTGACTTTCTGAGATGTAATAAAGAAATGGACAAATGGGCAGAAGTATCAACTGAGAAAGTCTAACAAGGACTATAAATAAAGATAAAAAATTAGAATATGAATAAAGAATGATGAATAGGAATGTATTTGAAAATTTTAAATAGTTAGTAATAAAAAATTTTAGGGTGTTTAAAAAGGTCAAATCCAAGAATTCGATTTGAAAATCCGAATCCGAAATATTTGAAAATTCAATTTTTCGGATAGTGATTTACAAAAGTTTCGCATATTCGGATATCCGATTATCCTAACACTAAAAAATATATATATTTTTTAAATATTAGATATTTTTTTACTTTAGATTGAGATTTTAATGTATATTGAGACTTTTATTATATGAGTTAGTTTTTTATATTATCTTTATAATAGCATATGTTTGATTATAGTAAAAAAAACTAAATATTAAAAAAATAAAAAATGAATTTCAGATATCTAAATCACTATTCGTATCCAGTATCCGACATTTCGGATATCCGAAATTTCGGATGCCGGATAATGTTTTTTACTATCGAATTTTTCGGATATCTGAAATTCGGATATCCGACTTTAAAGATCCTTAAAATTTTTATTAATTATGAAATAATATTTTGAGATAAAATATGATTCAAATTACATGTGAGTAAGATTTTGAGTAATAAAACGATATTAGGTACTTTTTTATTTATTTAAAATTGAATTTAGATATATCACTTTATTTTGTAATCTGATTCGACACCTGAACCAGAACATATTAAAAAAAATTAAAAGATTTGAAAACCGACAACTTATCCCTAAAGTTACCGACCCCATGCAAAAAAATTGTGTCCATCACTGCCTAAATTGTTGTTTAGAAGTTTACAAACCCTACGGGGTAAACCACTTAATAAAATTCAATAACAAGACTTGTTTTGAACCAAATCATGATCTCCATTGTGAAGTATTTGAAAAAAAATTTGTTGCGAGACACACCACTTAACTATATGTCCCCTTATAATGTACTTTCGGAGAAATATATTGGGGTTCGAATCTTAAAAAAGTGAGTGTGGTGAGTTCATGAGTATATTAAGTGTAGAATAAAAATTGTATGGTATTATTAAAAAGCAATAATAATAAAGTTTATCACATATACCATTTTAGATCTTTTTCTTCTTCTTAAAAAGAAAGTGTAAATGTCTTCGTATGAAAATATAAAGTATATTTGATATCACGATTTTCTAGGTACGTACAAAATTATAGATGTACATATTTGATATTGTGATTTCTTTTATTGACAAATATCATTTTATGGATGTAATATATGGAATTATCTCTAAAAAATACCTTATTAAATCGTTTTTATATTTTGTTTAGTTACAAGTGAAAATAATCAAATTTGTCCTTGGATATCTAAGGAAAAGACTTGTGAATCTAGTTATTTTATGAACATGTTATACATCTCCAATGACAAAGGATATAAATATCTCTAGGGTCATAGAAGTAAAAGAAATTATAGTTAGAATTTTTGTTACAAAAAGAATTAATCTTGAATTATTTCACCACTCATATCCATAATTGGATGATTACCATGATCTTTAGACATGGTAAGACGAACCAGTTAAACCAAGTACTAAACTCTTTATTAGTTTGCATCAATCTGTCACTTATGGCCATACCACGTTGTTGTGGTTGAATTGGACAATCTGGTAGTCGTTAAACATAGTTCTCTTTTGGATCTCAACAAGGCAGCAAACTGTTGTACTAAACCAATGTAATGACAGTTTGGATGTTGATAAAAACAGTTGCAACCCTATCTTAAAACTTTAAAAGAGAATGGACTGTGTAAATAGATGAGAGGTAGGATAGAAGACACTTATACAAGAAAGAATGCAAGTAACTTTGTTGATGATGGAGTCGTAAAGCTTAAAGAAAAGGGTCAATGTTGTAGCAAGTAAGTGTGTCATATATTATAACTTTTTAAGTCTTCAAAAATAATGATTGTTTATTAACTTTTCATCTTTAATACTATTATATTAATCATAATGTTTTATTATTACTAATGATTATTTTACTACAACTTTAGGATTTTTTCAAACTTTTACTAGCTTAAAATAAGGGGACCGTTTTCATCTTTATTATCTTTTCATCTTTTACTATGTTATATTGTTAATATTTTAACTTTAATTTTAAGGCAGGATTGTAGTAAAAAAGATTATTTAACCTAAAAAGGTTTAAATGATTACGAGTTTGACATGTGTTTAAAGAAAAATATATTTTGATCAATGTGTCAAAAACGTTAGGTTATTATGTCTAATATATCATTGTAGCAAAATTCAATTCATTGTGTTAAAATATTTTTTTATCATTGTGTTTACGTTTTACGTCATTTTGTGTTATTTTTATCATTGTGTTTTTCAATAATGTTATTTATTAATGTTTTTCTCAAAACTCATAATATTCATGATAACACAATGACGATCAGAAAAAATAATAGATCATTTTATCATTATGTTTTATAAATTATATAAACTTATTGTTATCTTATTATTATGATTTGCAATAAAAAGTACACAATAATATTATTTATTCATGTATTTTTTAAAAGGTGTGGTGTTTAGAATAATACAATAACAAGCAAAAAATACAATGAACTATTTTTCATTGTGTTTTATGTTTTTTATCATTTGTGTTTTTTTGTCATTGTTTATTATTAATTTATTATTGTGTTATACACATCATATTTACATAACATGTTATTCACCATTATTATTATTTTTCTATAGTTCATCGTTATAGAAACACATAATAACTAACAAAAAAGATAATGAACTACATTAAATATACAATGACAAGTAGAAATCATATGAACTTTAAAAACATTAAAAAACATTATTTTTTTGTAAAAACATTCATTTTATGGTGTAATTTAAAAAAAATCATATCGTATATAAAAGTTATGAGCATTTAAAAAAGCAAAGAAATTTGAAAAAAGTCAATAAATATCATCATGATTAAATACACATCTAACAAACTCATTTCCTACAATTTGATCTTAACTATTGATTAAATATATTAATGGTTAAGATTATCTTTTACACTTTTTAGATTTAGAACTTTTTTTTATTTGACCATTCTTTATTACTAGATCATATGTAATGGTTGTTTATTTAAAATGTCATCTAGATGTCATGTAAAAAAAATCATTTCATTAAAACTCATTTAAATCAATTGTAGTGATTAACTAATGTTTAAAGTTTTATTGATGCAATAATATAGACAAGGTTGTGTTTGGAGCCCACTTTAACTAATCATGACCATATCGTCATTATTAGTGTATTCTCCTTGTCCACTACGAGTATATTTGGCTAAGCTTATTAAAACCTTCTTATGACTTATGGCTTAGCCATAAGTCCTTATACATTCTAAAAAAGTGTTTGGCAAAAACATAAGTCCTTTTCATTTTAACTTATCAACTTGGTTTGAAAACGGGAAATTCATAAGTTGGGTTTCCTCAACTTATGAAAACAACTTCTTCTTATCTCACGCTATCTCACACAAAAACCCTAATTATCATTTTACATGAATAAGCTTATCCAAACACTAACAACTTACTAACTTACTGGTTTTCCTATCTTATAAGCTAATCCAAATATTTTTTAGAAACTCTTTTTCTAAAAATTATAAGTTAATAAGTCATTTTACCTATAACTTTTTATGTTTTTTTCATAAGCATAACTAAACATGTTGTACGTATAGTCTTGATGTTTATTTTGATATTATATATTCTTATGTTTGAAAAAATAAGTTAATTTTGACGTCATTTAGTTTCCTATACCACTACAACCGAACCGTATGGTAACAGTTTGATAATATTTCATTATAAAATATAGCACGTTTCTAAATATAACTATATTTCTTATTTTCTCTAGAATTTGTACCTTAATAATATAGATTTTCTTAATATTCATATCCATATACTAAAGAAAATTATATAGTTATTTGCATCAGATCCGAAAGGTTACAGATTCAACATCAGATTTTAGTGTATAGTTGCAACAAAGTCTAATGTTAACGCAGAATTAATCGTTAAAAAACAAAAGAAAAAGGCTACATACCATAAATGAACCAACTTTTAATATGTTTAATATATTAAAAATAAAATATACAACTAATGTTACCTAAATTAAGAAGTGAGTTGATAAACCTCTCAACTATCAAATAACTAGTGTTTTCCACATCATTATGTTCTTCACGTCACTTAATAAATATTGATTTCAGTTAACTAATTTTTCAATTTATAAATTTATTTCGACCTTACAACTAATACATATTACTTACTAACCTTATAAAGTCTCTAATGGCAACTTGCTTTTGTAAAGAAATACATATTAACTTGATTTTTGGTTTAGTTTTTTTTTTTAAATCGACTTTTAGAGAACATGTTTAATCATCTTATCCCTCCTTTCTAAGACACAAATTAGTCTTAAAAGATTAGTCATCTCAACCCTTAATGTCAACTCTTGACTAACACCAGTGTTCTTTCTTCCTACCTTTGTCTTTGTCATGCTAGAAATGCATTAAATAATGACCATGTTTGATGCTAACTAATTATTCTTTAAATTTATTTATGTCATGTTTTTTGAAAGAAGATGAGAATTTTTTAACGATAAATATAAACACATGCATTGTACTTTATATAATTGTCTCATACGACAAGACTCTGAATCCGGAGAAAGATGTCTTAGTTACGCCTTGATATCGCTAGATTAACGTATCTGTGTGGATTTTGTGTTTTCTACATCTTACCATATATATTTGAATATTATATTTTTGCTTGCCATTTCGTAAAGTTTGAGAGAAATAGGGTATGATTGGTTGTAGGATTAGGTACAAATGTAGCATCATTTGGGGCCACTTGAGTGGACTATTTTTCCAATTGGGGTTATTTTTTGGACACAAGTGTAAAGAAGAAGACTAATATTGATTCTCCACTTTGGTTGGTTTATTCAAATCTCAAGGGTTTATTGCCACATTAATAACTTTTCTTTTAAGTTAATCTTGGCATGTTAATAAAGTTAGATTCGAACGTAGGAAAAGATTTTTTTCTAAGTTTAAGGCATGACTATAGTAATTATTTGACCACAATAAGATCCAAATTTGAAGGGTGCAAAATCAAATAATTGTACTTTAAAAAATGTTTTACATTCGCCTTTCTAAACTTTTTTGTTAAGACGCGTTACTCATTTGCGACTTCTTTTGGGTTGTGTATCATTTATAGTCACTCATTCTAAAGATTTTCTTTTGAAAACTTTCGTCCTAGAATGATTCCCACAAATATATGTCTAATAAGCTATGGAAAAAAATTTATCTCAAAATTAATTTCACAACTAGCAACAAGTTATAGAGGAATTTCACAACAAGTTAAGTGGCAATGACAAAAAGTTTTGTCAAAATCCCTTTGCGAAACAAGTTTCTTAAGCCATAATCCCAACATGATTGATTCCATCGATAACTTCAACTGTTTACCTGAAAATAAGGATAAGCTATCAAGAGATGGGGTTTTGCTCTGATTAGTACTAGAGCAATGCCTTTGGATCAATTTTCTACTATATGTTTGATGTGATTTATGGTGATTTCAAATAGGTTATTGACACAATTCTTATGGGCATAGAGGATCCGATTTGTGTTCATATGCCATGATCGATTCGTTTAAGAATTAAAGAGAAAAGCAAATGAAATATAGGAAAAAACTAATAAAATAGTAAGTAGATTTTAAAGATTTTCTTTTTCATATATGCAAAATTTGTGAAAAAAGTACAAATGAAAGTTATTAATTTCACAAAATTGAGTTTGTCATAGATAAATAATCAGTTGATATAGCCACTGTAATTTATACATGCCAATTGCTCAACCAAAAAACACATATAAGAAGTTATAAAGTGATTAACATAACAAACGTCAAATTATTTCAAAAAGTAAAAAAAATTAGTTTATTGCTCATATATATTTGTAATAATTTGATTATAAATAAATGACAATAATATAAAATTTTACTTATGCCCCAAAAAAAAGTTAAAATTTATCATTTATATCTATTATAAGTACTTAAAAGACATCCTTGTGAAAATTGATGTACTCATCAATGAAATGTTATGAGTATTTTTTTTTTAAATAAAATGTTATGAGTTAATATTTTTTAAATTTTAGATATGTTGATTTAAATAGTAGAGTAGGTCTACATTAGGATGCGTGTTGGCGAGAGAAAAAAAAATCACATCCATTTTAAGTGATGACAAGTTTCAATTTTGATAGGTAGATATTTTGGAACTTAAGTTTTTTACTGTTTGAGTTTTAAAAAGTTTAATATTATTTTTATTTATTTTATTTTATATTAATTGGAACGGGAAAGACATAGAAGCTTCTAATTGAATTCAACTCATAACATCTATTTAGATCACGTGTGGATATTAAAATATTTTTATTGTTCGCTTTTGTAATAAAAAATTAATAAATGAACGAGGTTGATATCTTAAGAAACCGTTTCTGTAGGTATTTTTATTTTATGTATAAATCACAATAAAAAGCAACGTTATTAATAAAAGAATCTTAGTTCGAATTAATATATACACTACTAAAAAAAATAAATATATAATCACTCACAATCATAGAAAGATAATATCCACAAACGATAGATCTCATTAAATATCAGGAAAACTATTAAAAAAGAATATGAAATTTTTATATTGGTGATAAACAACAACGAACAAAGCTTGTTGAGATTATTACTGACATATTAACGACATACAACAACTATATTGGTCGTTGTCTACGAGAATGGTTTACCAACGGACTAGCCCTCAATAATCTTTTGGTAACACAAATGATTTAAATTTTAATAATAATCCCCAAAACTTAGTCATTTGGGGTCAAGTTTATGACATATATGTTGGTTGTTTATAGCAACAAAACTTACCATAACAAACAATGGGTTATGCCAATTCTGTTAAGTTGATGGTACCTACAGTTTTAGAATTAATTATCTGAAAATCAAGTGTGCTCGAATATATATATATATATATATATATATTATGTATGTATACATATATGTATACATATAGGTATATATATGTATATATATACATATATATATACATATATGTATATATACATATATATATACATATATATATATGTCATGTTGTCAACACCTCAAATCTCATTGACGGTGGTGGGTATGGGTGGTGATGTCCTTGGATATTAGAATTACTAGTCTTGGGATTACATCGACCAAAGATGGTATTGGAATCCTTGTATTTGTACGTGATATCCTCATGTACGCTCGTCTAGACTCCCTCTTTGTTTAGATGTGCACCTCGTTGGTAGAGCTTCTTCATAGGTTTACAAATGATCCTTTGTTCGCAAAACCTTCGAGTGAAATAGAATTGTGAAATACACATGGTAATGTACGTGTGGTTTTGTATTATCATTAAGATATGAAAATAGGACCAAAAAGACTTGATATATGAGGTTCTAAGTGTATTAGTCATTATAAACATGTCTTTAGCACCAAAATATCTTATTGTGATCTAATGTGATTTTATATAACCCAAACCAACCACTAGCACATCCCAAGGCTACTAGTAACTTAGTTATCATGCACATGTCTCTAACACTACAAATAACATTCTATGAATAACACACCTTTATGCAACCAAAACTAACTCACTAACACATTAGAAGGCTCATTAAAACCCATTAGTGTAATAGTCATCACTGAAAGACTCATTATAGCAGCAGTCATAATAGATTTTACTCAAACACTAAATTGACATGTTATGACCTAATGTGACTTCATGTAACCAAATCCAACTCCTTAAAACACTATAAGGCTCACTAATGTAATAGTCATCATTAGTATGTCTCTAACACTAAAATTACTTGTTATGATCTAATGGGACACATATAATCGACATGTTATGACCTAATGTGACTTCATGTAACCAAATCCAACTCCTTAAAACACTATAAGGCTCACTAATGTAATAGTCATCATTAGTATGTCTCTAACACTAAAATTACTTGTTATGATCTAATGGGACATATATAATCAAAACCAATACACTAACACATTACAATGCCTATTGGTGAACTACTCATCGTAAATATGTATTTCAATACCGATATGACTTATTATGTCCTAATATGAATATGTATAATCAAAGTAGACCCACTAACACATTACAAAGACGCATTAATGTACTAGTTATCATTTATGTCTTTAATACCAAAATTACTTATTTATGGCCTAATATAACTTTATGTAACTAATACTAACACAGCAGCAAATTAAGAACCATTAGTGTACTCATAAGTCATAAGCATGTATATAAAAAGCTAAGAGGACTTGTCATGGCCTAATATAACTCTATGTAACCAAAATCAATTCAGTAACATATTACAATATTTATTAAGGTGTATTAGTGTCAACTATCATACACATCTTTAATACTAAAGTGATTTGTTGTGTCTAATATGTCTTGCCTAATATGTCTTGATGTAACCTAAACCAACTCACTAACACATTACGTGTGTCGTTAAAGCCTATTATTGCACAACTCATTATAAACATGTCTTTAATATGTAAGTGTTATTGTTATGATAACATCCACTAAAATTCATTGTAATTCATCACTAAAACTCTAGTCAGCGATCCATCACTGGGCTCTTTTGTACACTATCCATACTCTATTTTCTAACTTAGTACATTGATAAATATGTGTCTGTGAATGCCTGCTATTTCGTATTGATAACATATTCAATAAATTTTGTTATATTTTATCACTACAAAAGATGTTAGGGTCTAGTCTTCGATCTAATGGACCCCTTCTAGCCTTTATCCAACTCAAAATGATCTATAAGTTAATTTGGATGCAACCTGTTCGAATGGGTCTCAAAACCGTAGCCTCACAATACAACCGGCTGATGACGCAATGAAATAGTTAATACACAAGTGTATGTTGCTTACTAATTGAAATATATCAACCCAAGTGTATGTTGCTTATTAATTGAAATATATCAACTAAATGCACTTTTTGGTTATGATACATGAAAAAAAGTTTATACACGGGTTATATTCCTATACTATATGTTTTTTAATCAAAATTGGTTGCAATAAAGTTAGATTTGCGAAGAAAAAGGTACCCAAACATGAAGTCTTGTATCTTATGATTACATGCGTAATTGTTTTATGATGTCTATAGAATTTGTAAAATGACTATTTTCGTGATTTAACTTTTTAACGTAACGTTATCCATTGAACATATTTAAAACTTTGATTTGAGATATCTCAGTTGTTCATTTTATAATTCATTCACTAGTCATTTATTTATTTTAAACCAACATGTGTTTATCCTAATGCTATATATCTAGATGTATTTACGTGCTACTTAATCAAACGATCGAGTGTATTAGGGTTCACCTTGCATTTGTACACAGACATTCTCATATTGAACTTGATTTGTGCATGTTGTTCTAGAAGGATTCAAAGGTATTAGGTTACATGTTACATTTGTACATCATTGTTATACCACTAAAATAATATTCTCAAATCACCATAGTTTATTTTGTTAAGTCATCAAAATCACATTCAAAGATATTAATTTCAAAGATTTCAAATATAATATTCATGGAAAATAGAAGTCAAAAGACGATGAACAAATCCCCATAACACAAGAAGAAAGCTAGTGGGGATTTTTGAAATACAACATGTAAAAGTGGATCACCAAATAATACAACTTGTGTTGGCCATTGCATCGCATGGCGCACTTGTCTTAAACTAATCTTGACTTTTAAATATTTAAGTCCACCATCAACGTTTGACTTTTACTTTCTTCATTGAATTATATTATAAACCGTTATATTATATTCGTTAATTAATCTCAAAATAAGATTTCAAAATATTTGTAGATATTTGAAAGGCTTGGTTATGGTTATACATAAAATATGCATCACGTAATTAGGTGGTTGAGGTGTGTTTTATATGAAAGACATTAATATAATTTGATTGTAAAATGAAATATGTAATATTAAAATTAAAACTTTTATATGTTGAACATTAAATTCAAAATGGCTAATAAAAAATCATGACTTTGGAAAATATATTAACTTTGATTTTCTAGAAGTCTACTATGCCGTTTTAGCCGTTGTTGACATTCATAGGCACATTAACTATGGTTTAAAATATGTTATTTGAAAAAAAATAGTAGTTATCACCTACCTTCATTTTCTACGATTATGTTATGTAGAATTCTTCATCAAAAGCCCCTCCTAAACATCTACTTAAGTTTCTAATACAATTTAATGTCATTTTCAGGTTTTATTTTAACCGACTAGTTTACATCCAACATCATATCTTCGTATTTTAATAATTGACCATGTGTGTCCAACACAAGAAAGTTAATTAAGTTTGATTACTTTAAGCTAAGTTGTTGATCGTATTATGTAACGTTCACTTATTTCAATAAAATAACTTTTAGAAACACGACCATGAGGAAGTTGACAATGACAAGTTGTTAAACCTCGAAATTCTTTATGTTATTTTTCGAACAAGTGTAAAACACATATATACATTTTCGTCATCTATCGGTACGTCATCTACAAATATCAATGTTGATAATACTGTTTACTTAAGATCTCACCATAGCAGAAGACTCAGTTAATGTATGCTACATATATAGTAGGAAGGCCAATTCAGTATTTTCATTTTTCGTGTTGTAAAACATTTGTTATGATTAAAATTAATTTACTTGTTATTAATAAAATTTTATTAAGAGTAAAATGTTATTTTCATCCATGACATTTTGTTGAATTTGTCATTTCAATCCAAAAACTTGTATTTTGTCATTTTAGTCACTGTGGCTTACAAATGTTGTTATTTCCATCCACTCGGCTAACTTCGCTAAGTTCTCCGTTAAATATGAGTGTATTTTACTCTTTTATTAATCAATTGACTTTTCTTAATTCTTTCTGAACGTGTACTGAAATATCTATATATAATAATAATAATAAATAAACATGATATTATTATAATACTAAGTGTTAATATTTTACAACAAAAATTAAACTTAAATTATTATTAAGTAAAAAATCTTAGAGAATGTTTTAGTAATAGAACACAGTTTAAACAAGGAACCACATGGTACATTGGTACTATGTGATGTCACATTGAAAATGTAACTGAAACAATATCAACATAAAAGTCGTTTTTCTTAAGAAATACACACCACTAAACAAATGCATATCCCTGACAAAATCATTCGTCAGAAGATCACCGAAAGATAGCGCCAAAGTCTAGGATATTTTTCTTATATTATGTAATGTAATATATGAAAACCTAAAAGCCTACACACAATCTTTTTTCTTCCCTCCTACTTTAATTAAAAATAACCAAAACTATCAAGTATTTTAGAAAAACGAATCAATGTCAAATTATCCTAATTTTCAAACTTCTTTCAATAGACATGTTAGAAACATTATGAAATATGCCAGGGGGACCTTTTCTTATATACTTATGAAATTTAGATTCATATGGTCCACTTGTTTGAAAATCATATGATCCACATGTTTTTATTTGTGGATATATATTTTCATTGTGTTGTGTGTATACATGTAGATGTGTGTGGTGCAAACTCATCATGCTTATTGGATCGATATAAGTGTATTATGAATGGTACGGACAATTTGCCCCAAAATCACATGACCCATATGTTTTTTTAGTATCTATAATATTTATTATGTTTATAATGTTTTATGTATATAGTATAAATTTATTTATACATGTATATGCATGTGAATTAGTTTGCATTTATTTGTATGCGTTTGTATTTGTGCACGTGTATATAAATCCTATATGACAGAGGGAGTGAAGTTAGGAGGGTTACAGGCGGGACGTTCGCATGCCACGAGTGGAAAACATGTTGAGGTGAAAGGTGAGAAATGGTGGTGCGGGGAGGCTGCTATGACAGGATCAGTAAGAATCAAGTAACTTAAAATCAGTCGTTAAGAAAAATAAACAAAAAAAACCTTATAGTTTAGTTGCATATAAGACATCAGAGCCATATGCTTAAAGTTTTCAAAGTTTACAACCACACTTTAAAGTCTTATAATGAAATACTTTGTAAATAGTTTTCTATCCAACAGAAAAACATAAAAATTACCCATAATCCATATCTTCATTTGCCTACACGACCAACAACTTTGTAACTTACATCAAGAGATGAATTTAGGTTGGTTTTATTTTATATTGTAGGTATTTATTATATGTCGTAATTGTTCTAGTTGCATTTTCTTCTTCAAAATGCAACGAATTTTACTGAGGTTTGACCGTTAACATTTATTTAACCTTATCCTACTCACATACACATACAATTACAAGCACGAGAGGATAAAGTAGGCAA
Source organism: Flaveria trinervia (assembly GCA_025506515.1). Lineage (NCBI taxonomy): Eukaryota > Viridiplantae > Streptophyta > Magnoliopsida > Asterales > Asteraceae > Flaveria > Flaveria trinervia. The sequence continues at coordinate 4,676,027 of CM046453.1, forward strand.
GTGTTGTCATCATGAGCCGAGCCCGAGGCCCATATCTAATGGGTTGAAATTTGTTTGTTGCACATTCATAATCATCTTTACAAGTACACTTTCATGGGCCGATTACAAACCCATTATACTTAGGACGCTTCATGAAGGAAACCAATCTATAATGTACTTAGGCTTTTAGCTAATCTTATGTCATAACTTTGGGCCTTAAATAACAAATGTTGGCCTTAGTGATACGTTACTTATGTTCGAGCATCTATTTAGATTGATTTGTAGAGTATCTATGAACAGCTTTCTAGCATAGAGTATAGCAATATCGTATCGTATCATGACATACATTAGATCATATTACGTGGACCAATGATTTTTAGTCCAACCAGTTAAGATAATATACCCATAACATTTAAATATTGAGAGTCATGGATTCAAGTATTACTTTAAGCAAAATGCTTAAAATTGAGCCATGGGTTTTCTCAGCAATGTGTTTCCTTTTGAGGGGGCTGAGGGTGCGGTCCAAGCTGGAAAACTAATAGACGGACCCGATTAAGATAACATTTATTTTTCGAAACAGAGTCGTACATTTGCTGTTTAAAGAAAAAAAGGATGATATGACGTGGACATAAAGCTTATAACACAATATAATGTCGCGATGACACCATACATAAGTTATGATGAAACACAGACTCACAAAAAAAGTTATATTCATGATTAGACATTTATTATTATATTAAGTTTTTTTGACTATAGCATTATATTTACACAACATTCAAATAACTATTTTATTGTTTTCTCTTTTCGCAATCTTCTCACAAGATACATAGGGCTGGAAAGCTGGTCGTGTTTTGGACCATACGGTCGAACCCAACACAAACCTAAAAATCATATTACACATATAAACTGAACATGACACATAAATTTATGGGTTGACACGAATATCACAGTTAATCTAACCTGAAAAAAGTTTATTTAATATTTTATATTAATACTTTAAAATCTTAATATACATATATTGCTTTTATTTTTCTAAGCAACTACATATAAACTATACTAAATTTACTTTTAAAGTTCTAAATTATTGAAAAAAATGCATTATTACATAAAACACATTTTTAAAGAATAAAATAAATAACTGGGTCAACCCGAGAACCTATCAAGATTAACACAAACATAATCTGTTTAGCTAAACGTGTTTACATGCTTAAATAGCTTATTAATATCTTGTCGAATTGTTTTCGTGCCGTGTCAGAAATTTAGACCCGATCCTTACTTAACATAATAATAATTATATAATTATATAATTATATATTAATAATAATCCACCCAATCACAAGCTCAACAAGAACACAATAAAATCCTCTTTTACCCACAAACACAAATCTCTCTGTTTGCCCCCTTTTCAACGTCATCGAAGCCGATTCTCATCAATGTTCTTCAATGGCCAATAATTACCATACACAAATCTTCAAATCACTTCATCTAATCAGTCTCATCTAGATCTACCAATCTCCCAAGGTAATCTTCACTTTAATCCCAATTTTCAATTGATAATTCCACCACCAACTAAATCGGAATCGCAAAATTCGATTCACTAACTGCAATCGGATACATTTTTCATCGAATTACATGAAATTGAACCAACAAACATGAATACCCAGAACCAGAATTCTGATTTCAGATTTCAATTTTCGAAATTTAGGTATAATTTTGGGTGATTTGAGTTTCAGATAGATATGCAGAGCCAAATAGTGTGCAGTGGTTGTAGAAGCATTTTGCTTTACCCAAGAGGAGCTTCTAATGTATGCTGTGCGTTATGTAATGCTGTGACACCAGTTCCTCCACCTGGTATGATTTATCATTCATCCCAATTTTGATTCTTATCAATTGAGTTATGAACTTATGATTGAATCAATATGTACAAGTTTTAGGGTAAGATAAAGCTGTTGTTTCTTGATTATTATCACAATTGATTGATTGTTTAATTGGTAGTCGATGTAATCTGGTTGTTTCTTGAAGAAGTCAAAGTCTGATACATTTAGCGACACGTAAACTACTATTCACCGACTAGAAGGTTGAATGATGTAGACAAAGAAGACGTGTTCCACAAGAAACACGGAATAAACACAGATTGTAATGGATAAATGTTAAATTATGTTCTTTTTTTCTGTAGAGATTAAAAACAATCTAAATATATTATATTGACGATTTCGAGTGGCATTCATCATCTTATCTCCTTCGTAAGGTTTCTAGGCTGAGTTATTTTCCTTCTTTATGATGCAAATGTTTGATAATTACCTACTTGCAAATTGCTGAACTGATTTTTACAATCTAGTTGATTCTAAAAACAAGGGAACTTGAATAGGTTTATGAATAGTTTTGACTCCAGTCTAATATATATACGGCATTTCAGTTCTTTTTGAGGTGAAGTAGAGCTTGAAAATCTGATGTGCTTTCTGAGCGTGAGCCGAATCTGAACATTGATCTTAGTTGAGCGAGTCAGGAGGCGTTTAGGATTGCTTATTGAAACCGCTTATCTACTTATTAATTCTATTTTGTGGTATTAATTTGAGGGGCTTAATAGTGTTTGGTATATGATTAGTTTAGGGATTATGTATGTTGAGGCCACCCACATATTTTAATTCTTTCATTAAGACCATACATATATTGAAACTGCTGTATTGGCAACCAAAGTATATATCTTGTTTTATTTGATATCATTTCTGCAAAAAGAATATGCTGGATGACAAAATTGCCCTTAATTTTTTGGAAAGACGATATCGTTCTTGATGAGGTGTCAACATGTCACAAATTCTTCAAACATTTTGTCTTTGTAAAGTTGTTAAGGTCGTTCTCTTTGGGGGCCTCCAAATGCATCATACCTTCATTTTATTTAATTTTTATGAGTTAATAATGGCATAACTGTTGTTCTCGGTCAACAGTATCTTCTGGTCAATTAACTGGTTTTTCTTCGTAATATATGAAAATATAAGCTATTGCTGGTGCTAGATGAGCTAGTTCTTTGCATTTGATGCATTCTTGCGTTGCAATGGAATGATCTCTACAATTGTATCACCATATATAATGTTTTTTTATTTTTATGATTGTATCACCAGGCATGGAAATGGACCAACTGATTTGTGGAGGTTGTCGCACATTGCTAATGTATACACGTGGTGCTACAAGTGTGAGATGCTCCTGTTGTCATACTGTGAATCTTGCACCAGGTTTGATATATGTTATTATGTTTATTTACTTTTAACACAGTTCTGTATATTGCATTTTGTAATGTCTATGTTATATCAATGCTATAGGGAAAGCTTAATATTAGTAACTAAATGACTTTGAAAGATAAGGGAAACCTTAGAACCGTTAATGATATAATGACCATTATTTTGCACACACAGAATATTCCCAGTGGAACTAGGTGATTTCTAACTTCACAACGTCAGTATCTTTCCTATGGATGGGATGCACTGGGTATGGTTATGGGTTATGAACTGATCTCCTAGTCCCAGCGCATTTGGTCTTTGTGATGATTGATAAAAGTTATTCACTACCTGGTTGCTACCTTTAGCAATCATGCTCTGTTGAGGACACGTGCTATTGATTCAAGTTTATATTATGATTACTTATATCTAAGTGATTAGATTAATGTTAAAATTAATGGTCAATAATTAGTTACTGATTCTTTGGTCAATGTGATTATTTGTCGCATAACCTGAATTTATTATAAAATCATTGTTGTTTATTCCGGTTTGTCAGTATCCAATCAGCTTGCTCGAGTAAATTGTGGAAATTGCAGAACAACGCTGATGTATCCATATGGTGCTCCATCAGTTAAATGCGCAGTTTGTCACTACATCACTAATGTTAATGTAAGTACTACGAGCAACCTATCTTCTTGTTGGGAAATTGCAAAGGTTAGGGATACAAGATTTAAACACACATTCACACACAAGAGTATGATGCAGCAAATGGAAGTGTAACAAACTTCTGCATCAAATGGAAGTGTAACAAACTTCTGCATATAAATTATTCATACATTGCTACTAGAATTATGCCTAGATTCCTTTGAATTGATTGTTTTTTCTTTTTACATTTTTAATTTTATTGCAGATGAGCAATGGAAGAGTTCCAGTTCCTGTGCAACCTAATGGAACTGCAACGTCAGGATCAACGCCCTCTGTTTCCACAGTGAGTCGTTTGCTCCTTCTCTTTTACGCCAGATAAATTCAGTGTGGGCTAAAAATGGGGAAAACAATGCTTGTTTGGCCATGTTTCTGATCAATCTACTTCTATTCCGACCATTTTTGTCACCTTTTTTCTAGGTGAAGTTAAAGAGACTTTACTGCTTTACCCATGACCTGAGTTCTTCATGGGTCGGGAAATGAGACTAGTTGGGTAGCATTAACACAAGTAGCGTTGGTTTAGGTGTAACCCTTTTTGTTTTAAATAAATTTTTATAAATAATAAGTGTTTCAGATATAGTTAGGGAATTATTATTTCTGTAATAATATAAATTTCTGAATAAGATGACTTTAGATGTTTTATGCATTAAAAATACTACTTAGGAAACTTTTGACTAGGATGGCAGAATAGGTTTTATCGTGTTTAACACTTTTGAGATGATGCAAATGATATGTTTCTTTTTATGGGTTAGTTGCTGCAACATGTATTGAACTTGACACCATTATGATCATGTATAGCATACTGCATCTAACCGCTATCTTTAAATGTATGGAACTTGAAAATTCAACAGACCTGAAGAAAGGGTGATCTGTCATTTGCTTTAGTTTGTTATTTTTTGCTTTTGAGTTAATAAAAAAGTTATTATTAGTATTATTAACAAAATCAATAATTGTGATATTTCTTCCCCAACGAGCACCTTTCATCCTTTGCGTTCTTCCTGACGAGAACGGAGAACCCTTCATCGGACACCTAACTCTACAGCCACCGTTGCAACTTGCAACATTCTATCCCACCCTCGTTTGCCATCACATCCCCTTTGCTGCTCACACACAACCACATGCTTTGTGACACATTGGTTAAAATCTAGCTTCAATGTAGTCCCCCATCTCGTCCCACCATCTATGATGAATTGTTCATTGGCGTAGAATCATAGATACTAGATATTATTCACACCGTCATCTTCCCTTCTTTGCGTCTTGATAGTGGGTGCGTGTGCGTGTGTTTTGGTGTTCTCAGGTTTGTGTGTTCTTTGTTTATCTGTTGGTTACATTCACTGGCTTACAAATGTATTAATAGTTCTGATATTTGCTTATGACTTGGGTTTAATTTTAGGTTATTAATCTAGAATTTTGCTTCTAATTTGGGTTTGAAATCTAGGTTAAGTTTTACGTTTTTGTTTCGAAATTGGTCTGCTATCAGTCCCATATAAGCAATTTCAGGTGTCAGGTCTAGTATGGTAGAAATTTAAACTCGGGTTCATTTAAAGATAATGGTTTTAGTATGTTACACACAATTACAATGGGTGTCATGCTCAATACTTTTTGGTGTAATTAACCGAATTGTGTTTCATTTAACCCAATTTTTAGTCATAGATAAAGCATACATGAGCTGATCCATTCATAACTAAGGACCAATTTTCACCATTTTAACCTTGTTTGATGGTTTTCTGCAGCCAACGTCTCACTCTCATAACCAAACCGTAGTCGTTGAAAATCCCATGTCTGTTGACGAGAGTGGAAAATTGGTATATATTTCTTCCTTCCTAGTATTCCTCTCATAGTGTTATTGTAACCGTGCTATCTTAATACATTGTTTCTTTTGTGATGATTTAGGTAAGCAATGTTGTTTTCGGGGTCACAACCGAGAAGAAGGCGATATGCAAATGATCGATGGATGAAATGCCTGCTGTTGATGTTGTAATGTGTATAGTAATATAAAGGAGAAATGATCATATCATTTTGGCATTGTTGTAACGGAGGAAAAATCACGGATTTGATGTGTTCTTTTAGTCGAGAAGGGGACATCGTGTGTCGGAAGGGCACGTCTTTGTGGGTTGATTATGTCGACTAGTCTTTTTATTAAATGGTTGCTAGCTTGTTAACAATATGAACAGGTTACATGACATTGTATTAGTTGCATGTGAATTTGGGTTTTTGTTGAAAATAAAAAAAAGAAGATTATTAATAGTATATGATATCCTGGATAGTATGTACCAATTAAGATGTTTTATCTTTTCTTTAATTTCAGCATTTGCAATTTTTTAGAATCGGATCGGACGTTGAACCGGACGTTTTATTGGTTTGGTGGTCGGAGTGGATGACGTCATAATTATATATATAGTATATGTGTTATTAAATATAAGTAATTTATATATGATTAATATATGTATTTTATAATTATATATAAAGTTTAACTATATTTGTATATTCAACACATTAATTTATGGCTTAACATTCTGTTTTTACCCATTAAAACAAAAGTAAAACTCCAAAAACCGGTTCGACCAGGGATGAAGCATAGTTAGGGCCGGTCCAATCCGGTCGCAAAAACATAGAGAATTTGTTACACAAAAGAAGATTTTTGTACATTCACAAAATATGATACGAGTTTAAACCCGCACAAATGCAATGTTAGGTGGTATTAAAATTGTTATTAAAAAAAAAGAAAAGAAAGAGTAATGTGAAGTATGGTTGGTGTGATATATGGTCACAATCAATCTGGGCTTCTAGAATTAAATTAAAAATTACTTGTATAAGGAAACTACATGATCTTAAGAGTTATGTCTGGTAGTCTATGTTTAATAACTAGTATGATCAAAACCGGTTCCTAAGCAATCCTAACAGCCGTTTCAAACCAGTTGGGGGTATTAGCCTTCAAACCGGTTAAAAAAATCGGTTTTTAACTGACTTGAAACCGTTTAACTAGTAACAATTAATAAAATTACCGTTGAACTAGCCGTTTAAAACAGTTATCTAGACCTTTTTTTCCTCCAATTTCTAGGGTTTTTTTACCCTCATATGTTAGCATAAATAAGTAGTGGGTGTATTGATTTGATCACAACACTAAAAATTGCTCTTTATTCTCTCTTAAAAATTGATAAAGATGTTCAAGTCCATATAAGTTCAAATATATGTCATAGCTATCAGCCTCAATCGAGCATTTATTACGACACATGCTTAAACTTATCTCCGATTTCAACATAAAAAAGCGAACATGACTCGATGATGATTGTTATGTATTAAGTATATAAATATATCTCTAATCTTGTATGTTTCTTTTGTGAAGAACCAATGTCTTGGAATTTTTTATGTTTATCAAAATTTATAAATAAATAAATTTATATATTTAATGTTAAATTAACTATTTCATAAAAATATATCTTTTAAAAAACCAAAAATTTTAATAGATACCGCTTAGCCGGTTCGGTTAATAACTAACCACTTAGACAGCTTAGGTTTGTATATCTCAACACCAGTTATATTAAAACCCGGTTTTTTCCTTAAAAATAACGGATTTGGTTATTGACCAAACCAGATTTTTTTAATTAATTAATTTGTGCATCTCTACTTTGAAAGATGTAAATAGTCAAGTTATTTAAGGATACTCGAGATTTACTCGTTAACGTTTTTTTCATTTGAGATTAACAAGGTCAAGTATGAAATGTGGCTTTTTTAATAGATGACCTCGCACCCATACTATATTAGGCTACGCTCTAAAGGCCCATGGTAATTATATAAATAGGAAAATGTTCAACTACAAAATTGTAAAAAACTAAAAAAATATAATAAGTATTAAAATGTAGACAAGTGTTTTTTCTATCAGGATTAGGTTGAGAGTAAAATTAGGAATGTTTCCACATCTCAAATTCCATCTTTTTTTCAAACGTTCGTAACCTTTACATTCAAACACGTATAATATTGAGATTAATTATTTACCATTTAAAGTTTTAATTATTTACCATTATACCACTAAATGCTCTTAACATTGAATCTATGATCTGATATATAATAATCATTCTCACCCTTATTAGTTTTTCACCCTTTGTAAAATAACTTCATCCATATAAATATACAAATGTTATTTTAAAGTCATATCTATGTTAATGATAAGTGTTATATTTTATTTAGGTATATATACGTCGTTGTAAAAAAAGTTATATACATAAGCATATTGACAGCACGCGCACACATATATAGTTTTATTGAACATCCATACTAATTGTCACACCCCGACCGACGGCGGAATCATCGAAGCGGACGAATGTGAAACGATTGTTCATAGCTCATAAAATTTAATAAGTCAAAATAATATTAAAGGCCATTTTTATTGAATAAAACTAGACAATTAAATCATTATAATACAACCAAGATTTGAACAACAACATAAGATATTTATTTAACTAAGTTCAAGTCCTATGTAAGCAAAAAAAATTTCACAAGTAGCAATCCTTAAACATGTTAAAAATAAAAGATCAACTTTTGAAAGTTTGTGAGTTTCATGGGTTAAGCACATATATATATATATATATATATATATATATATATATATATATATATATATATATTATATATAAGATTACAAGTAGCAATTCATATCAATGGTTATGAATTATGCAAGTTTATAAAACACATATAGCTACAATCAATCCTTGACCAAGATTAAGATTACAAGTTTATAACGATTAGCTAAGTGTACTTGGTTCCCATGATAAACAAGTCATACGTCATCAGGAGCCTGCAATACATCGGTTTTAGCATCAAAATAGGCTTGTCAGACCCATAGATCTATGACGTCGCCATGCTAGCAGTACTTAATGATTGTCAACATAACATATAATGTATCTTATATAAAACTCACAATATTACAAATAACCATGACAAAAGTAAAGATTAATTGCATGTGTATTTACAAGTATCAAGATGTTTATAAATGCAAGTTTATATATTAACATGTTTCACCCCAAAAGGTGTGAAATGAAATAAAAGAGGGACATGCAAACTCACATTGTATAATAATGATTGTAGTGTATATAAGAAAGCTTGGATGTTTAAGAGTCAAAGTGATGTCTTAAATGATAAAAATAAACAATTACTTGAGGTCGAAATTCATTACAAGAAGTTAGGATGCTTAGGAATGCTAATAAGCGAAAGGTAGATTGAAAAACGATTATTGTACCAATTTTAGATTCTGGACAGAATGTTTGGTACATGTTTGAACAAGTTTTTAAAATAGTAAACGGTTTCATAAAATTATAAAATTTACATTTGACTAGTTCAAAGTCTCCCGGACAACTTTCGTTCAGAAACATTTTTATGAAAAGATTTGTAAATGGACCAAAAAAGCAGCACAAGACAGAAGGTGCTGAAATGCGCACTTATTTTGTGAAGACTATTGTTGAGTTATCCGAATGAGTTTGAAGACGTATAAACTGTTGAAAAGTTTATTCGATCAACTTAATATTGGAGTCTGGTTTTACTCAAATTTAGTTAGTTATGACCGAGTTATGGACCGAGTTATGGTCAGTTGAAATCAGACTATATTCTGTCAAAATTATAATGGGGCACTTATGTGCACTTTTAAATTTGTTAAAGCATGAAACAGGTTAGAATAAATTTATTATGTCGATATATGATATATTAGACTTTATTTGAGTCATAGGAAAAAAATATATCAAGACTTCGGCATAGCCATCAATTAGAGAAATAATCTTGTGGAATAACCTAATGCGGCGGCATAGCTGTCCATATGCAAACGAGATTCTTTGTATACATTAGTGTGATGTTAGCTTGATTTAAGAATGTTAGTGATTGTTATAAGGTTAGTGAATGTTAGAAGGTTAATGATCAAATGATAACGATTAAAATTAAACAAATATTTAGTAGAAGAAAGAATAAAAATAAAAACATAAAGTCATGAGAACAATTGGATGTTAGGATGATTGAAACAATATAAAAAAATATAATATAAAAGCAATATAAGATTACCTTAGTCTTAGAAATTTCTTGAAATCACTTGTAAAAGAAAATTTTTGAATTTGATCAAAACCAAAGAATAAAAGAAAGATTTGTTAGTGTGATTTTTAGAGAATGAACAAATGAAAAGTAAGGTCCAAGCCTTGCTTTTATATTTGAGGTTAGCAGAAGGTTATAAATAATGTTAATAGTGAGTTACAAGTTTTTTAAAAGGAGGTTATGATTTTGAAATAAATATGGATTAAATAACATAAATAGATAAAAGAATAATTACAATTTAAACTTTTAATTTATTAAAACCTTAATTTTAATTTAATCAACTTATTTTCTTATAAAATCTTTATAACTTTTATAAAACTTGTAACTTTATAATTTGATTACATATATTCAATAATTAAAATTCATAATTACTAACAAAACTTTATAAGTTTATTAAAATTCATTTTGTAACTTTATAAATTTTAATAAGTTTTTTTCATTTAGTTATTAATTGTAAAATGATATAAATCTTTATAACTTTATATAAAAATTATTTATAAATTCATAAATTATTACAAGTTGTTTAGATGATTACTAAATGAATAATTCACTATATAAATTGCATCCATTAAAATTATTAAAATAATTTAGTAATGAAAGTTCAAAATGAATTCGAGTTTAACTTTTAACTTGAAAAATAACGGATGTTATACTAATTATAAAGCTCATTAACTTTTTTTTTCTTTTGTAGAAGTCTTAGAAAAAATGAGTTCCTTTTGAAAAGCATAAAAAACTCATTAAGATTCTAGTGGTAGATCATTACCTAAATGCATAAAATTTGTCACGAGTCATTTTTAATTTTTTAATTAGAAAAGGGCAAAAGAGTCATTTAATTAATCCATAAAAATTAGATTTTACATAAACTAATGTGTGTCACACCTAGTCTTCCTTTTCTTACCTCAATTTTTTTAAAACCCTCCGTCTTTTTAAATCCTCATAATTTTTATATTGTGTTACTTTTTTTAAATAAACTACATAATTAAACTTGTCACATTTATCTCTTTGAATTATATCTCGGGATAAAAGTTTCAAAGTTCAGTTTTGTTACATTTGTAACTGCTACTTACACTAATGTAAAGACTAAACTCTGAATTTTTTTGTTAAGAATATAATGGGATTAAAAAGAAAAGTGCAATGAGTTTAATGGTGTAGTGTAAATGAAAAAATAACATATCTTAAAAAATTTTAAATATTTAATAAAATGACAGGAGCATTTATTTTAAAAAAAATAACATAACTAATTATGTTATCACTCGTTACCATCATCTATATTATATATAAAGCATATAATGACATTTTAAGATGCCATTAATTAAAAACACTTACTTAACTCAATGCATAAGGTACAACAAGGGTAAAATAGTATTTTTAATATTATTTACAAATTACCCCTTATAATTAGTTACACAATAACCTTATAATTACTATAAATTACATAAAATTTTACATTATATACCCATAAATCAAAAAAACTTAATTTGTTTTGAGATTTTGTTATATCAACCAATCATGTCTAAAAAATTTTTGATACTACAATCATTAATGTGTATTTTTTAAAGGTTTTGGTGTATATTTTTTACTGAACTGATATGTATTTTGTAAGATACAATAAGTTAATGCATAAATGTACAAGTCGTCATGCAAAAGTTTAAATTTTAACTTAGAAAAAATAATAAACTTTTATAAAATTACTATAAGAATAACAAAAATTAAAAACTCATATCATAGTGTAAAATATTGTCTCGTCGTATTGGCCACCCTTCTATATTTAATTTAAAAGTAAATGATGTTAAAATGATTATATGACACTAACATTATTCAACGCTCATTTTTCTCAAATGAATTTGGGACCACTCATTCTAATATACAAAAAGTAACTAACCAATCACATAGGGTTAATCTCTTTATTTGAACCAATCAATTCATATATTATATAATTACTCCCACCATAATTATATGTATGATTCGCGAAGCTAATCTATATTAATCTTAAGTTTGAGTTTATTGAATGAACTTTAACTTAATCATGTATTTTAGTTAGTTTAAAATTGGTTCAATTAAAGTTTTAACAATCCAATCTCCAGTACTTTTCTAAGATAATCAGAGCAGCTAGTTTACGTTTAGGGGTGCAAACGAGTCGAGCCAAGCCGTGCCGAATCCGAGCTCGTATGGGCTCGAGCTCGGCTCATGATGATTTAGGAGAGCTCGAGCTCGGCTCTTTTCAAGCTTTATTTTTAAAGCTCCAGCTCGGCTCGATAAATACTTTTCAAGTTCGAGCTTGGCTCGTTTATTTATTTAATTTTTAATATTTTTATAATTAAATTTTGATATATTTATAATTATATATTTTTTAATATAACTTATTCATGTTATTTAATTGTTTTTTACATAACTTTATATATAATAGATATTATTTATATAATAAATTTAATAATTAAATAAAAATATATAAACAAAAAACTCATTTAGGCTCGCGAGCCGGCTCGAACTTCGAGCTAGATAACTAAATGAGCTTTCTTTTAAGCTCAAGCTTGGCTCGGGTTCGATAAAACTCAATTCGTTTCAAACCTTTTATCGATCCGATTTCGAGTAGCTCACGCGCAACTCTAGTCGTTTGCACAGTACTTCCAAATTGTCTCTTGTAACTTGTGAGTGACAACTGTGACACACTATTGAAACAATATATCATCGACCACTATATTCATACTGCATAGTCCATACTGAAAAGTTAATATAAGAGCTCGTCATCCACCTAACCTTTTAATTCAATATGTTATAATATTACAAAAAAATGTGTATGTCAAATATTTTATTCAACGTAAGCATGTGGAATCCTATAGCTGGTATATTCTAGTGAATTTTCTTTTCATTCACTCGTGTTTACAACCTTTTAATTTAAGTTAGATTTCTTGAGTATAATTTTCGTCTTATTAAATAAACTATATTAAAAATCTCAAGTTTTATCATTTTTAGTTTCATATTAAACTCTCTATATGTTTAGGGGTCCCTATGGTTTTAATTGGATTTTTGTACTCTTAAATTCCCTATCAATTATAAGGATGCGTTAAAAAAAAGAAACGGGTTAAAGAAGTTGCACCCCTTAAGAGGTTAAGGGGTACTATCCTTAGTGTGTTCCCCTGCATCGATATAAGAGTTGTACAAATCGGTTTTTTCTCTGAATTAGTTCGGGTTCAAAAGCGAACCGTTTTTTTTTGTCAGAGGGTGAAATTGTTTTTTTTCAAACCGGTTCGGGTTACAAACTGGTTTGGCTCAATTAATACTCGAACCTGTCAAACCGATTTGGACCGGTTTGAAATCGTTTTTAATTGGTTTAACTGGTTTTTAATTTTTAAATCAATTTACAAACCGGTTTCGAGTGTGGGACTATCAAACATGTATACAAACTGATGTCCGATGGTTCAAATCGGTTTGGGAACCGGTTTTATTGACTGGTTTTTTTTCGAGCCTGTTTTTATACCTCTAACTAATATGCAAAGCTCATATCTGGATTTTTAAAAAATGGTACCATTTTGAAAAGACAATTGACAAGGAGGGTTTTTCTTGATTGATTTTGACAATAGGGGAACACGTCATTGCCAAAGCCGGGTTCTTAGACATCGTTCCATGTGCACTGGCAAGATTAAAAGATGTCGTTTCAAGTGTATTTTTTCAAGAACTCGACCACGGCAGGGACGAGTTCTCAAAAACCAAGTATTTATTCGTACATATTTTATTTTTTTATACTTTGATTCCGGTCTAAAGTCATAATTTTTTATGTTTTAATTTTTATATACACTGTAATAAAAAAAATATTTTTTATGATTTTATTTTAATGCACATGTCATTATAATTTGAGTTCATTTATGATTGGATGTAAATTGTGTTTAAAAACAAACCGGACGCTTAGATGCTTATTTTTATTTACCTTTCGAGTTGTGTTATGTTTCGAGTTGTTTAAGCGTTCGGTTTGTGCTATGTTTAAAACTTATTTTTGTTTCGAGTTGTTTACATCCAATCATAAATGAACTCAAAATTATAATGACATGTGTATAAAAATAAAAACATAAAAAAATATTTAAAATTACAATATACATAAAAATAAAAATATTTGGTTTTTGAGAACTTGCCCCTGCCATGAGCGAGTTCTTGAAAAAGTACACTTGAAATGACACATCTTTTAATCTTGTCCGTACACATAAAACGATGTTTGAGAATCCACCCTTGACAAGGGCGTGTTCTCCTATAGTCAAAATATAAAAAAAAAAACCTCCTTGTTAATTGTCTTTTTGAAATAGTATCATTTAAAAAAAATAATCTCATATCTGTAATAGTTCTTATACAAACGCATGGTGCACATGTTGAAAGTTTAGCCATATTTGTAGTAACTCATATTTTTTTGAATTGGTTTTTTTACACCTCTAACTTTTCAAGTGATTATGAGTGTTAAGTTTAGTCAAATTGTATCCCAATCAATCTATTCATATAATACACCATACAAAACTCTTGTTTGATGAATTATATATGATGCAACCACCATTTGATCAAACGAAGATTAATCATCACTTGCATATAACCAATTTCAAGATTTATGCAAGCTCTGCTAATGTTTCATTCTCTTCTACATCCCATGCTTAACTAATATCACCAATTAATTTAAACAAAATGCTATTGCACCATGTTAAACACCCAAGCTATAAGATTCATTGATCTCATTATGAGATTCTCGATCGCCTTTACTAAATTTCAATCACCCCTTGAAGCTTATTGAATATATCTTAGTTACATAACCACTTAATGAATAGTCAATTACCAATGAGGTTGTCAACTTAGGCTTTTTCATCAATTCATCTTAGGAAAGCCGCCTTCTCTCCAACTGAGGTCTTCTCACTCGCTGCCAGGAGTTGTTAGTATACATATCTAATGAAGTGTCATAGTTTTATAAAACTTACCCATGCATTAGCAGGTAACCTTAGGCAATTTAAGTGAGTCAAATCATACAAAGTTGGTTTGTGAGTTGGTTGATGTAGATAAAATAGACCTTTAAACTTGGTTGTAAGTAGTTTAAAGGCCTTAAATATCATATTTTTTTATGATTTTATTTTAATGCACATGTCATTATAATTTGAGTTCATTTATGATTGGATGTAAATTGTGTTTAAAAACAAACCGGACGCTTAGATGCTTATTTTTATTTACCTTTCGAGTTGTGTTATGTTTCGAGTTGTTTAAGCGTTCGGTTTGTGCTATGTTTAAAACTTATTTTTGTTTCGAGTTGTTTACATCCAATCATAAATGAACTCAAAATTATAATGACATGTGTATAAAAATAAAAACATAAAAAAATATTTAAAATTACAATATACATAAAAATAAAAATATTTGGTTTTTGAGAACTTGCCCCTGCCATGAGCGAGTTCTTGAAAAAGTACACTTGAAATGACACATCTTTTAATCTTGTCCGTACACATAAAACGATGTTGAGAATCCACCCTTGACAAGGGCGTGTTCTCCTATAGTCAAAATATAAAAAAAAAAACCTCCTTGTTAATTGTCTTTTTGAAATAGTATCATTTAAAAAAAATAATCTCATATCTGTAATAGTTCTTATACAAACGCATGGTGCACATGTTGAAAGTTTAGCCATATTTGTAGTAACTCATATTTTTTTGAATTGGTTTTTTTACACCTCTAACTTTTCAAGTGATTATGAGTGTTAAGTTTAGTCAAATTGTATCCCAATCAATCTATTCATATAATACACCATACAAAACTCTTGTTTGATGAATTATATATGATGCAACCACCATTGATCAAACGAAGATTAATCATCACTTGCATATAACCAATTTCAAGATTTATGCAAGCTCTGCTAATGTTTCATTCTCTTCTACATCCCATGCTTAACTAATATCACCAATTAATTTAAACAAAATGCTATTGCACCATGTTAAACACCCAAGCTATAAGATTCATTGATCTCATTATGAGATTCTCGATCGCCTTTACTAAATTTCAATCACCCCTTGAAGCTTATTGAATATATCTTAGTTACATAACCACTTAATGAATAGTCAATTACCAATGAGGTTGTCAACTTAGGCTTTTTCATCAATTCATCTTAGGAAAGCCGCCTTCTCTCCAACTGAGGTCTTCTCACTCGCTGCCAGGAGTTTGTTAGTATACATATCTAATGAAGTGTCATAGTTTTATAAAACTTACCCATGCATTAGCAGGTAACCTTAGGCAATTTAAGTGAGTCAAATCATACAAAGTTGGTTTGTGAGTTGGTTGATGTAGATAAAATAGACCTTTAAACTTGGTTGTAAGTAGTTTAAAGGCCTTAAATATCATATTTTTTTATGATTGGTCCGCTTACGCAAATTTAGTAGGTCAAATTATAGACTAACCCGTGTAGAACAAATAAAAGATGGTTACTAAATTGAATCTTGTCTAAGCTAACCTTTTAGAGCTAACCCTCTAAGCTTGAGATCAAAATCTTATACATAGTTCAATTAAGTCAAAAGGGAGACTAAATGATATGTATGAAAACTAATACGACCAAACTACCAATTAACATGGAAAGATTAGGGTTTGTGAAATCTTATAAATGTTACATATATAAATGTTTAGAAACAAAGAGTAGTTTGAATTGTAGACAAAATATAATGTTACATACTATATAAATATTTTGAAACAGAGAGTAATTTGAATTGTAGATAAAAAATAACTGATGACAAGGATGAAATCAATGCAATTCACACAAAAGTTATGTTTTTACTTAACTACATGTTAGTGATTATAGTGTTATCAAAATCATTTTAGTATAATTAAACTTAGTGCCAAATGAGAAATTAGAATGAATACTGATATGAGAGGGAAGTATGAAGTACATGGTTATTTCGAATGTTAAGGAACCTCTAGGGTTTTAAAGGGTGAAAGCCGAATAAATTGGGGGGTTGTACTTTGTAGTGGGCAACATCCTTGGCAGGGTTTAAGGGTAACAACCCTAGTGCAAGGTTAGTTGCGTGATGAAATTTTATGAGATAGTCATATACTATGAGTTATTTTGCATTTGCATGATTGGTAAAATGTTTCTTGAAAAATGATGATTAGTAAGTGGTAACTAATCATGAGTAACCACTAGTCATCAATGGCAACTCAGACAATTAGTAGTAACAATATTGTTGCTGATAGAATTTTGTTGAATAGTTACTACTATAGAATTCTCCATTGATATAGTTGTCCAATTGTTGACACCTATAACTGTCAAATATTGTACTCTTTTAATACGGATTGAAAGTTTCATCCAAATTGTTATATTGGTTCAATCCCTGTACATAGAAATTCATTTGGTCTGTTCAAACGTGAACTTATCACTTGAAATTCATTCTCGTTCTTATAGAACTTTTTTTATCTTATTCATTTATTGATTTTATATATGCATGGAATACTTATTCTTATATTCAACTTACTTGAAGTTAGTGATAGGATGATGAAAGTTTAATCTTAAAATGCTTTATTTTTGTGTTTTTACTTCATAATTCACAAAAAATGTAAATACTTTTGGAATGTTTTTGTGTTTGTAGGTAAACATGAAGACCGTGAAGAATATGGAAGAAGTAATGTACAAATCAAAAGTCAAGTGATCAAGAAATATAGATGAAGATGTTAGAGGACCTTGCTAACTTTAAATAGTCATAACTTGAACTAGGTATGGAGTTACAACACCCATAACCAGTTAATAAAAAACTTTCAGAAAGTTTTACATAATAAATAAAATGGAACACAGTCAGGGGCACCACCGATGCCTTCAAAAATGGCATAGATTGCACCGTAACTCAGAAGACTTTAATTTTACTTACATCGGGGTGCCACCAACACTGTGCCTTGTGTTTTGATGATTTTTAACTTAATTCTGATGGGGTTAAATGGAGATTAACCTTAGGATTGAATACAACTTCACCTAACAACATTCAAGGACAAAACTTGATGAATTTTCAGCAACACAACATAAATTGAATTGAATTCACATGCTTAATTCTATTTGTGTTGAGGAATCAACGAGGATGCAAAACTGATTCATTTGTGGTCTACTTTGCGCGATGGGATTTGTCTAAGTAGTCATTTTTTAGTTTGTAACCTAATTGTGTTTAAACCTAATATAAATCTCATATAATTTTGATCTCTTTTGATTATTGTGTGTTTCATATTTAAAGTTAGAGTTACTTTCTTGATTGGTATTTATACGAATTATATCAATTAAAATCTGATTTATAATCATCAGTTGAATTTTATCATGCACGATTCATTACTTCTCCCTAGGTTAAGCTAAGATAACGTAATTTTGTCAAACCAGAATTCCAAAGTGGGTTATTTTTTTCCTCCAAGATTGTTTAAAACCCAATATTAAATTTATTACTTTTACAATTGCTTAAATCAAGTAATCAATCAAGTTTTTTTAATGTTTATTGTTTTTAGTTTCATTGTTACTAACATCATTTATTGATTCATTATAGATTTGATGTCCTACTTGCTCTTTACTAATAATGGTGATAGAAGCTTTTTTATAATACTTTTAACCGATCACAGAACATTAATTAATTGGTGATTAATATGTTCAAAATTTTCCTTAGTTGAATCACATGCAGAAATAGCCAAACTACACGTGTGATAAACACCCAAAAGTGATTATGGGTGAAGGGCTATAAGAAAAAAAAAACCTAGGATTTAAAATATTATTCATAACTTTGAGAATGTCAATGCATCAAAAGCAATCTTTCCAACAATTTCTAAATACTAATAAAGAAGAACATTGAGAAGGGGTTAACATATAAACTAAGCAATCTTAGTTTTTTAAAATGGTATTAGGTTATTCGTCAAAGTCAGTCCCTCTCACCATTTGCATTGACAAGTTTGTTTTTTTATTGTAATTCTTGATTTATTATCAAACTACATATGTTGAAAATGTAACACACTCTCACAAATATATATATACACATACATATATGTATATATATATGTATATATATGTATATGTATGTATAGGGGAGGGTTACAAAGAAGACCAATAGTTTTCTGAAAACTAAAGATAACCACAAAAAGCACTAACATAATTCATATCTATCCCCGGAATATTACGCGCTAGCATGCTACGGCTTACGCAGCTGATGGGAACAGATAGCCCTTTAGGCAACCAACCAAACCCTGTACATAAAATTCCATTCTGTTTAGAAACTTAGAGGTATAGTAAAAGGCATTGGTTTGCTAAATTGACATACAAAAAGATTGTATCAGGGCTTCAAATCCCATTTCCTCTAGAACAAAAGTGAAACGGGTGGGTGAAATGACGTGGGAGAAAGAACCTTTCGGTGGAGGCCAGCCCCCCAGAATAACACTGCAAGAAGAAGGATGACAACAGAATAAGATTACACATCTTCATAGGAGCTCTTATACTTTGATCACAAATAGCCTATGTGCGCAATCAGCTCATGTCATGAGATGTTTGGTCAAGTCCTATAATGAGTGAAACCCTTGTTTTATGTTATTGAGACAATCTTTTGTTCATTTAAATGTTAAAGGGCTTATTTAAGTAGTTATTACATATATGTTGAACATAAATACGAGAATGAATAGTGTTACATATACGTAACACTATATCGAATGAAAAATTGTTACGTATACGTAACTTATGTGTGACATATATGTAAAATTGTGTTACAGTTTTTATTTGATCACTACTCTATTTATACACACACACATACACACACGTACAAAGGGTGGTGATAAAAAATCTATAGCTTATGTGATCGGTTTAATTGATTTTCTCTGATTTTTACAATCAAACCCTATTCTTATAAAACTTTATTCAAAATGCATTTAATTAATTTATTAAAACCTTAGGCCAACACGTGTAAAAAAGAATATGTAAAAGCAAGCTCGAGTTAAAGGGTGTGACAAGTGTTGAGATGAATGACATTTGACGGTTCGTAAACATAATTTCCTTCTAGGACGTGTCATCAAATTCGAGGCGACGTGTCCTACTCAGTCATTATCTCATTACGTATGCTCGTAAATGCAATCTCCCTCCGTAACAATATTTGCTCGCAAAGTTTAATGATTATGTCTATTCTTGAGAAAACGAAACTATTTCATGAATACTGCAAGCTGTATTCGTTGTCCGCATACCAAATTAAGCTTCCCCAACTCTCTTCTCCACTGCTTCCTTTCTCAATCGACAATTGTATATTTTTCTCTATATATAGAACCGAAAGTGAAAAAAGTATATTCACGCACCCTTCATATACACAAATAAGAGATCGCTATCAACACATATAAGTTCTTTACCTTGAACTTTATATGCATCTTGTGTTCTTTATTTATTTTCCATTGAAAATTTTCAAGTTAAATAATAGTGGTGTTGTGATGGATGTGAGGCAAATTATGGGTGCGGTTCTTACGTTTTCAATGTTTCTGATGCTTGGTAATATGGTAAAACGTGAACACTTTGATGGAGATGTTTTGGTAAGTGTATCTAAAAATCTTATATCATATCGTTATCAACAATTCATATTCTTTATTTGAAACATTTTTTTATTGGCATAGGGACATGCATTACTCAAATCCAATTTGAAAATAATAATAATAAAAAAATTCAACTAAATACATTTGTATTCAATTTCTAAAATTTTGAATCGAATAATAACCGGTTGATTCAATTTCAGATTTTAACTCCTAAATTTATTTCGAATTTATGATTTTTGATCAAACTGACTGGAGTATTCGAATCCTATTCCTATATACGTTTTTTATATATGCATATGAAAAGATAGAATTTCTTTGAATTACTTCGAATCGAATTACTAATTTGCATTCTTTTTCTCATGATCTGGTTTGGTTCGGACTAATCTACGTTCCAAAAGTTGTTCTAATTCTAATTCTAATTTGGATCTCACTTTAGAAAATTCGATTTCAAGGAAGTGACTCAAATATCCCAAATAAAAAAACCTTTTTCACATACAACTAAATTATTGTTTTTACTGATTTTCTACTTCTTTCAAATTTCTACTTCTTTCATATTTTACAAGCAATCAATGACTATAGTTAAACATGGTAAATAAAATCTTCCAAACCTTTAAAAATAGAATTTATTCAACTTTTCCATATTTTAAGGGAATTTAAAATATATTTGGTGTTATATTTTGTATAAAAGTCCTCTTTATTGTCATATAAAGTCTTATTTGGACAAAAGCCCACTTCCATCCTCATATTTGGAATTGTTTATATTACATTCATTCAATGTAAACATTTATCTAACATATATTACATTCTTAGATGATGACAAAACATAATGGGGTCTATATATAATTTTAAATACCAGTGTGCTTGTGTTGAATACAATATATTAAAGTACACTTTTCATAAAATCAAAGACATTGTAATTACAATGACAAAAAGTAGAAAGAACATTTTTTTTGCTCAAGTTGCTACAAATGTAACTTTTATAAAGTTATAATATTATTATTTGTAACATTTATCTCTCTTTTGCAGATGAATGTCCCTGTGGCATCGCATGTTGACCAAGACTTCACGATAATGGTAGGACATACTCTTCATCAATATCCTGATCAAAACTCGAAAAATTACGGTCAACGGTTAAACCTCTGTTGGAACAATTCTTCTCCAGGTATGTAGTCTTAGTTGTTAAATGAGTCGTGTTTGTAGACTGACTAGTCAAACACAACAAAAACCTAAAAATATGATATGAACTCGATACGAGTTTTCGTTGTTACACACAAGCTATAATTACACAAAATATTATTTTTACTTTTTCAAAACCTTTTGCTTCTTACAATTACAAAAATATAATTACGTTTACACAAAATAGGAAGATAATGTCTCTATAAGTTTCCAAAATTTTGCATTAAATACCTAATAGCTTTTTAAGTTATGAAAAAAAATACATATTTGTTTTTAAATATATTAAATAAACGGGTCAACCTGTAAAACTAGCCAGTTGGACCCCCTCTAACCCATTTAACTAAACGTATTATCCGGTTTGACACAAAGCGCAAACTCATGAATTTTATGTTAGATTTTGCTTATGTTTTATTTGGTTATGATCATATCATCTGTTTTTGTTCTAGCTGAAGTGACCACACAGTCCAAAGGTCTCGTTACGTTTTCGCTAACCGATGGTCCCGAATATCACGTTTCGCAGGTTACACTCACTCGTTACATCGAGTTCTTTCGATTTCTATGTTACTATGCTACTTCTTTTTGTTTAATATCACTAACATAAAATGGTTCACTTAGGTTGCTAATGCGGTCTCGGTCGCTAAACATCTTGGTGCCACCCTTGTACTCCCGGAGATCATCGGGAGCAAAGGCGAAAAAAGGTTCATTAAACCACTGGTCAATCGGTTTGGGTCGGGTTTTATTTTTGGGTTGATGTTTCTACTTACTCACTTGGTTCAATATGTTTCAGGGCTTTTGAAGATGTTTATGACGTCGAGAAGTTCATAACGAGCATGAGCGGTGTGATTCAAGTAGCGCGTAAACGCCCCGAAGCATCAACACAAAAGTTCGTTAGCGTAAAAGTTCCCTACAACGCGAACCAAAAATACATCATGAACAACGTTGGACCGATGTTTCGAAAGACACAAAGCGTGCGGGTTATAAGCTATTTGCCATCATCACCCATGAGACAAGGGGATGTTGACAAGGTGATGAACCCGTATTCGTGTTGGGCGACGTTTGAGGCTCTTCGTTTGAAACCCGAGTTGCAAGAAGCAGTGGACTCGATTGTCGGGAGGCTACGAAGTCGCGAGGAAAATGGTCAGTTCGTCGCTATAGACTATAAGAGTGAGATGTTGGGCACAAGTACTTGTCAAGTTAAGGCAAACAATGGGATGAAAAACTGTTACAACCCTATTGAAATCACACAATTTCTTCAAAGGATTGGTCATCCACGCGATTCGACTATTTACGTGACTCAATCGAAAGCGGATCGTAGCCTTCGTGCACTGAAAGATTTATACCCGAACATGTTGACAAAGGTAATGACAATCAGTTACTTATAAATGAGTTGATTTAGGTTATTTCTAGACTCAGATATGTCAAATTATAATATTTAGTCAACAAACTAATCGGTCAAAAGTCAAAGGTTAAACAAGTCAAAAAGTATTAGAAAAATATTTTAATGCATACAACATCTTGAATCGTTTTATTTATCTTCTTGAAACAGGAAGATATAATGAAAGAAGCCAAGATGGAGAAATATGTCGATTCTGAAAACTCGGAACTCGAGCAAGAGATCATCGACTTCCATGTGTGTTCAGTTAGTGACGTGTTCGTACCTGCAAAATCAGGTCTCTTTTACGCGAATGTTGTTGGGAATAGAATCGCTACTAATAGGCCTGGCGTTTTTGTGCCAGCTCAGATAACGTCGTACTTAGCGGAAGATCATGTCTCGTCTTTTATAGCAAAGGCGAGCCACCCAGTGTATGCTTGTTTCTGCAAATAAACAAGCACCAAGTTGTTAAAATAAAACTAAATAAGACTATAAGTTAGTCAAGTGTGTATGTTGGACATAATATGTTCAATAAAAGTGTCGTTTTTGTGTTATATTTGTGTTGTCTAACAAGATGAAAAAGCAAACCGGTAGGGCGACATGTAGTCGAGTCAAACTCGAGCATACGATAACCAGCGCAACAATATAAACAACGACATAACGATAGTTAAAAAAACAGTTTATAACCAAATGATAAGTGTTCCTAAGCGAAAAAACCTTCAGGGGTACAAAAGTTGTTTTTTTGACCATACATTTGCAGCTTAATTCACTAGTTAATCAATAACTTAATCTCAAAATATCAATTACGAATTAGCACATTTAAAAATATTAATATATCAAAACACATAATTCATTCTTGACTAAATTCCCACAAAAATTCGATTATCAAGACACGTCCACCATAACTTCTACAAACTTGAGCGTAAATCGGCATTTCTATAAGTCAACACAACCAAATGACCAAATGACTTTGTTTTAAAGTGGTTTATATATAAAGGTTTTAATTTTTAACAATTCAGTATTGTTATAAATTATTAGTAACGGTTTTGGTTCATGGTTTAACCTAAAAGCCGTCAAAACCGGATACTGTTGAAATATTTTAAGACTGTAATTAGGTTTTTAAATCTTCCTCTTTCATCAAAAGAAATCTCGAGAGGAAGAGCTTGATGATGAAAGAAATGGTTCAGAACGATACCATATATGGCAGAAGATTGTGGTCATGATGAAGAACCAGGAGCGATGATAGTTAATTGAATGGTTATTGGATTTTAATAATCTCAACTTTTAATTACTGGTCAGGATTTATTTTCCTCCAACGAGCTCTTACAAATTAAGAGTTAACCCCGTTAGTTGTTTGATGACGTAGACTATTTATATGGCCAAAACACTAAGGCGAAAGTATGTCAATCTGAAACACATCAATCTCAAACACATCAATCTCCACTTTCTTATCTGAAACACTTGACTCGTTGGTGGTAAATTTCAGATGACAATGAAGACTAGACATCGGGAAACGGTCCCGATGGCAGCTAGGCGGTGACAGAGTTGAAAATAAGTTCAAAGTTGGCCTGATTTCATAAAAAAATAACGAGATTAAATCTCAGTTAGTAAGGGATCTTTGGAGGAAATAAGTTTTGAGTTGGGAATGTATTTAAATATTTTTCGAGTTAGAATTTATCCGACCAACCAATGATCCTTAGTCCAACTGGTTAAGGTGAGATACTCATAACATGTAAATAAATGAGCGGTCATGGTTTCAATGCTCACTCTGAGCAAAATGTTTAGAGTTGAGCCATGGGGTTTTATCAATAATGAGTTTCCTCCTGTAGGGGTTGGGGGTACGGTCCCAGCTAGGATACGAATAGATGAGTCCGATTAAAATAACACCTATTCTTCGAAGCAGGGTCGTACATTTGCCGGTAAAAAAAATTAATCCGACCAATTAATAAAAGTTTAGATTACTAAAATCCAATAACCCTTAAGTAAAGGCTCTTCGAAAGTTGCATTTTCTTGAGGAGGGAGTTCACTTGCTGATTTTTGTAGCTCTTCTAGATTTATTATATTTCTTCACTAGCTTTAGTAAACCCGTGTATTACACGGATTGAATAAATAAAATATTAAATACAATAAATTTTTACTCACTTATAAAACAATATTCTAAGAAAATATGATTTAGATTACGTATGAATCAAAACTATAAGGAATAAAACAACGATATCAACTTTTTATTTTTTAAAATAAAATTGTCATTTTTATAAATATCCTTACTATAACCATCAGTTTTAATTATATTTTATTTATACAAAAATTTACTTTTTAAAATCACTAAATTTAAACTACATTTTTTAAATAAATTTGATGTATTAGAAAAAATATATTTAATAGAGTTTGTTTCTTTAGAAATATCATTAATAAAAAGATATCTTTCTTAATTTATTAGAACACATTTTTAATCTAAAAGACTTAAATAATATTATTTGTAATTAAGGAAATTATTTAATAAGAGAGATAAGCGGGAATTTTTTTGTGAGAATGAATATGGTGTTGACACGTGTCTTTCATAATTACTTTTTTATTAAAGTAATAGGATAGGATACGTGTTTAAGTTGTTAAGATATTTATTAGTATTTTGTTGGCTACCAATTAAGAGGTTCCAGTGGTTTTGTATCAAAATCTCATTAAGAAAGTTGTGGAATTGTTAGCTTAAGTGAATGCTACTTACATAAAATTTGCTTTTCGTATCAACCTAAATGCTTCCACCTTGAGTTTATGACTATACTCAAGACTGCTTTTATTTTTCTTTAGTAAATTAGCTATAGAAAGAATATTTGGGATGAACCATGATGTTGTTTGTTGTATAACATAGTGTTATAAACTAAAGAATAAATTACAAAAATGGTCGTTTATGTTTATACTTGATTTCATATTTGGTTCTTAATCTATGAAAATTACACCAAACATATTTTATGTTTAATGTTTATAACGATTATAGTCCTTTAAACTAACTTAAGTTAAATTTCTTGTTAAATTAGTCACATGTAAATCACATGAGGGTATTTTTGTAAATTTCATCTTCCCTTTTTTCATATTTGTTTCCTTTATTTAACTAGGTTGACTACATAATGTTTTTTTGGTATTGTAAAAGGTTTTTTAAATCCTCTTTTGTGAATATTTTCTTATATTGAAAAGCTTGTATTTTTTCATTTGATTTTTAGCTCCTTCATATAAAACATGTTTTCTTATAAAGAAAAGTGTTTATAATTAAAATTAATGGTTTATTTATTTTTTAAAAATAAAGTCATATTTCAAATGTTGTCTGTTTGAGGAGAAAATAATAACTTTCTACAATCTTTTCAGACAATTGTCATTAGCGACCGCATATGATTCTAGTCGAGTTTGAGCTCGCCTAGACTCGAGCTCGGTTCGTTGTGAGCTAGGAGAGTTTAAATCCGAACTCGACTTGCTTAAAGTTTTATTTCTATTAGCAATAAACCTGCGTTAGTAATTGGGGATTATATTTATTGTTCGTAAAATAATAACTTAAACAGTCAACTTCATTTTGTTTCATTGTGATATTATATAATCTAAAAAAATGCAATTTTATATTGAAAATCATTTTTCTTATTAATTACATCTTTTAAGTTATTTAAAAACGTTTTCATAAATATACATAAAAATAAAAATAAAAAATATGTATACTTTTCTTTGTAGAAATAGATTTAGAATATAGATAAAAGAGACAAACTTTTCAATACAGTATATTCTTGAAATAAGTCTACGTGAATGTTTTAGAAAAAAACTAAAACGAAATTTAAGAAAAAAAGTTTTTATTTAATTACAACATATTCATTGAATGGTTTTATATATTTTTATTTTACTAATTAAACTTCGTCTTTAACTCTTCTAAATAATATGATTTAAAACATATATAAATTTACTCAATGAGTAACAAAATGAAACTTTTCAACTAAATATTTATTTTGATAAATATTTTTTAAAACATCCGTTAGTAAATAAGTTTTTCTCTATGAAAAAATCATTTAATTAATTAATGGTTGACCACACAAATGCTTTTCTATACCTTGACACATGAAATTGGGGTAAATATGAACAAGGGAAAGATGATTTTAAATACTCCCCTCATGTGATTTACATGTAATTAGAATTTAACCAACAAAATTAACTCAAGTTAGTATAAAAGTCTATAATAGTTATAAAGAATGAAGAAAAATGATGTTTAGTCTGATTTTTAAGATTAAGGACCAAATATTGTAAAAAATAAAGGATCTTTTTTGTAGTTTAGTCTAAACTAAATTAGTAACCACAATAAGCTATACCTATATAGACTTAGTGTGTTTAGATTTTTTTACTTTTTTCTATTTGAAACTAGGCTCACATTTCCATACTTCAGAAGAGGACCAAGTGTATTGATGTTCATATGAGTTTTGTGATAGTTGAAGGTGTTCAATTGTAGGTTTACGATGTGAATAAAATATATGTATTATTATATGTAAGTTCTGTTTGTCAGCTATGAACATCTCATAGTGTCAAAGTTGAATGACAAAGTTAATTACAAATTCCTCATTAATCATTAAAAAAAGACGATGACTAAACCTGGTTTATCTTATAGGCTTCACATAATCAGGTTTCAAACCGTTATTGTGTATGGAAAAGATAAACTGTTTTCAAACTGTTATTTAATGTCTACGTATCATAAGGACCCTAGTTCATTCTACACAAAAAGCTTCCTTTTATATACCAATCTCTCATTCTATATATTATTCATGCATATATTCATACATCTATATGTTTTCTATATATTATTCATGCATATATTCATACATCTATATGTTTATCTTGAGGAGATATGGGCTGACTTGAGCATTGGAGAATGGTTCTCAAGGCTTCTCCTTGGGGTCCCGTTTTGATGTATTTGATCTCCACCGACGATTGGAGAAGAGGGAAGTGTAACTTTGCATCCCTATTTTGTTGAAAGGGTCCGAATTATCTTTCGGTGGGTATATTGTAGCAACATATTTTACATGATATAGATAAAAAGATTGGGACTAGAAAAAATTCCCTAGACATCAATGATTTTCTTTTGGATTATGGGCGACACCCGGAAAATAAACACATCAATGTTGTCGACAACATACGTCGTTAGTTGGGGCTATGATTTTAGTTGAGTAAAATGATAAAAGATGAAGGTGATGGTCAATGGAAGCAACAATACAAAAGTCCTTAGCCTTTTGTCATTTTGTATGTGAGGAAATTATTGTGAATAACCGAATACGGCGGCAAATCATCCATGTGCAAAAGGAATTCTTTGTTTTCATTAATATGTTTTAGCTTGATTTAAACATGTTAGTGATTGTTTTAAGGTTAGTTAATGTCATAAGGTTAAGATCAAATACTCATAATTAATAAAAAGAGATTTATTAAAAGAAAACATAAAATCGTGAGAACAATAGGTGAACAATAGGTGAACAATAGGTGAAGGACTTGTTCATCAGTTATATTTCTTACATCCATCATACAACATATAGAGTATGCTTAGATGTTAAGATGGTTCTTTAAACTATAATAAAATAAAAAATTAAAACAACATAAAACTGCAAAATATAAAAGCAATATAAATTTACCTTAAAATTAAAAAATTCTTGAATTTACTTGTAAAAGAAATTAATCAAAACTAAAGGATGAAATAAAGGTTTGTGAGTGAGATTTTTTTAGAATGAACATATGAAAGTGAGGTCTAAATCTTGTTTTTATAATTGTTGTTAGTAGGGGTTTATGAATGGTATTAATAGTGAGTTACAAGTCTTTCAAAAGAAGGTTATGATTGGAATATGAAAAAAAGATAAAATAAATAAATAAATAAATGAATAATTACATATTAAACTCTAAAAGAATTAAAATCCTAATTTTAATTTAATCAACTTAATTTTTTATAAAATATTTATAGAAGTTATAAATCTCACAAAAACTTTGCAGTTTGATTATTTATTATAATTAAATATTTAAAATCTTATAAATATTAATAACCTTTTAAAATTTATAAAATTTATTTTATAAATTATAAAATTAAATTAAATTGATTAAGTGACACATTTATTGTATGTGAAACATAAAAATAAATAAAATTACTAAATAATGAATTTGATTTACAAGATTGACTCAAACTATTCGGATTTGGGTTATAGTTAGAAAATGAGTCAAATGTTACATGTTCAATCGACTCAATGATGATGTGCGTAAGCTCATTTGAGAGTTAGGGTTTTACTTAACCTTAATAGTCTATTGGATTTATGGGTTTTTGATATTTGCTTGTTGTTTCTCTACTGCTTGGTGTTTTGTTTTGGTTATATCTAATTTGAACTCTTAATCTTGATGTTTATCTTTTGTTAGGTACCTCTGGATTCTGGTTATTGGATGATGATGATGGGCCAGGCAACCTTGAACCCTGATCTTTTATTTTTTGTTTGTGATGGTGGTGCATTTTTTGGTGCTTATAAGTCGATGATGATGACGACATGTTATTTGAGACTCGCGTCCTAGTTTGTTAATTGTTTAAAGTTGTTAGGGTCTTATATGTGTCTATTTCTGGTTTATTGATGATGGTAG
Organism: Flaveria trinervia; assembly: GCA_025506515.1. NCBI lineage: Eukaryota > Viridiplantae > Streptophyta > Magnoliopsida > Asterales > Asteraceae > Flaveria > Flaveria trinervia. The sequence continues at coordinate 4,705,685 of CM046453.1, forward strand.
CTATGGTACGTCGATGAACGTTGCCCTAATATGTCACTAACTGGGTTATGATTGCGGAACCGATTAGTTGTAAGGATCGCTGTGATGACTGTGGCAAAGATGGTTACTAGGCCTGGCATAGTCAGTGAGGGAAAGTGTGGTGTTCAATACTTGCAACATATGTTGCATCCATGGTAACTCAATACTCAAATTTAAGTCAAACTTGTGAATTTTTAAAAACTAATCATTTATCTGACTTTAATTTGTTTTGATTTAGGTGTCTTGAGATAAATTATATTCGTTTAACCCTCATAAACCTTCATGTAATTCAGTTTGCCAATCTGACGTCCGCCTATGTCCGCTTGATAGTGGTGGAAGATCTCTTAGAAGAGAAGAAATAAGTTAATGAATTTAAAGATATATCATTTAATCTTTTTACAATTATACAAGATAACTAGATACAGTATGAAAGTCTTAGTATGCCTAATCATAATAGGCATGTCAAATCTTAGCACGTCATATCAAATTATAATGAGTCATGTGAAACTAAATTAACCTTTGCATGTCATAGTTTCTATATAATAGGTTATAACTTTAATAACAGTCTTAATAGATCATGGTCCTTCTTAGTTCTTAACATGGAATATATATTGTGTTGTAACAAATCTTATGTGCCAAAAGCCCAATATAAATTAGGTTGCAAGACCTACTAGTATCAAAATGTGTAAGAAAAATGCCGCTTCAATTCTCATGACACCCTACGTAAAATCCGACATCGATCGTGGATATGAGAGACTTTAAGTTTATAAATAATGGTTGGCCTCTAATATCACTAACATGTTTTTGGTGTATGGTTGTGGATGGAAATGACTCAACGGTTAAGCGTGCTTATGTGAAAGCAATCTAGGGATGGATGACCCCGATGGAAGTTTTCATCCGAACAACCAACAACAAATTTGTGAACTGCTCGTGCACAAAGCGGATAATATTGATGGTGTGAGGGACCGGATGTTATACCTGTAATTAAGGGTTAATGTGTTGTTTTTATGGTGGACAAAATATGTAGATTTAGTGGTAGGATTAGAGGGTTGTGTGTTAAGCTTTCTAAGAAAATTTTAGGTTGCCATGAAGTGGATTAGATTGGTTATAATATGGTTAGGTGGGTTACTTGATGGTTAGAGAGTTTGTAGTTATATATACACATCGGGTTAGGTATCAATTTGTTTAATAATTCATATGTACTTATTATCGTGTTATAATTATCAACAAATTAATGGACCCCCTTCGGTTAATATGCTCTTTATGCTTATATTGGTCAGGTTTAATATCATTGGACATGTTTCAATCATTTTTAGACATTCTAATGTTAAAGTTCAACGTGCTTTCATCAGAAAATTGTATTGTATTGTATTGTATTGTATTAGAGTTCGAATACACGCCTTGTCAAGAAAGAAATATGGTATACCACTTTCACGTAGTGACATAATACAAGTTTATTAACGACACATTGTACAAACATTTTACTTGCAAGCCATAACCAATACATTACTAATATTTCTTGTTAATTTGTCGCAAACCTGTCCGTTGCTATCTGCCGCTATAGCGTCGCTCCCATTGTTAACTTTGACAAATTTATATAAAAATACATGAGAAATCTTTTTTTCACTAATTTGTTAGAGAAAGAAGCTAATAAAGAGATATAACATAATTTTTTAGGGAAAATTTAGAAACAGGCACCAAATAACATAATTAACTTTGTTTCATAATTGAGATTATATCCCTCTTATTATACTTTAATTAAAATCAGGTTTCTTTCATGTCAAAACCAACTAAAAAACACGTTAGATGGTGATAATATGTATACCAAAGTAAGTTTTCTGTAGCTGATTGTGATGAAAATAAAAATAAAATCTCATAATATGTCTATCTTTTGTCCGTTTGATAATGAAGTTAAATAGAAATTGTTCGCTAAAAAGCCATTCCTATATGAAAAACCATTAAAAAACCATTCCTACAAGTAAAGCATCCACTTTTACTTCTTGTAGATTTTCTAAGGCAGTAGAGAGATTGACCATTGAGTGCAAAGGAAAGGTACCTTGGCGACAAGCATGGGTAATGAGTTAGGGGTAGTCGTCAATCTTAAAAAAAATAATGTTGTATATAATGAAAATTCAAACCGCCCTTTGTAAAATTTAACAATCATTCTTCACTGTCTCTTAATTTCTGTATGTTAATCTTTTAAGTTTTAAGCCCAATATAAGACATAAGCTCAATTACTTTTCTTAAACTCAAAATCTGACATAGACAGACTTAAATTTTAAACCTAATTCTAATCATCACGCCCGCACAACTTCTTGTAAAACTTTTCTAGATCACCAATTTCGTTCGCCGCCCTGATATCAAGTTATTAAGTATTTGAAAGTTTTAATGTTTTTATGATTACTTCGTTGTTTAGATGGTTATTTGATTAAGTATTATGGTATTTGAACCAATACTTGTAGGTAGAAGGATGAAAATACCAACCCACTTGTTGAGATTGTGAGTGATTCAAGAAAGAAAGAGAAAGACGTCCCTTTTTGCCCAAGGGTCATCATCGGAGGTCGGTGTCTAGGACAGGGTGAACCTTTCGTCGTTTACACCCTCTAAATGTTGGTTCTTCTGTGGTAGATCTGGTTACAAGATCTATGAATACGAGACACCCCTTTCATTTGATGTTTCAACAAAAAAAAAAAAAGATTTAGGTTGATACGTTTAGCCAACCTTAATTCTAGAACACGAGTTTTTACGTTGGTGGTGAGTGACGAAACTTAACTAGAGGTTGTGGTTGGATCCTTACACCATATGGTCCCTAGCTTTTACACAAGTCTGTCCTAATTTTTATCTTGTCATAACTAGATTCCCCCACATTTGCAGTGTGTCAGAAATCTGTAAGATCTAATAATAATTACAACTTAAATTGATTTTTAAAGGATTAAAAGTTATTTTATAACTATAAAATTCATATACGTAATGTCTATACTAAATTATAATATATACATGTGAAAAGGGGGTATTCTTTTATAAATTTTATTACCTTAATTATTGTATAGATAAATATTATATCTGATTATAACTGTAGAGTTTTAAAATAACTTCCCTATAACTTTTAATGATTATAACGTTTTCAATACGTTAATATATAATTTTTAAATTTACACTACAAAAATGAGTGTTTTTTCTTTAAATTTATAGGTAGAGTATGTTTATTCAACTTTAAAAGAATTACATGTTTTTCATATCACATCACACGAACATCCCTCTTGTAATGCATACAAATATTTGAGGAGTATAATTTTTAGAATAATTTAAGTACGTTACAAAGTCGTAATTTTCTACAGGATGTTTTTCTCCTTTTCAAATTACGTACCACATTCTCATATATGGTATGATATAGTATGGTATTCTGTAAGTTTCAACCCGGTCCCCTATAATAAGTTGTAAGCATTCAATGTGACAAATAGTTGATGACAAAACCAATTAATAGGTTAGAAATGAATTTGCACATGTCTATAGGAATACTAGTTTATTTTTTAACCAATTCATACTAGTTTGAGGCGTATTAAATAAATCAGAATTGTGCTTTCATAATAAAAATATTGCATTTAATAAATGTAAAAAGGAAAAAGATGTAGTAAATAGGTTTAAACTATAAAGCTTTTGTAAATGAAAACTGAAGTCTATTTAATGTACGTTAATTACGATTCTTTTTCTCCTAATAACAACTATCAATTTGTACATGTAAGAATTTAATCCTATCCTATCATGTATAAACGTTTCAGTCACAAAGTTGGTCAGCAAAAGCAGTTGCAATGTTTACGACGAATATTCCGATTGCAAAAATGGGTCACAAGAATATTTCAGCCACAAAAAAATGTCATTAATTAATTAATAAACAAAAATTTAAGTGAACATTGAAACCGGTCGCAAAAGAACTTTTGCGACCATGCTGCGACCATTTTTAACGATCATAATGATTATTTTTGTGGTATTGTTTGAACGTAACTGAAATTGAGAATAAAAATGTGAAACAACCCATAAATGAATTTTCTGAACTCATTCGAATCATTGATCGAAAGGATTTCATATTTCATGACATTAGAGGTAATATGTCGTATGAACAACAGATTGGGTTTAAATCCTGCAAAATACATGTTATGATGTATATATGCTATAAAATCTAAGAATTACCGTTAACAAGATATGCATTTCTTCAATCTTGATCATCATGCTTATCAGCACACATGTCACACGATATCTATTCCTACATTCTTTTGTTAACAATCAAACAATAGAACTTCAATTCAACCATTTTAAGTTAGGATTAGCATAAAAAATGCAATATTGTCACGCCAATTAACTTATAACTACTAGTAGACGAATAGTAGTAGTAGTAGAACAAGTTTAGCTATGAATACAAGAACACCAAACGTTTGGAACAAAGTGAGCATTTGTAACTTCTTTTAGTAACATTACAAACCGGCACGAAGCAAAACCTCCACTTATGCGCGCAATCGACCGCCTCCACCTTACCACCACAATGAGGACAGGTGCCCGGAGCCTCTTGACGACTTAGCTCCTTCTCCTCCACATTGCACACGAATAACAGTCTCATCGAGCCGTTGTTTGTTTGATGCAAATGACCGGAATTTGATCGGCGAAATGGGTGTGTTTTTGGGTTTGCTATAATTTGTGTACTTGAGGGACTAACATGTGAGGTGATGGATGCTCTTGTGTGTATATTTATATAGATAGATCACGGACATATGTTGTTGGTTCGACCAAGTACTATTTTGTTTCTACCTTTGTTATAAAATCTTTTGTTCTTTTTTTCTTCTCCTATTATGTAGATGGTAGTTTACTATATAAGTAATAATACCTTTGAGTCCATAACATATGTTAGGAATGGATACGAAAAGAAGTGTAGTTTAATAAAATCAAGGTGTGTAATAAGATTTCCTTTGCTCGTGAGGTGAAAAGTTCAAGTATCATTGTGGACAAGTGGTGTAAAAAACAGTGGTTAAAAATATATACATTGGTAAGTGGATGAAATATAAGGTTTTCATTAAGTGATTTGTTTGAAATCGTTAAAACTATGAAAATTAAGGAGGAAATGCATGAAATTTGCCCCACATAGGTGATATGATACAATTTTAAGTCTCATATAAGTGGAGTCTTCTAGATGTGTCCTTCGTAAGAAGGAGACACAAGTGAACACAAATGGAAGCCCTATAGAGTAACTCGCACTTGCACACCAACACGTATGGTGTGAGCGGTAGACACAATGTGGCGCTTTAAAGGCTAATGTGAGGTTGCTATCATTGATGTCTTAGTTTCAACCGAGTTCAAAGTTAGTACCGACTTGCATAGTTGTAATCGTTGGGTCTAAGGTTGCTACCGACAACGACAGCTTGTAAGTTGCTACCAGCTTTGGAGTTGGTATGGATCTAGGCAACACCTAGGTTACTTTAAAGTTACTACCGCTTAGTTACAACTTGTAAAAATTTTGAAATTCACCAAAGGGATATCAAAACTGTATTTTACGAGTGATCCAATTGGTGCACATTAAAAAAATGTATGATTCATTTGCTTACCTTAAGATATATACGAAATTATGGATTGTATTACAATCGAGGTCCAACAATAATCAAAGAATACAAATATTGTAATCAGATATTGTATATAAGGATTACAAATAAGCATGTGGGTATGTGTTCAAACTTGGATGTGCTCCTATAGCCAGGAAGTCTTTCAAATAACTATTATAATTGAATAGGAGTTTATCCCTTAATAAATCTCTAGAAATGAGACATAATGACTACATCAAATTGTAAAAGATATTTCAAGATGGCTAAAGCTTCTGTAAGCTATTTGTATATATTGTGATAGTCAATAAATGACCGGTAAAGCTCAAAAGCTTGATATACAATGATAAATCAAAACATTCAACGTAGACACAATACAGTATGATAACTACTCTTAACGAAAGTTATCATGTTTCAATATGTGAAGTCAAATGATAATAGTATAAATCCTCTTACAAAAGGCTTAAACAAAAAGTAAGTCTACAAGTCGTCAAAAATAATAATATAAAAGCTCATACGCTGAGTTAATACAAAAGAAAACCTACTTTTAGAGTTTAAAGATCTCAAGATCTAATTATAATAGGGCAACTTAGATATATAAACTAAGAATATTCCCAAGTCATACCTCTTTTTCCAACCCTATTCTCATAATTTAATAAAATTATATGATAATTCACTCCATCCTAGCCCTCATCCATATATATTTAGGGACAGTCAAGCACATCTCTCATATATCAGAGTTCACTATTCATTCATAATATATATTTACTTTTATCGTGTGATTGTGTGAGTTATGAAAAAAGAAAAAATTATAATAAAAAGAATACGTAAATACTTTTTTATTAAATGGAGATGAATATGGAATAAAATGTGTGAGAGTTTTAGAATGAGAGAAAATAATGTTTTTAGTAATGTACCTTATAAAAATAACAATGAAGAATTAGTTGTGAATGTTTAATGACATTTTGAGGGGTACATCAAAGTCAAAAGAAGTTAAATGCTTCCCTACTTCATTATTGTAAGAAATTAATGATATCAAGAAGGTTAGTTACTTTTTATTATTTATTATTTAAACAACTAGTTGGAGCACTAATGATTACTGGTTCATCTAATAATATTTATTACTCGAGTATGAAACCTTAGGAAACTAGACTAGCATTTCTTTGAAGGGAAACTCGTAAATCAGTTCATCTCTATTAATTTCGAACCTAAGACCACACTTAGAAAAAGCCTCGCATTCGGTGAGGAAAACTAGTGACCCAACTAGGAACCTTTTAAAAAAAACAAGTGGTACTTAGAGATCTCCTATTTTAATGAAGTTTTATGATGCCTCACATGTGATGAAAATATATAGGGTTGACACAAATAAATTTATGTGCCCGCAAATCTCAAATCAAGCAAGTATTCAACCACTAAAATGGATACAACAACGAGCGGTTAATGACGCCACATAAGAGTGTTGAATGAAGTGCAAAATAGTCATTTTCTAAGATCTTAAGAGAAGTTCTGATATCAATTTAAGTAAAAAACTAAATGAAAACATATGAATTTAATGACGTTTTTTTTGTAATTATCAAAGTTAAATAACAAAATTTAAAAGTGATCTCATATATCTAAATGATGTCATTTACCCTAACATATTTTACATGTTCTGTAGTAGATTTATGACTCAAAAGAGAATGATAGAGATCATCTTTTAAGACTTAAACGAGAAAAAAAAAATTATGCAAATACCTAAACAATACAAAAATGAAAACAAGTTAGTATTACAAAAATACTTAGAGTTGAGACAAAAGACTGTCTCAGCAATGAGTTTTCTCCTAAGAGGGTTAGGGATGTCGTCTCGGCTGGAAAACGAATAAGTGGACCCGATTAAAATAACACATATCATCCGAAATAATGTCGTACATTTGATGTTAAAATAAAATTACATTGTTAAATTTTCAAGACTACCTTTCAAGTTAGTATGCAAACATCTTTCAAGACTACAACAATGAGTGATTCCTTTTCTAATCTGACGGTAAATTTTCTAATAAAACATTAAAAAATTATTTTCTCTTTTCTTGGATTCCTTCAATAACTAGTTGGTAGAGTTTACAAATATTTTTAACCTTTTTATTTTTTGTATTACGTCGGTAAATTTCTGGTAAAAGATAAACATTTTTTTCTTTTTTAGTTTTCAAGGATTCGTAATAAATTTCCAGTCGATGTCACTTAATTATATAGTAGCTACGGTATTAATATAATGTTTAATATTATATCAATAATTAATATTAGAAAGTAATATGGAGTTTTTTCCTAAAGTAGTGCTGTTTAAAAACTTTTTTACCAAAATGGATGATTTGAAAATTGTTTATCAAAATGGGTAATTTTAATACTTTTTTTCTTTCACCTCAAATCTTATTGGATAAAAGTATATTATATAAAACAGTTATTAAGAAAAACTTAAGGAAACATCTTCGGTTGAGAAATCTAACAACGCCTTTTTTAATTATATTACAACTCTTTTTCTAACAAATTTCAGAAAACGTGTTTAATATTTCAAAAAATGTTCTATTCCATTAAAACTGATTATAATAATTAATGACTTAAGAAAACTGATTAAAAAATGTTCTAACGAATTTCATCTGTTTATAATTTTGTTTTAAAAACAAAATGACTTAAAATATTTTGTTTAAAAATATTTAGAGTTGTTGAACATTTCATATTATATAAAACTTTAGTTTTTGGTTATTTAGATTTTGATTAAAAGATGTGATTTCTAATTTGTTTTATAAAATCTATTCTAAAAAAGATAGTTTGATTTTTTTAAATTTATTAAGAGAGAGAAACATAAAAATTAATAAAATTTATTTTTAATAAGAGAAAGAAATTTATATGAGTATTTAAATGACCATAATACCTTTTTTGGAGGGAAAATTGATTTAGAGATATTTAAAAAAATGAAAAGTGTCAAAAATATGGATTAAGATAAATACAAATGTAAAAAAACCTTATTTTATTAGAAGTTATAGATTAGTAAAAATCTTTTACCCTTTTAAGAAATCTTAAATTATTTCATATTGTTCGTATTTAGACTGTAAATGAACCGAACCGACCCAAACAAAACATTTTGCATATTCAATTGTTTAGAATTGAATTTCCTCACGAGCATATAACTATATTTAATATCTTTTTCTTGTATGTTCATTTATTAAACAGTCGAATATAAACGAACCTATTGTTAGACCATTCATGAGCGATCATTTATAGTCTTAATCGTGCTTATGAAATGTAAGTAATACCTTGACTTATATTTATGGATAATAAAACATTTTTTTTATGTTTTTGTAATCGGAATTTTTTTTAAAGAAAAGTTGACAAGATACGGTTGCTAATATATTTAGAAAAAAATGTTTAAAATATGCATTCATATTTTCAGGCTAAAGTAGTTTTTTTTGGACTACTTTATAAATGTTTTCTGAACATATCTTCTTAAAATTATGCAAAAAAAACATGTACTATTTTTTTAAAGCTATTAATACAAAATATATGAAAGAATAAAATCGTTAATATTTAGAAAAAAATTAGAAAAAGCTAGCGAAAAGGTTTATAAAAAAACATTTAAAAGGACTTTTTATAAACTATGATGATGCAACAAAATATTTTTTAGAAACTTTTTCCTTTTAGGTAACTTTTCTTTTATCCAACAACATTCCAAAAAGAAAGTGTTTGAAAAATACACATTTTAATAATATTTTTAAAATCATTCATTTTGATAAATAATCATTTTAAATCTCGAGGACAACAAGGTTTAATGGCCTCTGTTGATTTAATTTGTTGGTATCTTATAGCAAATAAAATCCATTTTATATTTTTATTTTTATAATTATATTAAAAATTACTATTTTTTTCAATTAAATAATATTTTTCATACCTTTATCATTAACTTTTTTTCTTTCATCCACTCACAAATACTTTAAAAAATATTAAAAAATTTATAGTGATTGTATCGTGTTTCCCCAAATACAGAGAAATACGGTACAATCCCCACATTTTTTTATCTCATTCATTTACAATCATCTCATTTATAGATATTAATAAAAGAATGTTTATTTTGATACTTGTTATATTTTTAAACCATTTTTTTGACACTTGTTAATTTTCTAAATATTCTTACTTTATTTTCCCTCTAAAAGGGTATTAAAGTAATTTAAACACTCAAACAAATTCTCTATCTTCATAAAAAACTAATTTGGTCAATTGATATATTTTTCTCTCTCATTATATTTTTTTTAAATCAAACTATGTTTTTAAAAATAAATTTTATTAAGAAAATTAAAATTTATATATTTTTTAAAACATTAAACCTTTTGAAACAAAATATTTTAAATCAATCTTCTTTTAAAAATAATTATAAAAAGTATAGAATTTTTTAAAAGTAGTTTTATTAAAACAACCAGAATAATTAGAAACTTGAGTTTTAAATAAACAAGATTTTTATAAACAATAAATTTTTATAATAAAATCTTAAAACAAATATTTAAAAATGAAACTATTTAGATAAGAGATTTAAAAATAGTATAATTGGTTTATCTCTTGAACAAGTATGTATATATAATTTTATACATATTTTATATTAAAATATCGTACTATAACTTTTCGTGTTTATTACTAACTATAATCTATTTAACTTGACAATCTATTTGTTTATATGTGTGTATATATATATATATGTCTATAATCTATATATTGTTTATTTACTTGAAATAGCTATTCATATGCAATTATAATCATATTTTATCTATAAACATTGTTTTATAATTTATAAATTTTTATTACTAAATATTTATTATTTTATTTATTCAACTCGTGTAATATACGGGATACTAAGCTAGAATAATATAAAACAACCATTCAAATAAAAATAAGAAACGAATACAAGACAGTGATAAAGTCATAAAAGGTGTGGGGAGTGTTTGAACACATGAAGCAACAAACAGAAGTCCTTTCTTGTGTGTCCTCTTATTCACGTCTAAAATTTCAGAAGCAAAACCAACTTTCTCTGGAAATTAAAAAATGGGAGAATTTACTTTTTTCTAATGCTATTTTATTTTTAGATTATGTCACTGAAAACTTATATTTAGTATATGTTTTAGGAAAATGTTTAAATTAAAGGGACTCCAAAACTAAAAATTATAAAAAGTAATCTCATTATTTTTTTATTTTTTTCTTTTGAATTTTTGTTGGATTCGTTGTTAATATGTTGTAACAACAAACTAAAGATGCTGGTGAAGTAGTCACGGTTTAGAAGTCCCTGTCCATCAATCCATAACAAAATTGACATTTTCATCATATCTAATCTAATTGTGTCATTTATTTTCTAATATGGATGTTTAGGACAATCCACTAGCGTCGATGGTTTATGTCTCGTTTGGTAAACACACCAATCTTGATGGTGAAACATATTTATTTGTCAAATCCAAAGGCTCACTCGTATCGTTCATCATCTTCCAAAATTTAATCAGTTGTGTGATCACAGTCTTTGAGTCGGAGATCATCAACCTTCTCTTTTCAATTACCATACATAACGAGCCTAAGTCATATTTTTTTTTGAAAAAGAATTAATAAACATAGAAAAAGAAACTAGTACAAAAAACTAGCAAACTCTGGTGAGTGGACTCTCTTGATCCGACTTTTGATTCAATGCCAACTTACTAAGAGGAAAAGAAAAGTTATGTCAATGTGAATAAAAAGAAAAGTTTCGTCAATGTGAAAAGAAAGAAAAGTTCCATCAATCTTATTCACATGTCTACCATAAGTTCATTTCAATCCTTGAAAATTTTATAAATAATAAATTAACATTTTCCTCCATGTGGTTTTTTGATATTTATTATTTTTATTCAAAAATGTTTGTTTTTGAATTTAGTTACCCAAAATTTTGAAAAAAAATTATCATTTTTATTCAAAAATGTTAGTTGCAGTGTTTTAAAATGTTAAATATATATCGCTAAAAGGGTACCTACGTAAATTTTCATATAAAAACACAATCTTAATTTGTGTTTACGTGTTCCTAATAAAATTCATGTTTTTAAATGAAAATAACAACTTTTTTAAATCTTGGGGAGTCAATCAGTCAAATTTGAAAAAAAATTATTTTTAAATGAAATTAACAAATTTGACCAAACTATAAGGAGAAAAATGACAATTTACTCTTTTAAAAATATATTTGTTCTAAAAATAGAAGAGCAATATTGGCACTTACAAATAAAATTATATCAAATATAAGGATCGCTTGCTATCATTATTTTGGCGGGGATGAAAAAAATACCTAAGTACAGATCGTATTTATCAATCAGATTACATTCACAATATATTTCATAAAAGTCCATATTTACCTGATGTTCTAAATGTACTTAAAGAATAAGATTTGACAAATCAGAATTTGTTTATGAATGCTGATGTTTCAGTATTGTTACAAATAAACATTGACCATAGAAATGACTCATGTAATGGTACTCAATTACAGGAGATTTTTCAGATGATGGTTTTATTTTTACACCCATCAATTTTAAATCAACATCTCTTTGATCTTATACGTCGCGTATGGGTTCATACGCGGCGCATAGGGTTGCGAAAATATTCCTTATACGCCGCATATGGGTCCATACGCGGCGTATAAGGTATATTCTGACAAGACCCGTGTCACACACGTGTCGATGAGGCTATACGCCGCGTATGGGTCCATACGCGGCGTATAATTTTCCCAAATTTTTTCTGCAATATTTCTATGTATTGTAAAGGGAGTATACACCGCGTATGGGTTAGTACGTATAAAAATTTTTGCCGGCTTTATTTTGTACGTTAAAGTTGACACTTTGCGTATAAGTTATATTTTGTAACATATTAATCGATAATTTTAAATCTTAGTTAACAAATAAAACATATAAAACAAAACAAACATTAAATGATAATAAATAAATAACGAAGTTTTTAAATACATAACAAAATAAAAGTACAATTAACAAAATAAAACTACGGTGAATCTGGGTAATATCGAGGCGGTGGCAAGTCTGGAGGATCAATACCAGCAGCACGGGCTCGTGCAATCTCAAGCTGAACGTGCCAATCCATAAGATCCTCAACTCGATCGAGGCGACGACCCTGATCCCGTAATCTCATATTAATCTCCTGCATAAATGTCTCAATACGTGCAGGCACCCTTACATCTCTATAAATATGCCGAGGGAACTGTGGCTGAGGAGGCGGCTGGTCGTGTGGCGGCTGATCATGCGGAATATGCTCCTGCTGTTGGTGTGGATGGTCATCGCCGACCTGCTGAACAGGTGCAGGATGCCAGATCTCACTGGGTCGAAGAGAGAACCGTATGCCACCCGAAACTGGCGTATAATACGCATGCCGTATAACGTACGACGATCTAATCTCACAGGCTCGATTGGAGGAGATACGTCAGCAGCATGGCGAGGAAGATAACTAAGAGAACGCGCAATGATCGTAATGTACGCGCCGCCATACACCGCTCCTCGCTCCCGGCGATGATAATATGAAGCGTAATACTCAGCTAACCATCTCGCCAGGTTGCACCTGGTCCCCGTAAGCAAACAATATAGGTAAAATAAATCGGGAATGGTACACCACTCCCGACTCTTACCACGTCCCGTGATGGATGTGGCGACCATCCGATGCAAGTAACGGATAAGAGGGTCTCTAATGCCAGTGACCCTGCCCTTAGTCCTCTGAAACGGACCTCCGGCAAATTAAGACAACCAATCTCTCAATCGGGTCTCCTCCATCTCAGTAATTCCCTCTGTAAATAGAGGGGTAACGGTCTCCGGCTCATAATAAAGTCCCGAGAGAACGGCAAACTGCTCAATCGACATCTGATGAAATTGTCCACATAGCCGAAACGAAATCTCAGATCGCTCATCGTCCTCCGCTATCTCATCAGGACGAACATAAATAAAGGTGGATAAAAACTCCACCGTCTGCTTTCGGTATGAAGGTAAGAACGCCAGCTCAAATAATCGACTTCATGGTGTATTATCTCCGATAATCCCAGCGAGTCTATCGCGCTCCCCAAGTTCGGCCATCACCTCCCAATCCACTGCTTTTTGATGACCGATCTTCATACGAATGAATTTTGAGCACTTTGCATGCTCAATAGTACCGCGCTCAAACTATAGCCATGGATGATTGGCAATAACATCAATCTCAACATCAGAATCGGAAGACTTATTTGTAAAAAAACGAAAAATTTTAAGACCTGCGTATAGGGTCTATACGCCGCGTATAGACCTATACGCCGCGTATAGGTAGCCGCGTATGGGTGTTGTGTGTGTCGTATGGGTCCTATACGCCACGTATAGCCCTATACGCCGCGTATAGGTACCATGGTTCCATACGCGGCGTATAGGTGTCGGTGGAGATGCGTCCCACACCCATACGACCCAGGCCTATACGCCGCGTATGGACCTATACGCGACATATAGGCCCGCTGAATGACTGATTTGACTTCGCCAGTTTTGTCTTCTGAAAAGCCTATACGCTGCGTATAGGTTCATACGCGGCGTATAGGCTCACTGATGTGACGTGGAATTCTTGGCATTTATGAGGGAGACCTATACGCTGCGTATGGGTCCATACACGGCGTATAGGCTCACTGATGTGACGTGGAATTCTTGGCATTTATGAGGGAGACCTATACGCCGCGTATGGACCCATACGCGGCGTATAGGTGGGTGTCGATTTAAATTTGAGGGTGTCTCTTTATTAGTACTCTTTCTCATAATAATCATGTAATCAAAGCGGAGATTTATCCCATAGTAATTATGGTACTCAGACTTTCATCTATATAAACCTAGCTTGACAATATTCATTTCAAGTTTAAAGAATACATTTTTTATTTACTGTATGTTTTGTAATTACAAAAGTTAAAAACAATCACTATTCGTAATTCAGTTCTTCAGAGTTGAAAGTAGAGACAAATGAAAATTATAAAGTAGAGATAGATGAAAATTATAATTATGAATGAAGATAGTAATGTTACAAATAAAACAACACATATTGTATACAAAGAAATATTTAGACATTATGAAATGTTGTAAATTTTTATTTATTATTATCACATGCAATAATAATTATTTTTTTATGTCATGAGAGATTGTTAAAGATATCATGAATCTTATCGTTAAACCTATGTAGTACATGGTTTATAATCCAAATCTATAAATACTAATAAAAGAAGGTTTTATATGTCACTTGTCATAATTCTAAAGCTACTAAATTTTATTTTTCCGTTTCTCTTTCTTAATAAATATCACATTAAATAAAAATGATATTATTCAATTCATTTTATATTACATATATACTTTTTTTAAAGTGATCTTTCTACAAATGCAATTTGTAAGCACATAATTTTTATAAACAAAAATGTTTTTCAAAAGGAACTAAAACTTCAAGAAAAACACAATATATTTTAAAACCTATGACTTTAAAAAATAATTCTTATGAAACAAAAGTAATTAAATTTCAAAGTTATAATAAATAAATTATTAAAAACAGCTCTTTTTTAATAATGGTTTTTTTTGAAACAAATTGTTTACAAACCAATTAAAAAAGCAAATAAATTTAAAAAAATATAAAATACGATATTTTTATTTTATCACTCGTATGTAATGTTAATTATACCTATAACTTCTAATAAATCAAAGAATCTTTTGCCACTTGTCATTCTCTTAACTCATGTTTTTGTCACTTATCAATTTTCTGGATATTCACAAATCAATTTTTCACTACAAAAGAGTATTATAATAATTTAAATTATCATATAAATTTCTCTCTTTTATTAAAAAGAAATTTTATTAATTGCTATGTTTCTCTCTCTTATCTAATTTTCTTTAAAAATCAAACTATCTTCTTTTCAAATAGATTTTGTGAATGAAATTAGAAATCACTTCTTTTAATCAATATCTAAATAACAAAAAACTAAACTTTTATATAATATGAAATTTTCTAAGACATTAAATATTTTTACACAAAATATTTTAAATCATTTTTTAAAAAAAATTATAAACATGTGAAATATTTTTAAAAGATCTTAAACACTAAAGATATTTTTCTATGAAAAATCTAAAAATGAATGTTTAAAATGAAAATTTTTACATAAGAAAGTTAAAAATAGTATAATTGTTTTATTTCTTAAACAAAAGTATATATAATTTTAATTATATTTTACATTAAAATATTATAATTAAAATAGTTATTTATACGTAATTAACATCATATTTTATCTTTAAACATGATTTTATAATACATAAGTTTTTATAATAATTATTTAATATTTTATTTAATCAATACGTGTATTACACGAGAACCAATCTAGTAAATTATATAAATGAATTGAAGGCTTTTGTCTCCACTTTCACCACAAAACTTTATCCTCTACTTTCGTTGTATACATTGTGGAGGTGAGCACCTTGTTTTATCAACTTGTCTCTTGATTTGAGCACAATCATCAATACATTCCGTTCACAATACAAAAACGTCCCTATCAACAAATCAACAATCAAATAAATGGTGTCAACTGTCAAGACTCAAGAATTAGTACTATTCTTTCAATCATCATAAGCTTTAACGTTTAATATAACACGTATAGTGAAAATATTATAATGGGAGTTCTCGTTAGATAACCGTGAGAACTAAAGTAATGCATAATGCATTTACACATGATGCTTAATACATTAATGGCAAAGTAATATAAAATGGGCAAACGGTTTCATAAAGCCAAAAGTGACAACCATGTGCCACCTACAAAATGGTCGAAAAGGTAGAGAGTACATGCGCAAATCAGTTGCAAATTCGGTGGTAAATTTTAATTTGAAAGGGTACAATAAATCAACTAAATCGGTTGCAAAGTTTAGTTTAAAGAAAAGGAAAATATAATTCATTTGCAAATTTATTTAGAAAATAAAAGTAAAAATCTGGTCACATAAACCACCAAATATAAGTTTATTTAAAAAATAAAACAAATAACTGATGGTAATATTATTTGGAAAAAGAAAATGGATTGCAAACAAGATCGATCACATATCCGGTAATAAACATTTTCGGTCGTAAAATTTGAGACATAAAATAATGATGGCTAAATATTCAAGTTCCAAAAATTCAAAATTAAAAAATAAATCAGTATATAAGTGATCAAATGAACTTGGTTAAATTGCAAATGGTCTCTTTGTTGATGTAACCGGTTTTATGTATTACTAGCTTTAGTGAACTCGTGTATTACACGAATTGAATAAATAAAATTTTAAATAGAATATAATTTTATTAATTATTAAATAATATATGATTTAATTATGTATGAGTAAATACTATAAGCAATAAAATAATAATATCAACTTTTTAAAATTTTGTTTTTATCTTTCTTTGTTTTTTTTTAAAAATAAATACAACAATTCGTTTCAAAACAAAACATATTTAAAAAAATGTCACTTTTATAATATTTCATGTTTTAAAAAAAAGTATGATGTACGTTCTAGAAAATTTTCTTTTTTATAAAAATTTGTTTTTCTAGAAATAAACATTAATAAAAAAAGATCTATTTTTAATATTTTTTTAAAAATAGCATATAATAAAAATTGAATTAAATAATATAATTAGTAATTAATTAAGTTATTTAATAGGAAAGAGAAGCGGTAAAATTTTGTTAAGAGTGAATGTCGTGTTGCCATTGGTATCTCTAGTTACCATTTTATGTCATGTGTCATCTCTAATTATCCTTTTATTAAATAATATAATTAGTAATTAAATATATTATGTAGTTTTTATGGTAACCAGGTTAATGTTATTAATGTTTTAGAAATGACGATGTATGTCTTTAGCATGCACAAATGAACAAAACAATGATCCCTTTGAACATGCAAACAATCATAAGAAACCTTACATCATATTTTATGCTTTCACAAGATTGCTAAAATTAATATATATAACTCTGAAATTGTATTCTACTCTCACATGATTGTTTCAGATTCATATATGAATACCCCAGTATTTAAAATTCGTATACAAATGTATATTAACGTGTGAATTTATTTACATCTAAAATTTTCAAGTATTAAAAGACCTAGTATAGTTAAGCATGATAGGTTATTTACTCGCATTTTGATATCTATACTAATAAACCTTTATACTTTTTGACACATGTCATTACCACATTCACTCTCCCATTTATTTTCCCGCCTAAACTAATTATTTCATTTTAAAAAATGAAATAACTAATTTCCAATTTTTTCCATTTCTCTCTTTATATATTATAAATTTAAGTTCTTATTAAATCAATAATATTAAAGGACATTATTTATTACATAAAAACAAAATACTTTGATTAAAAAATACACGTATTCAAAAACAAAATTTTCTAAAACTATGATTTTTTTAAAACAACGAGAATTTTTATAATAATGAATTTATTTTAAAATCATTCTTTTTATATATAAATAATTTTACAAAACAAACCCGTAGTCTTTAAACAACAATATACAAAATGAAATTTTTATCCAAACAATATTTTTTTATAATGAAAGTTTTAGAAATAATATAAATATTTTATCAATTAATCAAAGTGACTACTTATACGTAATTTCAGTTATATCTTATATCAAAATAATATTTTACAGTTTCTAGTTATTCGTTAATAACTATTTAATATTTTTTAATCAATCTGTGTAATACATGAGGTTGTACCCTAGTAATATATAAAAAACTTATACGTGACATGACTACCAATATGTGAATTTATGGAATAAAATACGTATATATCAATTCTAAATGGAGTGTTGCGTACGTGAATGCATTGAATTAATATATACACAATTAATGTCTTCATTTATTTAAAGTGGGGTTTGATAAAGAGAATGTAGTGACTAAACATGCATAAGAGTGACAAGTGTATGTTTTAATGTTATGGTTTTTCATTCACACCTTTCTTGTAAAATTACATCATATGCTTAGATTCTTAAGTTTTCTACTTTTCTCCAACCATTTCAGACAATAAAATGATCAGATCACAAAAAAAACAAAAGTGTTTATGAAATTTGTACGTTATGAAAGGTTGCGTTTGTGGTTTTTATTCTATGATTAGGTTAATACTTCATGGGTTGAATAAATAAAATATTAAATACTTATTAACAAAACTTAATGAATTATAAAACCAATTTTTTATATAAGATACGATTGATATTACGTACGATTGATAAAAGGACAATTAATGTCACTTTTTAACTTTTGTTTGTGTTTTTTTGTTTTTTTCCTAAAAGGTATCATTTTAATAATTTCTTTAAATTTTTAATTTTAAATATTTTGTTTCATAAGAATTTTATTTTTTAGAAACACAGGTTTTAAAATATATTATTTTTTTAAAGTTTGATATATAAAAAAAACTATTTTATAAAAAAATATTTTTTTAGAAATTACATTTGTAAAAAGATCTTCATTTTAATTTAATAAAAAATTGATATTGAAAAAATTAAATAATATCATTTGTAGTTAACGTCATACTTATACAAAGAGACGAGAGGGAAAATAAAATTTAATAGGCATGAAATTATGTCATGTGACTTCTAGAAACCTTCTTTTAGTAATATAGATAGATTTCGGTGTTCTATTGTAACGTTCATATGACTTTTAATTTAAAATTAGATTAGTTAATACCCTTGATATAATAAAACGCTGATATGTGTACATGATCATCTTTATAAGATATCAACATTTGCAACATTTTAAGTTCCATTACACAAAATATCGATTGTATAAATCAATAAGAACAAAGTATGGTACAAGAGTACTTGTCACGTTTAACGTATAGAAAATGTTGACATGTTACAACGACGTCTTGTCCAATAACTTGACGTTGTCTTTATCATGTGAAGGTCCTTCACGTAAATTCACACACGACACATATGTACCCAATATTAAGTGAATAAAAGGAGAGCTAAATACCAAAAAATGATAATAAATAACTTTTAACAACTTTTATCATATAGTTACTAGAAGTTAACATGAAACCACCATAAAATATATTATTCTTCATGAGTTATAGGTCCATTATGTGGCCTTGGTAATTAGCAATGTATTCATGTCTTAATCAAACTCTAAACTTTACTAAACCATCTTTATCATTGGTATTTTGGCCATATTAGTCATGTATACACCACCGTACTCGTAGGTGATGTCTCTAAGCAGACGTTTAGTCCACCATGGTCCTTATACGGTTATACCTCGTGGTACCTAATGGTCTTTTTAGCCAATATGATTGATGAGAACGTATGTGTTTACATTTTTTTAACAAACTTTGTAAATGTTCAATTTCAACAAGGACAGTGTGTAGGTCACTTGATTACTTATTCACCAATTCAACAAAACTAATGATTTTTACAAAACATTAATTAATTTCCGTCATAAAGTATCTTTGTTGTAATTACACCTTTGGTTTAACAACCTTTATAAGCATGAACTAGCAAAGCGCTACATTGAACATATTGTTAGCGATCAAATATCACCGTCTTTTATGAACTCTAACAACATATATGTAGAATGTAATAGTTATTGTGTGATAGTTGGAATTAGTGTTGACAATTTGTTTTCAAGTGAGAAAGTGCAAATATAACGTTTGGCCACAAGTCCTCACCGTCTGTTTCATCCGCGAAAATAGGACAATTACTAATACGTGAAAACATGGGAGCTATGTGAGTCGTTTTAGCGTATGTATATTTGTTGGTTAAATGTACGTTTGCTAATGATACTAGAACAAAAAGATAACACGCAATAAGCTAGTCACGTCTAACATGATTTTTAGCCGGTGTTAATGAAATAAAGCAACATACATGACTAAATAAGCAAAAGTATACAATAAACGTATACATCAAAGGAAGCTACATTTGTTCTTTTCATTATCTATACATGAATTTTGAATGTGAATAGAAAAGAGAATCGTCATTATGCAGGAACACCCATGTGAGTTTTGATCGCTTATTGTACTGTTTTTTTCCAAAATGACAAGACAAAATGTACAAAGTAGAAAAGCTGATGACCCAATTTCACTTTTGTATTTTAAAATTTTTTAAAATAGTTACCTTTTACATAAGTGGGTGGGAGTCGTCCCGAAAGAGAGGGAAGTACGTACTGGTGGGGTGGGTGTGTCACGCCACGCCACACCACGCCACACCATGCCACAACCTATTTTGATTTCGATATTGTAGGCGCAATCTCCTTTTTTATCTTTGACATCGTAAAACTACTCATTGCAATTTATTGTGCTACCATCCAGTGGCGGGTTTAGAAAAAAAATTCAGGGGTAACGTAATTTTTTTTATAACCAACTTATTGTACAAAGTACAGTACATATAGTGGCAGAACCAATTATTTCCTATGAGGTCACTATTTTTTATAATTATCTTCTAACGAAACAACATAAAAAATTTGGGTTGTTTGATTGAGTCGAGTCGGATCGGGTTGGAATATATGTAATTAAATTGCATTGAATTGTTAACAAAAATACAATACCAAAAGAAATAAAAAAAACATTATATTTTATAGTGTTCCGTACGTGTTTTCATCTTTTGATACTTTCACAGCAAAACGATTCATACTCTCTCAATTTCAAGTTTAAATTAACAATAACTAGAATAATTAAATTAAACAGAAAATGTCCATGATAAACAAATAATCATATAAGAGCATTCATAGTAGATTCATACTCTTTACATCATCTATTTTTATTTTATTATCATTTACTTTTACAATTGAGTTTTAAAATTTTTAATACAAGTTTGAATACGAGTCATACTCTTATCATTCTAATAACATTTTTAAAGTTTTGATACAAATTGTCAAGATTTTTAAACAAAAAACAATAGAAACATCAACTATTTCATTTTCTTTCTTATTTTTCCTTTTCTTTTGCATAAAAAAATAAATAAAATATGTATGACCATTGAAAAAAGGTATTCTTTTGTTATGTTATATACCAATATTAAACCCATTCGCGTTGCAACAGAAGGCGTAAAATCATGTCAAGTAATATTAATGACACACCACCGCTAGTGACCATTAACATTGAAGAAACCAATAAAAGGAAAAAAATAAATCAAATGAAAAGTATATGTAAAAACATTGAACCATACATTTACACAAGCAAAAAATAAAGCAATAAGTAAAGTGATTTAGGACCAGCGCATTATGACATGACCGTTAAACTTAGAAAAATAAGTGAAAAAATATTGAGTCACACACACACATTGCGTCGTGTTAACTCGTAAAATTTAAATCGAATCATATAACGAAAAATTTGTAAAATTTAAAAGGTGTAGAGAACCAAATTTGAAAGTAAAAAAATACTGAGGCCAACTATAAAAGATGTAAAAGTATCGGGTTGAAATAAAAAGGTTAAAGATTAAAAAAAGTGGGTACATCCCATAAAGCACATAATACAACTTACAATGCATACAAATAATTATTATATATATAACTTTTTACTTTTGAGCTTATTATTGTATTGGGTTGGGTAATGTGTATGTTGAGTTTTTATGTTATTTGGTAATAGGTAATGGGTAATGAGTATTGGTTATTTATATTTTTATAGAATGTATTGTTTTTTATTATAAATTATTAGACTTTTAGTTATAAAATTTAAATTTCTTTATGAAGTGTTGAGTTTAAATTTTTTTAGGGTTAACGTAATTTATTCTCAAGGGTAACGTAAAAACAAAACTTTTTTTTAAAATAATACCGTAAAAAAAATTACACTACCCGTAACAAGTTGAGGGGTAGCCTCAACTATACATATGCCCGCCCTATGAAGGTGGGATAGTGTTCCCGCATGGTGTCGTTGTTCCAAGTCACGGCCCCCTCATCAGGCGGCATTGTGCCTCGACTCCACTCCCTTTTTAAAAGAGGCACAATTGATCTGTTAAATAAGGTTTATTTGATATTAATACTTTCAACTTTTATTTATTGGTCGTAATTAATCTTCCAACTTTAAATTTATTTACAAGCACTCCTAACTTTAAGCAACGATTTCTTACTAATTAACAATGAGTTACCCCCGTTGGTTTTTATGAAATGTGACAAATTTTTAGCCATTATTCAACTTTGTTGCCACCTAGCCTCAGTTTGATCCGTTTTCTAGTATTTAGCCTCTAGCGTCACCTAAAATACACATTCAATGAGTTAAATGGTTCAGATTAAGAGGTAAAAATTGATGCGTTTTAGGGTGAAGAAGTTTTAAATTGACAAACTTAATGATACATTTCAACTTTTTGCTTAGTGTTTGGGACATATAAGCAGTCTACGTAATTAAAAAAACTAACGGAGTTAACTCTCAGTTAACAAATTATTGTAGAAGGAAAATAAGTTTAAAGTTAAAACTATTTGTAAATATTTTCGAATTAAAATTAATTCTGACCAATAAATAAAAGTTTAGATTATTAAACTCCAACGGCCTATTAAATAGAGTATTCTATTTATATTATATATAAAATTCGTATACAAGGAGAAACATATTTTTTCATGTGAAACTACAAGAAGCTGCTAATTCATAAAATAATAAAACATGTATGACTAAAATAGAGAAAGCACACCATAATTAAAATAGCATATATAGCTCCAATACACAATTAGAATCTTTCATCTATCTGACAAGCAACAAATAAAACCAAATCCTTACAAGTTACAATTCATACCAAGAGATCTTGTTTGATTTGCCAATAAAAAACTCATAAATTTATATTTGGTTGACTAATTATAAACTTCTTATGATGTCAAACATTCCTAGGTCGCTTCCATTTAAATTTGTTAAACTGTGAATATTTTTTGTGATTACAATATCTCTTTTGTTCACTATCGACGTGAGTATTGTTTATAGTGAATAAACTTCTTGTGATGCCATACATTCCCTTGAGTTTCATTTAAAATTTTGAGAAAATCAAATTTCCATAAAGGTTTTATCATAATAAACTTAAACGAATATGCATTTCAAATATTCTAACTTGTTTTATTAATTTTATACGATAACATTGGTTATTAGCCAATTTTATTATAACAAAATATGTAGCATAACTGAACTGACCATTCTCAATGAGATCTACCTCAATAAACAAAAGCACACCAAACAAATGCACAAAAGAAAACTTTAGATATAAGAACAAAATATTAATACACGAAAGGTGCCTTCTATATTGGTGGTGGATCGAGTTATAAACAGTTTTCATGGAGTCAAATTTAAAAGTTCAAAAAGAGAAATTAATATTAAGTTTTATGGTATTAATGCTCTTATATATCTCCTGCCATTCGAACCGGATCAACCCATATTCTAAACAAAATCGAATATCACTTCGAATTCGAACCAAATTTAATTTTGAATCCAAAATTTGAACTCTAAAAATCATTTTAATTGGAATCTAATTTAAATCAAATAAGGATGGATATTCACAATTACAAAGTTAGAACTAGGTGTTTTTCTGATTGAATAATAGATTATTCGGATTTGAAAATTTCAAAACCATATTCGAAGTTTGATTCTATCCAAATAAGGGATATCAGATCTGAATATATTAAATAACTATCAGATTTGGATAAATCGAATAATTTAAATAAACTGAATATCAATTTTTTCTATCTTTTTCGGTTAAAATTTTTTGTTAATATTTTACTAGCTTAAAATCATAATAAAACATATAAAACCAAAAATTACAAATTTATGTTAAACAAAAATTAAAATTCAAAAATAATAAATAACTGTATAAAACCTAAATATTAGAATCTTTAATTTAGAAAACAATCGATTATTATGTAATTGTTTATGATTAGAGGATTGGAAGATGTCATGACTCTTAAGTATTGGGTTGAACGCATAATATGTGGTTGGGTAAAGAGTATCAGGCTAGAAATATAGTTGGATTTTTATTCGGTTTAATTGGATATCTAAATAATTAGAAATACCCGAATAAAAAAATAAGATATCCAAAGTCCGAATTCAAAAAAATAAATTCGAATGAGATTCGATCAGAATATCCGAATAAAGATTCAGATTCACTTTTTTGAATTCGGATACGGATTAGATTACGAGTTTCCGGCAAATCTATCATGGACTTGATCAAGTCAAGAATTTTTTTTCACGCCTCTTAGGCACAAGCCAAATTAGCCAATTATGTGATATTTAGAAATTAAAATATAAGAAGCCCAGCCCTTTTCAAAGGCCACTTAACTATTTCTATTGTGCTCTTTATCATGTAGCCCATTGGGTAATAGCAATTGGATTTATAATTCCACAAATTTACCATTTCCTATTCAAGATCATGTCATGACAAATTGACAATGACATAGTTGGTTTTTGTTTACGGGTAGGGTTATGGATGAGAATTATTTTGTTGATAACTTTTTGAATCAACATCAATCACAAATTTTTTATTACATACCATTTCTTCAATTTTTAAAAATATTCATAACTTTTTTCATGAAATCATTTTTATAATTCACAATTAAATACAATATTTTTTAATTTTTTCAACGTCCACCATATTGATATAATTTTTTTAAAAAAAATCATCAACACGTTATTTACATATGTGTAAATCTTGTTATACACATTTGTAAAATGAATTTCGTAAAAAAAAGAATTTTTTTGTATTTTATAATTTTTTGATGAAAGAGGAAAACTAGAGAAATATTTTTATGTTTTTATTTTTTTATTTTTATGTTATTTTTCGTTTTATAAAATTTTTAATTACATTTTTGTTAATTACCATTTTATCATTGATAATTAATGGCCCACATTCGATCCTATTCGATCCTAAAGTTCTCACAAAAATATAAAATTCTTATTTGATCCCTCCCCTTTGTTTATATTATTATATATTTAAATAAATAAAAAAATCTTTGTTATATACTTACAAGACTAAAGTAAATAAAAACAAATAACTGTTTATGAAATACAAGTTCAAATCTAAACAATCTTCAAATGCCCTAAAATCACCACATAGTTCTCTTATACTTTTAAACTTCGTAACATTTTATATTCTTTACCATCTACATCAAGGGTCTAGCATGTAACAATATCTCTTACAAATAAAGAAACACAATAAACATCTACAAAAAGAGCAATTTGTTCATTTAAACAATTATATGGACATTTGTCTAACAATTTATTTCACGTCATTTGTATTTGCTTTGCTGATTTGATACACTATGGTTTTCCAACCTATTCTATTCTCTAGCTTAAATTAACAACGTATTAGGGTCTCTTAACGCAATACTATTATGATAAGACGATTCATCCACAATCGCTACAACAACATAAAGCCTATAACTATTTCATCGGATCCATTGCCAACAACATGGAAACCGTAAGATGTCCCTCCCTTGGGCGTTTCCAATCTCCGTGGTATGCTCCTTTCTAGGCTCGTTACCGTGACAACGGTCTTCCTACCCAATTGCCTATCTAAAAGCCAGCTCCTTTCACGATTATAGTGATTCTAACTAGGGTCTTCACATACTTCTAGGTGTATGACTAGTTATTTACTTCTTCATGATAACTCTTTTTAGTTTGAATCATAGAAACAAAGCATGTTGTCTAAACCCTACATTGAAGATGAGTATAAAGCACCGTCTCAAGATGCCTTTTAAGTTTCATGGTTGACCGAATAACTAAGGGGTTGTTTGACAGCCTTTTAATCAACCTCTTAATGGTTCAAATGTCTAAATAGTTCAGCACTTAATGGTTCAGACTATTTGTTTCACGAGAAAATGTCTGAATGGTTCAGACATTTGTCTCTAAAGGTTAAACATTATACTAATGTTGAATGATTAAGAGGTCTAATGCTGAATGGTTAAAACCTCTTATTTAAATTGGTCAGACATTTGTCTTTGAATAGTTAAGCGATATACTAACTTTTAATGGTGCAACACTTAATGGTTCAAACATCTTATTGTTCAACACTTAATCATTTAGATATTGCCAAACAACCCATAAGTGTTTCGGGTAACGAAACTAATAAGGATTCGACTTGTTAGTTTTCATGTCTAACTCGTTTAATAAAATAGGTTACGTACATACTAACACGTTTAACGTGTTTGTATAAAGAGACCGATTTAAATTTTGACATTAAAAAAACAAAACACATTGACATATAAGTTCAAACTGTCTGTCCTATTTTGTTTAACACATTTCTTACGACATGTCTAATCCGTTTACAACTTAATTACAACCCGTCAACCTGTTTAACTTATTTAGAAAAGTGATTACATAGGTCGTCCTTGGATTACACATACTTAATTGTGTCTGATTTGTGGTATATGTCTTTGATACTAATAAACATTTGAATTTGTTCAGATTCATCAATTTAACTTACAAACACGACAATTCCACCCATATTTAAAATCTCAAATCTATTTTATTCCGTTGTGACAACCAATCAGCCTCACTATTGTGTAAATCTTGTTTTTCATGAAAGAACTAGACACATCAAAATCATTTCACTTATGATATGATCAATGACAGACCTAATATCGAAAAAAATTTATGGGGGCAAAAACTTTTTAACAATCATCTGACTAACGCTATATAATAATTTTTGAACAAACCATTGGCTAAACCAATCATGTTACTAGTTTCACCATTCCAACCAGTATTAAGAACCTAATGACGTCATACTTAATTTGAAATTCTAATAATATATACAAAGCACAAATTGATAAAAAAATTAACCGGTAGCATTGCATTTAAAGAACCTAAATCGTTGGGCCTTTGAAGCCTTTTAATAGCCAAAGCCCATCGTAACCCTAATAATATAAACTCTTTTCAACTCTATCACCTCTATGTTTTTTTTTCTTTATTTTCTTTTTTTTTCACGCGCAATAAAGACAAGAACAGAAAGAATCCCATCGTTGGGACTTAGGTTCTTTGTTGCAATAAAAAAGACAAACACAAAAAGAACCAAGATCAATAGTCATGATTGTTTTCTCTTAATTCTTTTTTTGGATTTCTTTTACTATTTAGAGATTAGGCTTTAAAGGGGACGATTATAAAATTTTGCGGGAGGCGGTAAGATTTGAACGTATATAAAACACTATTTCTTTCTTTTTTAGGGTCGGCGGTTGTCACACCCTCAAAATCCACATGCGGAGTTTTACCGGGAGACGTGTGAACAAACCAGGATCATAGTCACTAATTACTCAGAACGACACTATATGCCACATTCAAAACAAACCAACCAAAGTTTAAATGTTTAAAACCATGCGGAAGTGTTTAGTAAATAAAACAAACCCAAAGTAAACAAATGTACAATATGGCAAAACACACGCCATCCCAATGTTTAAAACCCATATATAAAAGATAAACAAATGTGTCTATGAAATAAAACCTTAGGATGCATGCTGAACCCGTGTTGTGCTCCTAATGGCAAGTAGAGTTAACGACCTGAGAATAACATACTAAAAATATCAACACAATGGTTGGTGAGTTCAAGAGTTTGCGTTTATCATTAGTATTAACAATTGTATAGCATAAGAAGTGTATTGAATAAGATAACTAGTTTATATTCACATGTAATAACCATAGTGATTTCGCGATCAAAGCTGACTGTGTTGCGTTTGTTGCCTCCCGTCACGACTTACCAGGTCGTGACGATGTTTGTGTTTAGGACAATATTGCACCCGTTTGACCTCGAGTCGCACAGGTGGGGCTCGTCACACGCAGTAGTACTACCCAAGATTTCCCGCTAGTTACCATTTTTAACGATCCGAAAGTGTGAGGACTTTTCAAGGTATTAAACACTATGTTAAAACATACATAACTTATAATAATAAAATAGTGTTTGAGTACATGTATACTACCTCCCCCAGAAGAAGGTTTATAAAAATAGAGGGGCATGAACTCACATGGTGTATAATGATAATGAATAAAGAGACTCGTGATAGATGCAAAGACAACCCTTTAAAGGTTACCTAGAACACACAAGTACATAAGTACGTGTACACAGAAAACTTAACAACCCTAGGTTAACCTAGTTGACCCGTTTGACCCGTTGGTGACATATTAGATGAAATATTGTTTAATCATGCAAATCAACTTATCATACACGAATATCATGTCAGTTGTCCACATGCATCACATCATCAACCCAAGTTCTACCTAGGTCATCATACCACATTAGATCATCATACACTCATGCAAAACTCAAGTAATCATCATGCTCAAATACTATAAATACATCATATCAACAATTCATACATGAAGTCTAATCATGCACTACATGCCATGTGAAGTCACCCACGACCTCACATCCTAAACTCTGCCAATCCTACTAAGTAGGGGCCTCAAATTCGCATGTGTGTATGACAAGCATAAACATATTACTAGCATATATAGTGACAACTAAATTTCAAACCCAATTATGATCTCCTAATCACTAACCATAATTCATCATCATGTATGATCATCAAAATCTATACTTCATACATGATAACCAAGCATCCATACAACTCAATTACACCTTCTAACACAACAACATCATCCACAATCATTCTAACATGATCCTAACATCATAAGAATGCCCAAATCATCACATCCAAAGTTCTACAAAAATAAAGTTTTCCTTTTGGGAAAGTAATACCCAAAAGTGATCTAGCATCCAATTCAATCATAATTTCAACAATTATATGCCTACTCAGGTTTATAGCATTCATTCTAACATGCTAATCACTTCCAAAGCATCCAAATTCTCAACATAATACACAAAAGTTTCTACTTTTAGTAAGTCATGATCAATATCACAATTTCATGGATTTTCTTGTACAATTCAATTAAACTAACATCTAAGCATTACATCTAACATCTTAGCATCATCAAATCATGAATTCCAAGAACAAAAAGTTTCCTCTTATGGCAATGTATGAACTAGATGATCAAACTCTAGATTTCTTATACAATCAACATAATCTAGCATTCATACAACCTAACTAACATCATATAATCATCATACAATCATCAATTTCATATAATCATCATCAATTTCGTAATTAGTGTTCATCAAGAACAATCAACATGAACAACTAATCAAAACTAACCTTTAGATGTGTTTAGATGATGATTATCACTTGAAATCAACTTGTAATACTTGAAACCACTTGGAATTCGACTTATGTTCTTGTTCTTGGATCAAAATCGCAATGTGGGAGGGTGGGGAGAAGAGTTGCGGCCTAATGGGGGGGGGGGTTGGGGGGCTAGGGTGGGTTAATTATGGTAATATTTGTTAAAAAGGTATTTACAAAATAACCCCTTTAATTATATTTTATAAACACTAATCTTTCTAATACTTTTTAATAGTTTTTAAGTACTAAACACAAGTATTATTAACCAATAATAATAATCCTAAACATTTACAACAAGTCACACAACACACGAAATATATATTATATGTTGTCGTGTTATCACGTAAAATTTATAAAACAACCATTTAAAATTCTATAAAATCATGAACCACATAATCACAACTAATAATCAACATTATTAATTAGATTATTATTGTTTATAATAGATTATTATTATCAAGTCACCAACGTTCAATGACAACTAGTGTGTGCTCACAACACGTGTATGCAAGACTTAACGGAACTAACGGAGTTTGGTAACGGACAATTACCGGATGTCACAGCGGTTGCGTGAGTAGTGGCTTGTTTAGATACTTTGTACTTGTTCTCCACTTATAGAAGTGTTCTCTTGGTGTAACTATTGGGTCGAGGTTTTTTAGCGTCGACAAATTAGCAATGTTTTGCATGTTGAGGTCTTTTATCATTAACATATAAGCAATTTTTATAACATGACCGTCATTAAATCAACCATGTAATGGTTCATTGGTTGGATACTTGGATAGTTGAACCGCTTTCAAAAACATGACATTTGCATGGAGTATATTATCGTCTTCTTGTGTCATGTGTTTTGCACACATTTGTCATGTTTATCCTAATAATATAAACTCTTTCAACTCTATCAAATGTTAAACCATCTATCATTAAAAGGGGTCATATGAAATTTTCCATAGAAAGATAGAATCCTAATATATGTTAGTGTTTTGTTGTTCAAATTTCATTCATGTTGTATTTATCAAATCATGAAACTTATACAACGCATTTCATCATTTCATGTTTGAACATTTCATCATGACTAAATCACGAGTCTGTTGCTTTCATCGGTGGGTAAGGATGGACCTGGTGCTGGTCTAACCCATTGCGAAGATGTGGTATAATAGAGATCATCGTCTTTAGTTGTCATCTCTCGTATATCATAATTCAGTTTCACTCAATTACGGTTATGTAATTGAGGGACTTTTGTATTGTATGTTTTAGGGTAATTTTGTCAATTTATATTTTTAAATTTTTATATTAACAGACATTGTTTAATGAAAATTTAATTTTTTAAAACCTTAGGCGGACAAAAATAAAAAATAAAGAAAAAAATAGATATATAAATCTTTTTTTATAAAAATAACAAATACGATCAAACCACAAGAAGAAAAATGACAATTCATTTTTTTCAATAATTTAAAGTATTAGTGCATAACACTAATTTAAAACAAAATGAAACTATTTTACTTTTAGAGGGTACTTATAATGTTAACAAAATAAAAAACCTAAAATAAAGAATATATAAAGTATTAAATAAAAATATAAAGTAAGAAGTAGTAAGTGAGTCAATAATAACATTTTTGAAGAAAATTAATAAATAATATATAAAGTATTAAAATAATTGAAGAAAGATGGTCTCAACTTTTACAAAAATATCCAAACCTTGATAATATTCAAGATCGCCGCACTAAAAAGTTTCTCGCGGATAGCACAAGAAGAAACAAACAAACTAAAATGTATGAACTTATAGAAGATGCAATTGTATCATATCTTGAACTAGTAAGTAAATGTGTATTTATTTAATTGCATAAAAAGTATGTCTTGTAGTTGATTGTTTTAACGTTGTATATCTTTTATAGGCGTGTTTGGAAAAACAAATGATTGATGATGTAGTTATGGTAGTGGGAAGGAGGATCCACTTACTAGTTTTTTGGACCCGAGCACGGTGGACGATCATGTGCACTTTCTAATGTTATAGGTAATATATTATATTACTATGTATATACACACATACACACTTTTATAATTATTGTTGTAATTAAAAAGTATTATATTTGTAGGACGTACAATGATTCATGGAGGTTTGTTTCAAAGTGGTAAGCAACAAAGTTATAATGACACGTCTACTACTCAACGAAGAAGTGATGCGGGGTTAGACTCAAGCCTCGATATTCGAAGCTCAAGTTATGGGTCTGATGTATCTCATATTCACCATCCACCTATTGATGTATATATTTATACCGAGTTAAACTATTTTATATATATATATATGTATGTATGTATATATATATATATATATGTGTGTGTGTGTGTGTGTGTGTATATATAGGGGAGGGTTCAAATGAGAACTACATTTTTTTGTGAGAACTCTACGAACCAATCTCAACAACTCATTTTTTATCACATGCAAATCACATGCAAATCACATGCCATTTCTCCCTTTTTTTTAAACGTTCGTAACTTTTTTTCACGACATCATTTTTTCAAAAAAATTTCACCATAAAATTCAGTATTTTTTATCTTTCCAACGCCTACCATATTGATATACTTTTCTAAAAAAGATCGTACATCCGTTTTTTACATATATGTAAATCTAGTTATACCCATGTCTATTACTGGATTTACACATGTGTAAATCCGATATTACACATGTGTAAAACGAATTTCGTTAAAAAACGGGTTTTTTTTTTATTTTTTATAAATTTTTTATATTTTTTTATGAAAGAGGGAAAGTTGGGGAATATTTTTGTTTTTTTATTATTTTTATGTTATTTTTTGATTTATAATTTTTTTAAATATGTTTTTATTAATTACAATTTTTGTGAGAACTCTAGGAACCAATCTCAGCCATTCATTTTTTATCAGATGCAAATCACATGTCATTTCCCCATTTTTTTTAAATGTTCGTATTTTTTTATAAAAATGTTATATTGTTTTGTAGGAGGTTTTATTTTGTGAATTACTATTTCCATATGATTCTAGTATGGAAAAAATAATAGGTACAACATACGTGCATCCTACTACAAGTAGACTGTTATATGGGAGACAAATGCACAAGGATTATGTAAACATCCAAATAGAAAGCATTGACACAAAGTTTCAGTGTGTGCCTCTCCCTTCAATTTCTTGCTATGATGAACTTAAAGATATGGGTGATGCTTGTGGTTATTTTATTCAATGACCAAGAAAGGCGATAAAGGTGTATTTATTAATTATGTAAATTATATGTGGTTTATTAATTATTTTCTTAAGATTTAGTTTTATATGTTTGTTAAATTGTAGCTTTCAAACACAGAGGCATCTTGTAAGAATCAAACTCTGCCACAAACATTTAGCTCGTGTTATAAACCACAGGTTATGGGTGTTTCATTGGTTTTTAATCGGGTTTCTTGTTATCGTGGTTGGTTTATTCAAATTTTGAATGATAATAATTTTTTATTATTTTAGTTTTCACCATCTATTCACCATGTTCAATATCAAGGTCAAAATGAAGAAGACCCAACAATGTATCATCAGATAGATGCTTTTGGAACTTTATTGATGTGGTAATCAACAACTCAAACTCTATATATGTGTTTATTTATTTACTAATATTTTGTTAATAGTTTGAACCGTCTCAACAACTTCCTAATCAACAAGTTCGTGTTACACAACCCTCTACTTCGATGGTAAGAAACAACACAAAGTCTATATGTATTATATTGTATATTTCACTAATAATGTTTTGATAATAGTTTGAACTGCCTACACAAATTTTCACTCCTCAAGTTCACGTGACACAAGCTTCACTTTCAACGGTTAGTAACGACTCAAAGTGTGTATATATATATATATGTGTGTGCGTGTGTGTGTGTGATATATTTAACTTTCAATGGTTAAATAATAGGTTGAACATCCCTCAAAAACAAGTGCAAATTCAAATTTCACCGAAACAACAACTAAAGTCTTGACACGGCTCTTAACTAAGATCCAAGATGAATGACCTTTTAAAATGCAAGAATTTGCTAAACATATCTTGAATTGTTTTGGTAATAATTTTAGCATTTATGTTAATACACCAAGTGGAATGTATCCAGATACTGAAGATAAAACATATTTCCTTGCACAATTTTTTAACAGGTACAATATTATTAATTTTTAGTCTATTTTAATTTATTTTCTTTATTTTGCTAATAAATTATTGTTAATTATTTTTGATCTCTTTTTATAGTTCTCATTGGATATTATTTATCGTTTCTCCTAAAAAATGACAATGATATATTTTGGATTCTCTTAAGAGCAAAAGAAAAAAAGAAAATTATGCTATTTCAAAAGTAATTGAAGTTACTTTTAAGGATCCATTTCAATGGAAAATGGTGGAGGCATATATTTTGTTTCTATTTTTAGTTAAATTGAATCTCTTGTATTAATTAAATAATTTAGTGATTATTTCGTTGTTTAATTTTTTATTAATTTAATGTAGGTTAAACAGCAATCGGGAGATCAGCAATCGGGAGGTTTGGAATGTGGATTTGAGGTTATAAGACACATGTTCGAGTTCGTCTTGATAAAGCAATTTGATTTTCCTAACAACGTAAGTATTTTGTTTTACAAATTATGATTTTTATTATAAGGGTTTTGTTTTTAATCTGGTATGACTTGTTTGGATTTCACGATTATTGGATTTATACTATTTGGGTTTCAGGTTATAAAGATGTGATTCGAATTTGTTTTTCAAATTGACGAGTTAGTCGAAAACATCAAGAATCGGTTTTTCAAAAAGGTATTTAAAAAATTAGATATCATATGTAGATTTCTATATAGTATGATATTGTAGTCGGACAAATACTTTTGTATAGGTATTGATGGAAACTAGAAGTGTTTGTGTTTGACTATCGTTTAGTAATGTATGTTTTTTGTTTGACTTCTATTGGTTTTATTTGTATTTTTATAAGATTTTGTTTTCTTTGATATTGATGAATTTCAGTTGTAGTTTTTATGTGATTCTAGATTGATATAAATTTAATATATACTAACATTTTGGGCGGTTTGAGAGCGCAAAGAAAATCCAATTATAATTTTATTTAATAAATACATGAATATATTACAAAGATTATTTTGGACAGTTTTGAATAAATTTTTTGGGCGGTTTGAAAACCGCCCAAGATGATTTTTTGCAGCCCCATTTATTTGGGCGATCAAAACCCGTTAAAAAACCATTTATACCGCCAAAAAAAACAATATTTGTACTAGTGACTGAAGTTGTTATGTAGCAGGTTTTCAATCCTACTGGTAATTAATCTGTTCAAATGAAATGATTGTGATTTAATAGATTAAACTGGACTTTTGATTCGACATATATATCCGATCACATCTAGTTCCAAAGAAAAGCTCATAATAAAAATACGTCAAAAAGAATGATCATCTTACTTCTGACCACGTGGCAATATTAACCGTTGGAGCTTCATACCTGACCCGATATGGCAGCCTTTAATAATTGTATAGACTTTGCCACTTTTCAAATACCAAAATGATTGTGATATCTCATCCCAAACTTATGGATGAAAATGACATTAAATAATACTCCGGGGTGGTTTATGTAAATAAAAAAGGTAAGATAAATAACTAAAAAACAAAAACAAAAAGAACCATCTTGAGTAATTATCTGAATTCTCAACCATATTTTTGTTTCCCAAATGACATGAGAAACACGTGCGATTACACCTTGACCAAGACTTTTGTTAAATAACTATTCATATTATTGAAATTTCGATTTTTCATGGTTATCAAATTGTTGAATTATATCATTTATGTATTTTAAATCATATGTGAATGTGTAATAGGTTTTTCTAAATCGATATTAAATTTGCTCCATAATGTTACTTTCACTTGTTCGGATAGGAGAAGTCGAGTTAATAATTGTGTGCAATCGTTTGAGATGACGGATGTACACTTTAGTTGCCACTTCTGGTAGTTAAGATGGCAGAAGTGTACAACTCACCTGCCACATCATCGCTCGTCAAAAGGACTTACAAGAAGCTAATTTGCCACTTTCATTACTTTTTCTAGTTGAGATAGCGGAATACCTAAATACTAGAAAAACCCTAAAAAACAATGTATAAACCACATTACACTTCAAAAAACACCTACTTAAAAAATGTGAACAAACCATAGAAAAGAGCATGAAATAATCAAATTAAAAATAGTATCTCTACACTACTTAGAACAGCCGAACATCTCCTTGTTTATTTCAATACTTTATATCTTCCTCTCTTTGGATAATCTAGTCGAGTCTAACAACCATTAATACCGTATGATTCAAAAAATCCAACTCTAACCGTTTTTGCAAACGTCACCAAGTTTTTAGCATGATTTTACACTCTTCGAAAATATGATTAGTTGTCTAAACCTCTTTGTCACATAAACATAATAAGGAAGATATATCAATATCTCTTTTATCAAGATCTACTTTAGAAGAAAAATGGTTTATAATAATCCCCAAGTAAGAATATTAACTTTTCTTGACACATCTATATGGATACCAAAATTAATATTATGTTCGGTTGGTTACATGTGAACTGTATTATTTATCAGTTTAACCAAAGCTTTTTGGCCAAAATATTACTTATAATAAAGAGTAAACTTTCTATAGGATAATGAAGAACCAAAAGTAACAGTTTAATATAGTAATATTACTATTAAAACTTTGACAAATAAAGAGAAACGTGAATCTTTTTTTAATAATAAATTAAATGTGAAAAGCGACAATTTTCTCTTCCTTGGTGGACATGTGATACATGTAGGCCACAAGCCCCGAATAAAAACAATAGGCACGTGCTATTTGAAAAAATTAATTATGTTCACTAAGTTCACATTAAGGGGATAGCAAAGGTTAACCCTAGATTCTTTAATTGTATTCCATTTATCTAATCAATTAATATAATCAAGTAATCAACCATACCACACCGAAGCAAATTTTGTTTTCATCCGAATCTCGCTAGTTTAAAACTCATGGCTCGATACGTCGATATGTTTTAAGAAACAATACATAACGATAGCTAAATTAAGGATGCATAAACATGACCATAATCATGTGGCAACATTAGAAGGCTACAACGGTCGTTTGGCCTAAAGAACACAATAAACGCATAACTCATTCGTCTAATATTATTCTGAGGAGTAATGACATGATCGGTCATGTTTTGTCAAAGAATTACACAAATTTAAAGGGTGAAAACATGTTTTGTTGTCTTTGAGACAACAATCTTCTTTTGTTAACGTAAGATGAAAGATATTATTAGTTATTCAATGTTTACATTTGTTTCTTGTTTCAAAATTGAAAAGCTTACAGATTTATTAAAACAAACTAAATACGAAGTATTGTATTTTATGAATCATACAAAGAGTGTTTCTATAATATATTCGAATCACTAGAAAACAAATTACCGTTGGTGTGAAGTCACATGTCTAAAAACAAACATAATAGGTGTGGACAAACACCTGAAACAAGTCCAAAAGGAATAAATTAAATACATATAAAGAAGAGAAATTATATTCCTTTTTCACTTTCTAATAATATATTCAAATTAAACCATCATTTATTAATCTATATCTATAAATACTAATAAAAAAAGTTTTTGTGTGTCACTTTTCACAATTCTAAATCTACTAAATTTCATTTTCTCGTTTCTATCTCCTAATAAATATCACATTAAATACAAATGATATTATTCAATTCTTTTTATATTACATATATACTTTTTTAAAATGATCTTTCTACAAATGCAATTTTTAAGTAAATAAAATTTTTTATAAATAAGAATGTTTTTCAAAAAAAAATTTAAAACTTCAAAAAAACACAATATATTTTAAAACCTATGACTTTTAAAAATAATTCTTATGAAACAAAAGTAATTAAAATTTTAAGTTATAATAAATAAATTATTAAAAATGACACATTTTTAAAAATGATTTGTTTTGAAACAAATTGTTTAAAAACCAATTAAAAAAGCAAACAAACTAAAAACAAGTATAAAATATGATATCGTTATTTTATCACTCGTATATAATATTAATCATACCTATAACTTATAATAAAGCAAAGAATCTTTTACAACTTGTCACTTTCTTAACTCGTATTTTTGACACTTGTTAATTTTCTAGATATTAACAAATAAATTTTCACTCCAAAAGGATATTATAATAATTTAAATTCTCATATAAATTTCTCTCTCTTATTAAAAAAAATTTTATTAGTTACTATGTTTCTCTCTCTTATTTAATTTTTTTTAAATCAACTATCTTCTTTTAAAATAGATTTTATGAAGGAAATTAGAAATTACTTCTTTTAATCAATATCTAAATAATAAGAAACTAAACTTTTATATAATATGAAATTTTCTAAAACATTAAATATTTTTAAACAAAATATTTTAAATCATTTTGTTTAAAAAAATTATAAATAGGTGAAATATTTTAAAATAATCTGAAACAATAAAGATGTTTTTTTATAAAAAATCTAAAAATGAATGTTTAAAATGAAAATTTTAACATTTTAAGAAAGTTAAAAATAGTATAATTGTTTTATTTCTTAAACAAAAGTATATATAATTTTAATTATATTTTATATTAAAATAT
The DNA here is from genome assembly GCA_025506515.1 of Flaveria trinervia. Taxonomy (NCBI): domain Eukaryota; kingdom Viridiplantae; phylum Streptophyta; class Magnoliopsida; order Asterales; family Asteraceae; genus Flaveria; species Flaveria trinervia. The sequence continues at coordinate 4,744,075 of CM046453.1, forward strand.
TATAATTAAAGTAACTATTTATACTTAATTAACATTATATTTTATCTTCAAAACATGATTTTATAATACATAAATTTTTATTAATAATTATTTAATATTTTATTTATTCAATCTGTGTATTACATGAAGACTAACCTAGTTAGCTATATATGCAACTTTACTAATATTTAATTAATACAAATAAAAAATTTGGTTTCAACATGACTTAGAACCATGATAGACGTGTGGGGTGTGAGCGCAAAACACACAAGGAATAGCACGTGACAAAAATCCAGATATCTTTTAGTTTTTAAAAGATATAATTTTCTATGTTAGTAATTTAATTATTGCTATTAGAGCAATCAATTTTCCAACTAATTTAATAAATAAAGATCTAAACTATGGAGTAATACCAATCATGAAAAATACATGTGCTACGAGTCGGGTTTATAGGTTGGCGAGTGTATGAAAATGACCCGTTTAATTTGTATTTTTTTAAAATTTTATACTTTTATACATATTATATAATACTAATTACTAACTTTGTTATATATATTTAGTTGTACTATGTGCATAATGGGTTGTACCCATCTCGTTTTTTAATTTTAAATTTTTAACTTTTTTATTTTAACTTAATACTTCTACTTTTTACAATTTAACCCAAATATATATTTTTTTACTTCTAACTTTGGTACCCTATACATTTCATATTTTATATATTTTTTATTTTTTGCTCAAAATTTTACGAGTTAAAACACTGTAACATTCATGTGTGGTTTAACGTTTTTACGAATAATTTTTCCCATTTAACCGCCCTGTCGCACGTGTTGGTCCTAGATCAACTTACTTATTGTTCTAATTATTTTATTTTCGCATTTGTAGTTCAACGTGTTTGATTCTATTTTTTAAAAAAATATGAGCCCTGTCAGTGTTGTTCAATGAAGGTGGTGTGTTATTGATGTTGCTTGATATGGTTTTACGCCCCCTGTTGCAACGTAAGAGGTTTAATACTAGTTAATACTATAATTACTACTTTTCAATTACAATTACATATAAAGCATTTGTATTTTAATTATTAGATCTTAGGTCAATTTCTCTTTTAAACTTTGGAATAAAATATCCAGACGAGAATTGCATATATGTATGTAAATAACACTTTAACTAAGACATATAAGTTGGATACGTGATCACATCATCATCTTATTTTTCTCGTTCACATATTATGCATCATTTAGGTATATGTGTATTTACTTAGGTTTGTGAAAGTATATGTGGATTATTGTTTTAGATTTTTTTGAAGTTGCCTTTAATTCTTTTTGTGGTCCAAGTCGTTGAAAGTGGTTTTGACGCTTAGACTATGTTGTCTGAATGTTGAACCCAAAAAGATTCATAAATGGAATATGACAAAGTACATATGATAAAAATATATCTATCTGGTAGTTTAATTATGTTAGCAATGTAAATTGAAATTTAATATTTTGACTATTACTAATTATTCAATAGAAATTTATAATGTTAGTTTGACCAGTGAAAATTTTACATTTGTTTTTTCCACTTTGTTTATATGTTTTCTATTTTGATGATAATCATTATTGTGATAAAAACTGAGTGCAAATTAAATATTAATATTTGATGATTATGTTATTATAAATGTTATTGCTAACAAAAATGAATTTTAGGAATGTCATTATCAAATTGTTAGTATTGATTATTGTTAGTCAATAGATACATAATAGTTTGAGTTATTAAAATACATTTATCTTATAAACAAAACATTGTAAAGTTTTATAGTAGATAATAAAAAGAATTAATGAATAAAAGGCCAAAATAGTAACTTAACTAAAAATCGTAGATTATCAACTAAACATACTTAGTATACCATTAGTGGATTTTTGTCGATTAAGTGATAGAGACAAAAGCTTAATACGCTAATAATCTTTTATTTACATAAGGTTTTAGAATTTTATCTTTTTGCTTGTCTCTATAAAATAATTTATTTTTAATATACGAAGAAAAAAACAAAACGTTTTGATATTTTATAAATGCAAGTTGGATTTTAATAATCTAAACTATTACCTATTAATCAATAATAATCCATACTATCAATTTGGTTGGTAATACAGTATTAGCAAATTGGATTACTAATACTTTCAACTTTCACTTTATTAGCAACAACAGTCTCAGTAACTTGATTTTCAATTTTTTATGTTGAATATGGACTTGATTCGGTTGGCAACAATAATTATGAACGGAATTAAGAAACATACAAGCTAAATTAAGACTAAATAGATACAAATCGAGCGTAAAAAATTAAAAATCATATCAATGCGACTGTTGTTGATTAGGGCTGCAAATGAACCGAATGAACACGAACAAGGCCTTGTTCGTGTTCGTTTGTTAAAAAATATACTTGTTCATGAACTGTTCATGAACACTTATCGAATGAGATTCTTTGTTTGCGTTCGTTCATAAGAAAATGAACTTGTTCATAAACTATTCACGAACACTTACCCAGCGCAAATAAACACAAACGAACACAAACGATTGTACATGAATATGAGTAACACAGAGAAGCTCATAAACACAAACCAACACAAACGATTAAAGATTTATTTTAGAATAAAATTCATATTTTTATTCAAAACATTACACAAAATCAATCAAAAATAAATAAGTACACAAAATTTCAAAATATAAACGAATACATTAACAAACATAACAAACACATTATCGAATGTTCACAAACGGACATTCACAAACATAAACAAACACATTATCGAACGTTCAAGAACATAAATGAACGAACACGACTTGTGTTCATGTTCGTTGGTTTAATTAAATGAATGAAACTTTCTTGTTCATTTTCGATTATTTACTAAACGAATGAACAAAAGTGAAATTTCCGCCGAATGGTTCACGAATGGTTCGCTGAACGCTCAATTCGTTTGCAGCCCTATTATTGATTATAAAAGTGAAAGTTGGAACTGTTACCAGTCAAATTAATAGTATGAATGATAATACTTTGGATTATTAAAATACAATTTGTCTTTTTATAAATTATGTTTTTCTTTGTTATATTCAATTAAAAATGTTTCTTTCTCTAAAATAATTTTCAAAGGAAACGTTTTATAAATCAGTTCGATCCTAATATCTTTTGCTACAAACGATATTTAAATGTATTTTGTCATTTTTAATAAAAACATCTATTACCAATTTTAATTTTTATATTTTTTTATAATAAACTTAAATTTATTCATGTTATAAATAGAATATATTAAGTGTGTGAAGAGATATAATATATGATAATTTCTATGGTTTAAAAATGAAATATGAAATTTAATATTCCTTTCATATAGATGACATGAGACATGAGAGTGTTAGAGATGAGTGTGATACGAAACACCGCACTGATGCTTTTAATTTTTGGAACCTACGTTTTTTTTTTTTTTTTTTTTGTTTTTTTTAAAGTGATTGTTACATGCATTTGATGCTTGTGACAATATGCATCACATCGAGTCAACCACCACAAACGCGTACATGCATACGGATTCCTATTTCAAGACTCAAGTTTGACTTTCTTATAAACTCGATATTTAAATAATGTTAATTTAAATTTGTACTCGTTTCTCAGTAGCTATAGATAATAAAATCTCTTGTATTTTAAGTATTTTGAACTTATTTTAGATTTAAGCGTTGTATAAACCTAGTATGTGTAAATACGAGCTTCAACTGGACCGGATTCACTCCAATTGAACTTCGATCTACCGAGTAATCACCGTTGATCCAAACCTACACACAATCAAACAACACCAGTTAAGGTGTTACAGATGGGGAGCCTCTCTGTAACAACCCTCCAACGTCAGAATAAATAATTGAAAAATATAAGTTATGAGTACAAAGAGAAATAGAGAGAGTTTAGGGAGTATTTGTGGATGGGAAAATCAACCCTTTTTACCTTGTATTTATAGTTTTCTATAATGTATGTATTGATGTCATGTATGATGATGGAAGTGATCCTAAAAGAATTTGTTATGACATTGGGCATTACCTCTCATGCAAACAAAGGTGTGCTTTATAATGACTAAGATTAGTTATAACTGTAGTTATATCTTTTGAATGTGAGACACGTGTCGGGTTGGGTGTTTAGTTGTGTTTTGCAATCTGAACATTGTTTTGTGGTTTATGTGGGTCGGATCCGAGTCGAAGTCATGATTTGGTACCATACATGTATAATATTCATCATTTGAGTCTCAATAACAATAATATGGTACTATCGAAGTGAAAAAGGGTATAGCAAAGAACAAAGACTAGCCGAATTAGTAACAAGTAGATTTTTTGTGCATTTATAAAAGATCTTAAAATTTTCTTGGATAAATGCAATCCTAAGGTTTAAGACAACCCAAAAAGCTAATGATCATATCACGACCTATTTTATAAACTTACTTGCCTATTGGGTATTCATTTATAAGAACACACACTTAGATAGTTTTAACTAGAGAAAAAATAATCCTGAGAAAATTGAATTTTAACTTTATATATCATGCCTAAGATATATAAATAAATCCTCTGTCCTTTTATTATACATCTTTCCTAAAGTATAGATGAAAATATTAATATTAATTTTCATGTTGCGTCTCCAATAGTTGTTTACCATAAAAGTCTACTAATTCCAACGTACTTCACTTCAATATTTATAAAACACCGGTAAAAATCAGTAATAACATTCTCCAGAGGTTTGAGTCGAGTCAAAATTCAATCTTATGAAAAAGAAAAATGCATATAATTTATCGTAAATTGCTACAACATTAAAAATGGTGTAACTTGGAAGTGTGATGTCTCTTCATGTGATTTGCCGGTTCAACCTTTAACAAAAATACAATATGCTCAAACCATTTAAACGGCACTAGAAAGATCAGAGTTTCATCCACATAAAGAAATATTAAAAAAAACAATATGAAAAAATAACAGCCCGTTTAATTACCTTCTTATAATTGTTCCATAGCAAATCAAAACTATTGTAAAACCAATTGAGAATAAGAACGTAGAATTTTAACAATATAAAGATGATACAAAAAATACCATCAAGAATTACTTGAACAAGAGTTTACAGATGATTCAGTTCTTGATCAGTCTATCAAGTTTTTTTATTCAGTCTATCTCATCAATTACATCAGGTCCCTATAGTTTTTAACTAATTATAACAAACACACTTAACAAATATTAAGAATTTACATTAAGAACTCTACACTATGTCTTCCAAACAGAAATAACCCTTTGGAAGATCCCCTTCGAAAGATATCCAAAGTAAACCTTAAATTCCTTCCGAAGCAAATTTAACCTTCGGAAGAATCACCCAAGCTTCGAAAGAACACTTGTTTTGGCTTTTAATACTTCACAATCTCCACCTTAAAATCCAAAACATGATTTTAACCAACTCTTAATGGATCCAAGCAAAACTTGAATTTCACACCGGGTAAAGACTTTGTAAACACATCCGTTGGATTTTCCAAAGTAGACACACTTTTCACTTTCACATTCCCAACATTCACCACATCCCTTATGACGTGTAACTTCACATTAATGTGATTTGTTCCCTCATGAAATATGTTATTCTATGACAATTGGACTGCACCCTGGTTATCACAATACACCACTGAGTCTGCAACTTTGATTCCCAACTCAAAAACAAAACCATGCAACCACATAGCCTTATTGACTCCCTCAGTCAAAGCTATGTACTCGACCTTTGTTGTAGATAATGCCACCACATGCTGCAACTGAGCTTTCTAACTCACGAAGTTACCTAGCACTTGAAATACATACCTTGTAATAGATCTACCCCTATCCAGATCTTTGGCAAAATCAAAATCAACATAACCAACAATCCTATCTTTATTCTCATGTTCATGATGCCCGAACACTAAGCTATAGTGTTTAGTACCCTTGAGATACCTCAAGATCCATTTCATAGCCACCCAATGAGCTTTATCCGGATTTGACAAATACCTGCTGATCAAACTCATGGCATACCTAATATCTGGACTTGTACATACCATCAAGTATATCAAGCTCCCAACAACATTGGCATAAGGTACTTTCTTCATATATCTAACTTCAGCATCTAATGCAGAACAATTAGAGCTTGATAGTTTAATATGAGCACCTATAGGAACAGTTACTGATTTCACTTCATCCATCCTATAGTTACTTAGCACTTTATCTAAGTAAGCCTTTTAAGACAACTTCAACAATCTGTGTTCTCTATCTCTTTTGATTTACATGCCCAATATCTTCTTGGCTTCACCCAGATCTTTCATCTCAAATTCTGACATCAACATCTTCTTAGTAGCTTCAACGTCTTCCAAATCAGGACAAGCCACCAACATGTCATCAACATACATCAACAAATACACAAATTTGTTTACACTGTATTCCTTAAAATAGACACAACTATCATAGTTGCTCTGGTTAAACCCATTATTTACCATATGTTCATCAAACCTTTTATACCACTGTCTAGGGGATTGCTTTAGCCCATACAAAGACTTTTTAAGAAGACACACCTTATCTTTTTACCCCTTAACCTCAAACCCCTCCGACTGCTTCATATAGATAGTTTCATCCAGCTTTCCATGCAAAAATACAGTTTTCACATCCAACTAATGTAGCTTCATATCCATTGAAGTAGTCAATGACAACATAACCCTGATAGATGAATGCTTCACCACAGGTGAACATATTTTATTATAATCCACCTCTGGCTTCTATGTAAACCCCTTAGCTACTAGTCTAGGTACACTAGTCTAGTCTTGTACCTAGGAGGTTCTACTTCAGAAATTCTATCTTCTAGTTTAAACAACCACTTACATGACATAGGTTTGTGACCCTTAGGTTTATCAACCAGCTCCCATGTGCCATTCTTATAAAGAGATTCCATCTCTTCATCCATAGCCTTACACCATTTTGAACTCTCTTTTACAAAAATAGCCTCAAAGTATGACAATGGTTCATAGATGCTTTCTACTTCCGCAACAACAAATGCTAATATAGACAAATCACTCCCCTCTCTATACCTGAGTGGATGTATCACTTGTCTCCTCTGTATATCTCTAGCCAACTAGTAATCATGCATATGTAAGGCCCCGTTCCCGGGACGCTTACAGCTGATCATTCATCGCACATAAAACATATATTTACATTAACTTCATTAAAACATTGTAGCGGAATCAATAAAACAGACATTTCATTTCATTAAAATAAAAGCTTTTGAAAAATAATACAACATTCATTACACAATATCGTTTGTTCGCATTATAATGAAAAAATATTGTACAAAATAATGCCATCTAAAATGAGCCGAGTAGCCTCCCAGTGCCATCCTCAGCAACTTTTGCATGCCAACTGGAAACACATAAAAGTCAGTGTTGCTGAGTGAGTTCTAGTTTTATAAAAACATTACACTACCTTTCATTCATTAAAACATTTTCATTACTATCGCACGTGATCACACATCGTACGTACATCAAGGTAATATTTTTTTATCTTCATCATCGTTCGTTTCGTACATTTCGCACATTTCGCACATTTCGTACTTATCGTACATTTCATACATTTATTGTCTTTCCATTTCTATCTAGGTCCTGTCATATGCTTAACCCCCATCTAGAGCACCAAGAAATTCATCTAGGGTTAAGCGACAAGGACCCCATATCACACGTATGAAGTGGTCACTAGGACATACTCCACCCTGTGTGTGTGAAATCTTATGGTCACCAAGACTGAACTCTTACTGTGTGTATGAACCCTTATGAGTTAGCTAAAATCGCACGCTGTAGACACACACAGTTGAGGTAACAGCTCTCAATGAGTTGTGAACCTCCCTTTAGTTGATTGCAAGACTTTTCATTCGTTCATTCATTATGTTCCACTTTCATTATCTTAAATCTTTCACTTCGTTAAGATAATACTTTACGTTCATTAACAATATCACACCACGTAAATTCACATCATCATACGTCATAAGAAACATAACACACAATCATACGATCAAACATCATCAATCACACATCGATCATGCATCACATCAAACATCACCCATCATAACATCATGCCCATCACAACATTTATGACCTCAAAAGTCAACTTACACGAACCCCCGGGAACCTCCCAAGTTAAAGCCTACATTTACACTTTCCCCCGGGAATTAGAAAAAAAACTATGTTCTTTCGGGCGCATGAGCCCTATTTGGGCGTATGGGCACTATTCAGTCGCATGGCCTTCCAGGCATATGAGAACACTTAGGCGTATGGATACTATGGGGCGAATGAACACTTAGGCGTATAGAGAGTCTCCAGACGCATGGGCACTATGGGGCGTATGGACTCCCAGTCGCATAGCCTTCAGTCTCATAACTTTCAGGCGCATGGACTCAGTCGCACACTATTCAGGCGCATGGCCTTCAGTCGCATGCCTTTCGGCCGCATTTCCTCCTGTCGCATGACCTTTGGCCGCATTTCTTCCAGTCGCATGACTACCATGCGTATGACCCTCAGTCGCATGCCTTTCGGCCATATGGCCTCCAGTCGCATGCCATTTGGTCTCATGGCTTCCAGTTGCATGAGCCCTAGCTGGGTGCAGAATGCAGTCTTCTTCGAACTTGAACTGCAGATTTCGGCCTCCAGCCTATTTCTAACATGTTCTAGGCTAAAACCAACCATCCTAAGCCCTAGAAACACAACCATAACATTATTCAAGCATCACAAGCCCAAACACGAGCCCACCTTGTAGCACACCCACACAAACATACACATAAACGGGTTCCACACCCCTACACACCAAAACGATTTGCTATGTGTTCCAGCCCCAAAATCAGTCGATAACGAGTAAAAGAGGGGTTCTAGAACTCACCTTGACAGCCTCTTCGGGTATAGCTTCCCACAAACACGCTTGACTTCGAATTTTACACTTGATTCTTCAAGAACCCTAGCTTTTGCTCCTTTTTCCCCTTTTCTCTCTTGAACCGAATGGAAGATAAGAACGGGAAGGGGGAATGGGGAATGGGCAGCCATCCCCTTTTACACCCATTCTTCCAAACTTTTCTTCTTTTTAGCAAGGTTGATCCCTCAACTTGAACTTTATTTCTTTTCTTTCTTTTTCTTCTTTCTTTGGCTTCAAGGAAATTAACCGGGTGCTACAATAACAGATACACTCAACAAATATTGAGAATTTACACAGGACCCTACACTGTTATCTTCCGAACAGAAATAACCCTTTGGAAGATTCTCTTCGGAAGATATTTCCAAAGTAAACCTTAAATCTCTTTCGAAGCACATTTAACCTTCGGAAGATATCACCCAAGCTTCTGAAAAAAAAAGATGTTAAGATTTGGAAGAACACTTGTTTTGGCTTTTAGTAAATTACAAAAACTTTTATCCTAAAATTACATACATTTAGATATCAACAAATACTTTATATTTTTAGAGGCCGGTTACAATACAATGTGTTTTTTTGTGCAAATCGTATGAAGTTTTGGGGAGAAATTATCACGCAAGAACAATAATAATCATGCAAGAACAAAGTGATATTTACACAACACAAATTACACGCACATGGAATTATTACACAAAGATGGAATTATCACGTAAAAATACCTTATATGTAATAATTTAATATTTGCGTGATAATTTAATTTCTGCGTGATTAATTATTACCATTGTGTTATAATTCCACCTATAACCTCTATTCTTGCGTGATAACTTTGTACATTTCACACGAAAAAACACTTTGTATCATAATCTTTCTCTATATTTCTATGTATAAATAATTATTTTTAACATTAAGTTTCATTTCACTCCTTGAGGTTCGTTAAAGATAACCATTTTCCTCTTCCATTAAAAACATCAATTTACCTCCAAAAGTTTTATAATTTTTTTATATTCCAATCCAAATTTTAATTAGTTGTTTCAATTTTATTCAAAATAATAAAACTTTTAGAGTGAAACTGAAACAATATATGAAACTTTTGAAAGTAAACTAATATTTTTAATCTTTTGGAGGAAAACATTTATTTTAATCAAACACTAGAGTAACAAAATTGAAATTAACTATTATTTCTATTTAATGTATATCTCAAATACACAATTTAGTTTTGAAAATTATTATTATTAATAAAAAACTTACTCTTAAGCGATCGATATAGGCAAAGAAGGGGGGTTTTGAAAGGCATCCTAAGTAGTGAATTAGACTTAATTACACGAGTGGTCCTTGTGGTATGTCCTGATTTCACTTTTGGTCCCTAACTCTTCGAAATTACAAGCTTAGTCCAATACTTTGCACAAACGTAACAAAGACGGTCCCTGAAGTGGATGTCTATTAATTTTGATTGTTAAATAGGCGTAAAATGACATAAATACCCTTGGTATTATAAAATAATAATTAATATACTATATTATAATATAATATTCATTAAATCAAACACAATCACTCTCACCCACCTCACCCTCACCCTCACCTCCACCCCACCCAAACGCCATCACCATGACCATTGCCGGAGAACACTTCTCGTAACCCGTCGGGGTTGAAGCCCATCGCAAGAGACGGAGGACGACTTCGTCAGAGGCTAGCCATAGCACCACCTCACTCTAGATCCCCATTTCAGCCGCTTCCCCCTCCACCTTTATCTCCCCCACCACAACACCCTATTCCAATCACACCACCACCGCCAGCACCGTTATCACCACCGTCACCGCCACCGTCGCTATCGTAGCTTTGGCGAGCTTCAATTGACCATCTTCCTCATAAGAGCCAACAATCATCGCCCACCCATTGGTGTCCCGTCGCCTCCCTCCGCTACAAATGGTACTTTCTCCGGTGAGGGAACCTACGCGCCACCCACTGGAAGGAGTGGCCGACGACATCGATGGCCGATGTCCGATTCATGTCGTCGTCGTCATCTCCACGCCATCTTGTTTCTTCCGTCTCCGTCAGCCCTTTGCCTCCTGCTAGATCTAGATTGGTTCTATCTGGAACAACAGGAGAATGGTTAGCTTGATCCGGATGGATTTTTCCCACTACCGATTTTGGTTATTGTCGGTGTCGGTTTTTGCAATGGTCGGACCCTAAAGACAAGAGGCAAAGGGGAAAAGAGTTTGACCAGTTTTCATGGTGTGGTGGTGTCGTGGTGGTTCATGGTGCATTGCAAATAAACAAAAATGGGAAACAATGATGCGGTGGTAACCGTTTTCCGACGAGAAGGTGGCAGTAGCCATTTTCTGGCGAGAAGATGATGGTGGTCATCTAAGGGACGAGGAAGATGAAGTGGGGGAGTTGGGTTGAGGTAAAGAAACAGATAATGGGACCCATATATTATTATTTGTCTTTTTCATCTTTTATAAACAAAATATTATTTGAGAGGGTAATTTGGTCATTTCATATGTATTTAACAGTCAAAATTAACGGACATTTATTTCAGGGACCGTCCTCGTTTGTGCAAAGTATTGAACTAAGCTTGTAATTTCAAAAAGTTAGAGACAAAAAGTGAAATCAGGACATACCATAGAGACCAACCGTGTAATTAAGTCTAGAGAATTATTATTATTGTTATTGTTATTATTACTTAATTTATTATTAGCTTAAAATAGAAAAGTAATAGATTTTGGCGTTTTACCTTTTTACGTGGGCCTTAAAAGTTGAAAAGCAGACTTCATATATTATATGTTGGAAAGTCTACGTGTCATCATTAAAATTTTCACCACGTGGTGCACGTGGGTCAACGTTACTGATCATATATGGTCTAGATGTCCCCACACTAGTGTTCACAACATTATTAACGATGTAAAAAACTAGAACATTTAACATGTGTTTTGTAAATGTCATTATTAATTGAGAAAAAAAATTAAGATTGTTATTAATATTTGTAAGGGGCTATAAAGGTTATTATAGTGTGGAAAAAAACAAAGAGCTATTAAAAAATAAAGTTAATTAGACAAATCGTCCCCGTGATTTATTAGCGTTATGATGTTGGTCACGGGATCAAAAGATTACAAGCATGAGTTAAACACATTTGATCTTTAGATGGTTAACTTTAATATTAATGACTGAAATTCCTCTAATAACATAAACAAAAAACTTTATAGATTCCATCTAAATAAAATTGTCAACGAAGAAGATTGGCGTTGGTGGTTGTAGTTCTTTAAATTATACCTGTTTTAGGTATAAAAACTCTTTATTATTGTATCTTTTACTATGAATTTATTATAACTTGTGCTCATCTATATCAATTGTGAATTTACAGGTCTTTTGATGGTTTTTATGAAGAACCGGATGAAAGTTTGGAAGATGGAAAGATGCACAACTTGATTGCAAATTTCAAGAAATTGTTAGGACTTTCGAGAATCGTATGAACATAGACGATATATGACGAGCCATATATAGTCAGTAGATTTTACCTATATAAGAACCCATGAGAGTTTTCATATTCATTCAGTCTTTATTCATAACATTCACATTTCAAAGGACCCAAAAGGAGTTCGGAACCCTCCATTCTCAAAAGGATTAATATAGAAGTAACCATCGGATACAAGAACGACTCCAGAGTCGGATATTAATTTAACACATATAAATAATTAGAAAAAAAGAAAAAAAATAATAAATAAAAGAAATGTTGGTCCAACAATTAAGAGACATGTGTTAAATTCAACCAATCACCATTTACAACTATTCATGTCAATTTGAAATGTATGTTAGTGTAACTGTGTTTGTCTCTTTTGTATTTCATCGCGTAAGTTGACTCATTATCATTCATTCATTTGGGTTTGGTGATTTGTAACTGAATTTGAAAGTATCATTGAAATTGTCTATAAACTTGTTTTGATTTAAGATCTTTGTACGTACAACCTTTGATGTGTATTTTTTTATCTTAATTAATGGTTTTATTGTTATTTCAAGTGGTCAGATTTAATGTGATTGGTAAACGTATCATTCATTGCTTAATATATTAATCTTAGGAAATACATTGTGATGAATTATCTACCGAGTATCCTTTCTTCCAAGTTATCACCGAGACAATCTAACGAGGTTAACGGATTTTATTCTCGTGTGAGGTTGTTGTCGTGTTTAAGAGCTATCAAGAATCGCCACATATAGATACTACTTTAGTTACTATAATTTCATATATCATGTGTTGTTGAGTTAAAGTCAATCAACGTTTATGTTTCTTCTTTAGGTTGAAAAGAAGACGTGTAAAGAAAACATACATTTGACATTTAACATGTGATTACGTGCTTAGTATTTTACTATTTTTGGGTACATGTGTTGGTTTTAATAGGTGTTTGTGTGTTTTGTTTCACATGGTGTTTTTGTATGTGTATTTGGTTCACGCATGATTATGATTTAGAAAGAACAATCAATGATCTAAACATGTGTGAGTGTGATTTGCAATTTGGTGAAACTTAGTAGAAAAAAACAAATCAAGCACACATAATAGAGAAGGTAGGGGTGAGCAAGATACCGAAATAACCGAACCACAATCGAAATAACCGACGTAATCAAACCGAAAAAACCAAAACCAATAAGAAACCATCGGTTTGGTTTGATGGTTTTATAAAACCGATTTTTCCGGTTTGGTTTCGGTTTTGCTTGTAACGGAAACCGAAAAACCAAATCGAAACCATAAAACTGAACTTGTAAAGTTAGAGGTGTATTCATATACTTATAAACATGACTAGCTTATAAATTACTTATTTAACCTATGTTATCTAAAATAGATAGATATTTAGGTTTTGAGAAAATCTTTAAAAATTTTTGTTTGGTAGATTAAATTGTTTTATTGTTTTTTTTGTTATTATGTTTTATTAGTTGCACTTATATTTAATGTTAAGTAATTTATCAGTATATATAGATTATGTTCATGATAAACAAAATGATGTAAGCTTAAAATTTTTAGCTTAAATACACTACTTTGGACCAATTAAAAAAAACTTGAACCCCAAAAACAAACCAAAAAAACCAAAGCCGAACCAAAACCGAAAACTAAAAACCAAAAAAAACTGAAACACGAACAATTTGAAAACCTAAAAACCAAAATATTGGTTTTTGGTTTTGGTTTTAAATAAAAAACAAACCAAATCGAACATGCATACCCCTATATCCAGGTGAGAGCTTGTTTTGTTTTCTGTAAGTCCAAGCATATGAAACAGGATATTGGATAGTGAATCATGTAATCTTTCTACTTGTAACAACTTCCCCGATAATAATATAAACAACTATCCACCAGTTATACTATAATTATTCAGGTATGTTGTGAATCATACTTAATTGTCCCGACCATTGTACAGTATCTGTTTAAATGTTCGACCCACACTTTGTACGACATCTACATAAATGCTTGACCTAAACTTTGTACTACATCACTTCAATGTTCAACCTAAACTTTGTATAACATACCTTAAATTATCGGCCTAAACTTTGTACATCAGCTACTTGAATAACCTAAACTTATGTTTTTTTTGGAAGGATAAACAATATCATAAAACTCACCCGACTAGCAAGATACAAGACGGGAAAAAAAGAACGTACCAAAAAAATAAAGAATTAAAAATGAAATAGAAAATAAACTCCTAAAAAATATTCTTTTTATCATACATCATGTCGTTATAAAATCCCTAAAACACCCATCACACAGTCAAAATAAAGCATCAATCTAGCATTTTCTTAGACATGCAATATACTAATCAAATCTAACAAAGACACGTGTCGTTATGAAATCCCTAAAACACCCATCACACGGTCAAAATAACAGCATCAATCTAGCACTTTCTTAGACATGCAACATACTAATCGAATCTATCCAACACACGGTCATTCTCTGCTCCATTTTATCACGGAGAAATAATAAGAGCGAGAATATGCTATAATAATATAGATAATATAGAATAGTATATTAAGCAAAGCATTGATGTTTAGCTTAATAAAGTGTGAAAGGGTTATTATATATAAGTATTGTAGAGGGTATGGTTTAGTGGTTGACGTGTGGGGGATAAATGATTACAACTAATTAATGTATTAGTTTAAGATTAAATGAAAACAATTAACTATCAATGATTACCATTTTATATGACGAATGTCTCAGCTTTAGAGTTTACGACATCTTAAAAAAGAAAGTTGAAGATTTAAATGACACTAATAATAAATTACTAAAAACAATTTAATATTGTTTAGGATAAGCTTTTAATAAATTACAAAAAGGCAATTGGTTTGATGGTCTAATTGCAGGTTCAGCTTTGAGATTTTTAAAATATTAAGTTAAAACTAGGCTAAAAGAAGGTTTTTTCACAGAGATAAATTTCTTTTTTTGATAATGTATCCAAGTAAGTCATTCTAAGACATTAAAATCAGTATGTAACGTAGACATTCTATTTCAAAAGTCTCATTTGAGTATTGAAAGTAGTTTCAAAAACCCTTTAAAACAATTAAAAAGAGGACGAATATTGAAACAATTTATAAGATTGTTGCTTTATAAGAGTTAAATTAAACACCGAAATTACGCGCTTTTCGGTAAGTCAAAATATAAAAGGAATTTGAAACATTTTACATTTCTTTAAAAAGAAAAGAGAATATAGAACCCCCAACCCCCTATAAATAGCCACATGTACAATAACAAAACCTATAATCACATCACTACAAAATCCCCTTTTCTCCCCAAATCTCTCTCATCACCATTTTCAAACACCACAAATCAATGGAAGACATCGGTGATGAATTCAACAACATCGGCGATGAGTACCAAAACTACTGGGAGACCAACATGTTCCTACAATCCGAAGAATTTGACAGGTAATCACCAATTCATCATCATGTTAATTATCAACTCACTAGATCTGTTAATTAATCTGATGATATTGAATCAAATCCAATCGTATCAAATTTTCTCCAATTGTCGAATCGCAGTTGGGGCAATATCGGAGAAACGGTCTCCAGCTACTACGACTCGAGCTCGCCCGACGGACCGCCTTCGAAGAACATTGTCTCCGAGAGGAACCGGAGAAAGAAGCTCAATGATCGGTTGTTTGCGCTTAGAGCTGTGGTGCCCAACATAACTAAGGTGTGGGGCTTCGTACTTGATTGTAACTGTATGATTGTCATTTAATTCTGAATATATTTTACACTTGTGGTCCTATGGTTTGTATATATTGTTATAACAAGGTTCATATTTATTGATCATTACACCAACTCGATCGAGTTGGTAGTAAAGTTCAAAACTTTTTAGAAAAACAAAGATGATTATAAATTGATGTAGTTTATTATAACATACTATTAGAAATTGTATGACTGTTGTAATGCATGATTTATGGTTGTTTTTTTGTGCTTTTTAGCAACAATATAAGAAAATATTTGAAGAAGGATATATAAACTTCTTTTTAAATGTGACATTTTTTATAAGTTATTTATTGGTACTTACATTTACTTTTGGTTTTAGATGGATAAAGCATCGATAATTAAAGATGCTATAGATTATATTCAACATCTGAATGATCAAGAGAGAAGTATTCAGGCTGAAATTCTGGAACTTGAGGCTCGTAAAGTAGAATCCGGGGTGTTTGATTTTGATCAAGACGTTGTGTCTATGCCAATTGAAAGAACAAAAAAGAAGAAGATCAATCAGCCTTTGAATTCTAATGAATCGATTGCGTTTCCCCTTGAAATTATTGAAGTAAGTTTTAACTTTCTATGTATTATTACCCAATGCTCTCATTTCAAACTTTATTAACTTATACATAAATGCATATACTGAAAAAATGAAAATAATGTTGTTACTCGTCTAACATATATTTTATATGTGAAACCTTATACAAAAAACATGTCGTTTCTTAAAAATTAAGCGTATGAGGTTACTGATATTATAACAATTGCTTTTTAACAGTTAAATGTGTCTTATGTGGGGGAGAAGACAGTGTTGGTAAGCTTGAAGTGTAGGAAAAGAAGAGACACCATGGTCAAAATTTGTGAGGTTCTTGAATCATTGAAGCTCAATGTTCTCACTGCTAGCATCACTGCATTTGCAGAGACCCTTTTCAATACCCTCTTCATTCAGGTATCTCTCTTTTCTAACACACACATATGAGTCGGGTCAAATGAAAATGAAAACAATACTAGAAGTGTACGAAGTAAATCTAGACCGTTAATCAAGACAAACTAATAGTTGAAATTGAGATCGTGTGATTTAACGACTAAATGGGAAAAATGATAAAAGAAAAGAAGAGAAAATCATCATTTTGACTTTTATATAACCGAACCCTTATTTTAAATGCGTTTATATAATAAATTATTTATTTTCAAAGAATTATACCATTAATGAACATATTAGTCTCTTTAGTTTGAGTGAATTTACATAATAATAACCAAATTCTATAAGTATTTTATTAAAGTAATATAAAGTTTCTTCGTCCTTTTAAAACCATTCAACTTTCAACGGTTGTTACAATCCTATATAGAATTCTTGTAATTGTTTAAAGTTTTTGAATTAAGCAAGGCAATAAACTATATATGAATATTGTTTTCTATTGGTGGGGCTTTTTTTTCTTTCTAATTTGAAGTAAATTTAACAACCATATTAGTTATAATCTATTGAATTGTATTTACACTATCACCTCCTACTTCAAGTTATTGGGAAATAAATTCACTTATTAACAACTAATATTCATATAAATATTATATTTCGCACTAAATTTTAAAAAAAGTACACATTTATTAAAAATATGAATTAGAAGAATTAGTGAAACTTAAGTGTCTTTAGAAGAAAAGAAAAACTTTAAGAGCAAGTTCAGTGGAACACTAAACAACTTAGTTACTACGGCGTGAACTTTTCTTTTTTTTAAATGAATATTTTTGTAATAAGGTTGTTGTACTAATGTAATTTTGAAATTATTATAATATAATATAACAATACATAATCATGTTCCGAACTTTGTTTGATTTTTAAACACGTGGTTTATGTAATTACCTAATTTCTACGCTTCACAACAGTTTTTTTCACGTGAGATAGGACTGTCCTATATATAAATAGGCACACAATGACAGCAAATACACCATTGTATCTTCTCATTATAACGACATGATCATATAATATTCTTGTTTTTTTGTGACATACATGATTGATGTGTTTATATTATGTTAGTTTAAATGACCATTTTCATGATATCATGGTATTCAATTATAAAACTAGGGTTTTTTTTCTTGTTTTTCGAATACTTGTTGGAGGGTTTATTGTTATAGATAAGGTATTAATGAAAGAATATAATGTGTTAATAATTCAATATACATTATTTAAGTTTATTTAAATGATAAATAGTTAATTAATTAAGTTTGTTGGTTACCAAATACGATTAAATTTTCCAAAGGGTGTTGTAGAAGATAAGTGACACAATCACATATGACTTTAATAGGACTAGGGAAATTCCCATAAGGTTTAAAATGTTCATTTTTCTGATAAATTTTGATATGATATAAAATTAACGTTAAAAATAATCAGGTTTTGAATTAATAAGTTTAAATGGGCCGTGATTACAGATGGGTTGATCCACCTAACAAATGCATTAAATAAGTCGAATTCGTGTTGGATTACTTGTTTAAAATTAGAATTTAAAAATAAAAGACTTATAGTTATAAGTTGAATCCAATGACTCCTATACACCAATTACAACATGTTTATATGTGATTAAATTACAACCAACAACTTGTTTTTTGACCCGTCAACCCGTTTCATTCGTTTAAATAAAAGGGTTATTAAAATTGTGTGCATGACACATGGCTTTATGTGTGTTTAACTAAGGGTTAAGCTGTTTAATAATTATACATATATAGACCACGTTTTAGTTTATTAATTCCAAATAAACAACCCCTAACATCAAACCATTTATTCACCTCTAACCCGTTTATCATACACTATCATTCATGTTTCGTTTTGAATTTAAGTTCATTCCCACATAAAATAACACTTCATATTTTATAAATAATTGTGTTATTTATAAACTAAATTTATTTTAAACTCTTATTATATCTCCGGAAGTTTCTCTAATCACATCACAAAAAATATTAATATATAGATTAAGTTGTATTTAAATAAGTGGTCAAGGATTGATAGAGATTAGTAATGCTATAGAAACTCGTGGTTGAATAACAACCATTCACTTTTAATTATAATTTAAATTAAATTCATTTACCAGTATATTATTAAACAACTAAACAATAACATAAATTATTATTCATCATTATCCATAACTTCATGTATTATTTTATCGATGACTTTTGGTATTATACATATATTTTTCAATAATTAAAGATTATGTTTCTCCAAAAGGTTGATTCGGAAATCTGATATATCGACTTGTCTTTATACTAAACCATATTTTGTTTCATTTAAATAAAAATCCAAATAATGTTATTGGTTTTATAAAGTGTACATCTAGGGGCACCAGTTTCATATAATAAACGTCATAAACGAGCTGTTGAATATTATTATCTTGTCCTTTTCCTAAAGAAAATCCTTACAAGTCATATATAAATCACACATGTTTATTATTTAAAGTTAAATATACTATATAAAGGTGCATGTATTCACCCTTCAATTATTTCTACTATTGTACAGGCTAGCGAGGAAGAAATAGAATTATTGAAGATCCAAATTCATAATGCTGTGTCAGCCTTAAATGATCCTTCAAGTCCAATGAGCACTTAATGTCCTTTTTTATATTTTTAGTGGTCATTTAAAAAAAAATAAAATTTATCTAAGTGTTTAGTTATTTCTTGTAGTTTACCTTTTTGCCCTTGGTTATAGTTGATGAAGGAGAGAGTTTTTCTTATTGATTTTTCCTGGTTTGTTTCTTTAAAAGGATACTGTAGTCCAGAGCTATCAATGAAATAGTCTTTCTTTTTCACATAAAAACTTGTATTAATTCCTGACGTTTTAGTGGGGTATAAAACTATATCAAGTAGCATTAACATCAGTCATAGCCCACGACCAAAGACCATCAATATCGGAAAACTCGTATAAAAAGCGTTGAACCACACACTAACGTAAAATATAGAAAACAATAACCAAGTTGATCTACGTTCTTCGCATTATGACGGGGCCGTTAAATGGGGGAAATAGGTGTAAAAACGTTAGGGACCAAAGTTGACAATGAAAACAAAAATTTTATAAAAAGTAAAAAGTATAGGGACCAAAGTTGATAGTAAAAATTTTTAGGATTAAATTGTAAAAAATGTAAAAAATAAGATTAAAAGTTAAAAAAAAGTAAAGATAAAAAAAAGTGAGTTACAATCAAATTTGTCAAAAATACAACTAACGATGCAAAACAAAGTAGAAATTACAGTTAATAAACTTGATTAGAAATTAGAATATGGTAACAAGAGGTAAGAATACCAAAAAAACAATAAAAAAAATTATAAGTTCAAGGAATAATTTATTATCGATCACTAGTTCGGAGAAAATTATGCATTTTTCACTCTATTAATCGTCACCATCCCTTCGTCATTACATGATTAACGGTCGAACACCGATTCCTAATTATTTAAAAAGTTTTTATTTGAAAGTAGCACCCCTGAATTTTGCATATTATCCAAGCATCTTCTTCACTAAATTAAGATTCTTTATTCTATTCACATTTTTTAATACAGTAAGATATCAATATATAACACAATCCAAGTATATCAGTTACCGAACGAAAACGACATATATATAACACACCTTTATTTTTATGTCTTCTACAAATATATATTATATGTTTTCTCGCACATTTTTATATATAGTTAATATATTGCTTACATCATTATTATTACTTATATTAAATAGCAACTTGGTTGCTACAGTATAGTTTTATACTTTTATGGGATTAGTTTTTGGCCACAAAGCTTTGTTTTTTTTAGGTTTTTGGCATTTTATTTTAGTGAAATATCATTTCGGTCCCTATATTTTCTATAAGATATAAACAATATTTGGTTTTATATAATTATATAAATCCATTATTTTTAGCCTTTTTAGTTATTTTATATTTTGAGCATCACTATGACGAACTGAACCGATTATGAAAGAAAAACATATTTGATAGCATTGGTATTACATGAATCGGTTTTAGTTTTTGTTTTTACGGTTTTTGAAGAGTCGAGAGTATAATGACAAAACTCACACCACATAGCATAGGGAAAAAGACGATTAAACTTCTGTCACGTAGCGTTGGTTTTATATAATTACGTAAATTCATTAGTTTTAGCCTTTTTAGTTATTTCATATTTTGAGTATTACTATCATGATGAACCGAACCTATTATGAGTGAAAAACATCGTTGATAGCATTGGTATTATCTGAATTAGTTTCGGTATTCGTTTTCATGGTTTTTTACAAGCTGATAACATAACGACCAAACTCACGCTACGCTGCGTAACGCGTGGATAAAAGCTAGTTATTATATAAACTTTAACAGGTTTGATGTAGAATTTTGACCCAAAGTTGCATATATTTGTGATTTATAAATTGAAAAGGGCTTAAATTGGCACACGAGTGGTTAACAAAACTGCATGCATTTGTTATTTTAGAATTATAATGGGCCACACGAGTGGTTAACAAAATTGCATGCATTTGTGATTTGTGAATTGAAAATGGGTTTAAATTGGCACACGAGTGGTTAACGAAAGCAACCAATTCTAGTTACATTCACGCTTCATAATTTGGCCTCTATTTAATCATATACCTCTATTTAATCATAATTTGGCCCTTTTTTTAATCATATACGTAACTAAATCATTTTC
Organism: Flaveria trinervia; assembly: GCA_025506515.1. Lineage (NCBI taxonomy): Eukaryota > Viridiplantae > Streptophyta > Magnoliopsida > Asterales > Asteraceae > Flaveria > Flaveria trinervia. The sequence goes on from CM046453.1 coordinate 4,765,855, forward strand.
TAAAATGCTATGTACGTAATTTTCACCTTTTATTTTTAATTCAGTTTAATTTTCCCTTAAAAGTTTATAATATATAAAATAGTAAAATGCAATTTGCATCTCTATAGTTTGTCTCCAATTACACTTTCGTCCGTAAAAAATATTGTAAAGACGTATGTGGTTACTTTTTCATGCTCACGGGTCCCTAAATCTAACGTCGGTACATGAAGAAAAACATTCAAAATAGCCCACATCCTTAATAATACACCATATAGACTATATGGAAACAAACCTACAATTCAATATTTTCTAAAAGGAGAAATAATTAGCTCGACATGAATAATTGAATTCTAGCTGTTTATATATAGTATCACTATTATTAGCGTTATTTTATGATGACAACGTTTGACATCCATCTGTCACACATCTTATTCATTGCCATCCTAAGATATCTGCTACACCCAATCACCTTCTGCCATGTCAGCAGATAAAATTGTCCTTTATAGGATATAGCATGGGTGTCATGTACCTAATCAGGTCATCCACTGTCCTATCAATTTGGCATGTGCCCATGATTGCAGATTGTCGACTGTTTCATTCATTTGTTTTTTTTGAGGTTCGAAGTTCATATAATTGATTAGACATTCTACAAGATATATTGTAAATTAGTTTAGATAATGTAAAGGGTTGATTACAATACAGGTAAGGTATATTTGTATATTTAACATTGAGCCTTCACACTATTTATATGTGTTGACTGTTGAATATTAATATCTAAATTGCATTTCATTTCAGTGTAACATTGTTTCCCGAATAGGAAAACATAAACTTAAACATTTTTAGAGCTAATACATGTGTACGTGGTTCATCATATGATAAAGATAGGTTGTATTTTTAATATCAACTTCGCTAAAAAAATAAAATAATAAATATGTAACAATTTTCATTCAATTGTAAGTTATCAACCTTATTTTTTGAGGTAAATTTCAACTGATAATCAATGTTACATCTTACATACCAAATAACAGTTAGCAAAGTTTTAAACAATTACAACATCAAAAACTAATATGTAACAATCTCATAGTAAAAATAAAGGTAAGTAGTTATCTAAAAAATAAATTTTAATTTTAATAAAATGATAAATATGTAATATATATGTTTTATGAAGGAAAAATATGTACTTGATATTTTTCTTATTTGAGAAAACATGTAAATAATAATTTTGGGATCGAGAAATTTGTAAAAACCTCAATTGTGAAAACATTATATGAACCTAATATTGGTTCGTATTATTAACGAAAGCCATATAACTCATAAGCGATAAAAGCATTAGTAATTCCTAGCAAATTGTTACATTTTTTGTTTCAACTAAAGTTAACTTATCCACAACAAGTATATACATCAAAGTCTTCTAATCTCCCTTTCTTTTAAGGCACATATTTGAAAAATCCAATAGTTGGGGTTACTTGGTGAGTGAGTGTTATTAGATGACGATACAATACAATAATGCATGTACCACTGATTCTAGTTAGTTAGTTCGTTTTATTTTGTTTATCAAATAAAATCTTCTATTTTTGTTTGTTACCGGACGACTAACCAATTTTAAAAGATAAAAAAAATTCCAATGAAAAACGCTTAGACAACTATCAATAAAAAAGATTTATGGATCTCAAATCCACTTACAATCAGAGTAATATTCTAATTAATTTTATGAATCGTTAGAAACTAACTTATCATATTAGCATTCTACCTGATCATTAGTTTAAAGCCCTTAACTCATAATGAGCCTCTTAATAACTCTTGAAATCACAGATCCCAAATAATATTACTTCTTGTTTTTCCCTTGAACGAATTGAACTACTAATTTAAATCCCAAATTATCTAGTGAAAACATATGCATTCATAATAATTCATCACATTTTAGTTATAAAAGATACCTAACATTGTCTTGGCGTTCAACAGTCATTTATATATCTTTGCGGAATAGATAACAAAACACTAAGGAAATAAAAAAACCGATTCACAACTATATTTATCACGCACAAACGTATGTCACGTGTCATCTATATTTATCAGTAAAAATACAGGAGCCAGAAGGTACATGACTGAAAGATGATATGCTACTAACAAGAACAAAGTGATTATAAGATAATTAGTGTTAAATATACATATGAACAAAACAGAAAAACTTCAAGCCACTCCATCTTCTCTTCCTCTGTTTTCTTTCTCCCCTGTTTCCTCAATCCATAGCTTTCAAGAAATCGATGTGAAATTACCAAATTAGACATACATAATATACGTGTTTCTCTCTCTGATTCTCTCAAACGCCCATAAATATTGATCTAGATTACACATTCCATATCAATTATCAGATGAATTTGGGCTTTTGTGCAATCAGACTTCTAAATCCATACCTACTCTGTTTATACTTACTTTCCAAATTCAGCTAAATTGTTAACAGTACAAAGGTTCTTACACATATGACACATTTCTACACACTACTTCCATCAATTTAATGTCGATTCTATGATGTTTTTTTTGGGTCTTTCTGTATTGTAACACTTCCTTTGGATTCCTCCCCATATTCAACCATTTATTTATACACAAATTTATACTTGTTAGGGTTTATCTGAATTTTTCAAGATCTTTAACACTGATATTCGAGTATTCTTGTGAAATTCTTTATTTGGGTTTCTTCAATTTCGCATAATTCATCACAATACTCAATTGATTTTGGGATTCGTGTAAGGTCTTAATTTTGCATTTATGCTCTGTTATTCGTCTTTCTTGAAATTGTTTAAATTTCATAACCCTGAATCTAAAAACCCATAAATAAATAGTGGTTTTCTTGTTGATCTTCTGTTTTGTAACTTGAAGCTGAATGTATGAATTTGTAATTAAATTGAACTGAATTGAAGTTTTTGAGATCCATAATGTCATCTTGTTTAAGTAGAGGTACAGGCAGAGCATATGGAATCAATCTTGAAACCATTGTTAAATCATCATCTTCCTCATCATTATCATCTGCTTCTTCAAGTATAACCTCAAATTCATCTTCTCCTTCATCATCTCTCTCTGAATCAAGCAATTCAACCCTGGCTGTCATCGCGGTCACCACTCGAAAACCTCGAACCCCGCGAAAACGGCCCAATCAAACCTACATTGAAGCAGCTAATCTTCTCTCCACAGCTTGTCCCACCATCTTCTCAACCAATACAATCACCAGTAAACTACCCAAATCACCCAATCAACAGTCTTCTTTTTTCACTGAGCCACCCGAGTTAGCTCGACCCATCAAGACGAAACAAAGGGAAATTGAGTTCAACAGGAGCTTGAATCAGAGCCCCAATTCAAGTTCATTGAAAGAGAGTAATGCATATCAACACGATTTCTTTACAGAGTCGATTCTTGATGAGGAAATCGCAAAGGGGATTGATAGCATCATCGGGAAATCGAATTCAATTACCCAATGTTTTGAAATTTCCGGTGAAAACCCCTGTTTCAGCTCCGATTCCGATTTCAATTTCAATCACAATTACAGCAAGAATTGTTATGGGTACCCTGTGGAATTGGGATTTGGGGGAAATTTAGAGATTAACTATGGGTTTGGATTGAAGAACGGAGTGAGGGCGTCGAAGAATGTAGATGATCGAAATGGAGTTTTCCGGCGACCAATGTGATGAATGTATCTCCGATGAAGAAGAAGACGAAAGTGTTAGTGGAGGAACTGATGATGTCGGAATCGGAGAATTTGATCTTCGGAGATGAGGGTTTGTTGAAGTTGAAGTTGAAGTTGAATTATGATGGAGTTTTGAAAGCTTGGTCGGAGAAAGGGTTGCCGGTGCCGGAGGTGATTTCAGGGGTGGAGTCGCCGGGAAGTGATGTTAATGTAAGTGGTTTCTCTTCCTAAAGTATGTATTTGAATAAAAGGAAGTTTAATTAATAAAAGTAGTACTACAAATTATAAGTGATGTTTGATAACCATGCTATTAAGATTTTTATTGGACGTAAAAATAAAAGTTATGATCATCACCTTTTTTTGTAAAAGTGAAAGTTAAGTCGTACAAATAATGTGTCAAGTTACAAGTGAAGTTTAATAATATAAATTATGATTATTGGATTTTAATAATTTTAACTTTCATTTATTGGCCGGGATTAATTCCAACTCAGAAAATATTTACAGACACACTTAACTTTGAACTTATTTTCCTCTAATAATATCTTATCAACTGAGAATTAACAGTCGTTAGTTTTTTTGATGAAATAAGACTAACTTTGAGTCATTTTTTAACTTCAACACTGCCTATTCTTAATTAGGTTCTTTTTTAATTATCTAGCCTTCATCATCACCTAAAATCTACCTTCACTAAGTTCGGTGGAGTTTGACAAGTTTTTGGATGTGAAAGTTTCAAATTGACAGACATGATTATAGATTTCAACTTTTTGTTTAGTGTTTTGGCCACAAAAACAATCCACGTCATAAAAAACTTACGGGGTTAATTCTCAATTAGTAATAGATCATTGGAGGAAAATAAACTCAAAGTTTGGAGTATTTATAAATATTTACCGAGTTAGGATTAATCTCGGCCAATAAATAAAACTCAGGATTATTAAAATCCAATAATCTTATAAACTATTATTGGTATTTGAATTATTAAAATTCAATTTGCATTGTTAAGTTAATAACTATTCCTACCTTTTGTCGACTCTTATATAGTGTAATGTAATTAGAAAACAAAACATATAGTTAATGTAATGCATAAGGTTTAAAAACTTTGGTTAAGAATATATGTTAGTTTATCATTCTTTTTAGGCAAATTGGAATTTAATATTCGAAACTATTACCTATTGGCTGATAATAATTCAAACTATTAATTTGCCATCTAACATTCTCAACTTTCACTTATATTACAAATAATACCAGTGATATAATTTTTAAATTTTTACTCTCGATTTGAACTCGATTCGGTTTGCAACAATAATTATAAATGAAATGGAAAAACGAATAAGCTAAACTGAGACTAAAATATATACAAATCGAGCATAAAAATTTAAAAATTATGTCACTGGAATTATTGTTGGTCATGAGTGAAATTTGAGAGTGTTAGCGGTCAAATTGATAGTATGAATTATTATCGATCAATAGTTAGTAGTTTCTATTATTAAAAACCAATTTGCGTGTTTTTTAAAATCATTACACTTGTACTCGGAAGGATATGGAATCACAACATCTGTTTGTAGAGTATATCATTTTACTATCAAAATATTCACTTGAGAACATTTGACGTATTTTATAAAAGCTATCACAATCATTAATAGTAAGATTACAACTTTGATACACCTAACACGCATGATATATATCATTGTTAAGGGTTATCCTTTGATTTATTTATTTTTTTTCGTAAATTCTGAATTTATCCTACTACTTTTAAAGCACTCGTGAAGCAAATGACATTAATTATCTATTTAGACGAAGAAAAGATAAGATAAAAGTGAATACAAGAGTAGGAAGAGCTTCTATTCCACCAACACAAGTTATTCCATGTATATAATCATGAAAGTTGTAAAAGATTAATTAGAAACTACTTTTGGATATTTTCTTCGAAACATTTTATATAACATTCTCAAACTAAAAGAACACAAAAATTATAATTCTGTATATTTATCTTTGCAACTTGTGACATCCGGTAAATTTCCGTTACCAAACTCCGTTAGTCCCGTTAAGTCTTGCATACACGTGTCGTAAACACACACTAGTTGTCGTTTAATGTTGGTGACCTAATAATAATTAATAATGTTAAATTAATGATAATCTAATTAATTATGTGATTATTGTGTTATGTTTATGTGTTTGCATGTTTTAAATGTTAATTAGGAAATTAATCGCGTAACGCGGAAACGTGCCTGTTTATTCGTATGTCTTGTGTTTTTATAAATATAAAATATATAATGATTTTCATTAGTTTATATCTTTATATTATTAAGCTAAAAGCACTTTACAAAGAGTTTAAAGCCTAGTTTTTATAAAATACAAATTACAAGGGTTTAAAGGGTAAATATGGAAATTTAATTAATTAAAACAAAAACCCTAGCCCCACACCCCCCCTTCGGCCGCGATTCCACTCTCACACCCTCTCCCCTTGCGAATTTGACCAAGAACAAGCAAGTAGCTGCGATTTTGGTTCGATTACAAGCAATACAACAAGTTAGCAACATCAAATCGTGTTCCTTTGCAAGAATTAAGGTTAGTTTTGATGGTTTTGTGGGAGTTTTCATGTTGGCCGAAACCCTAGGTCGAACTTGGTGAATTGGGTGTTGATTTGTGATCGTTTGATGATGTTATGTTGTTAGTAAGGTTAGATTGATGTTGGTTTATGTTGATTATGCAACAAAACTATGTTCTTGACGTGTGGTTCATAGGTTACTAAGATTAGTAACTTTATTTTGCATGAAAGGGTGATTTGATCATGTATTGATGTTTTTGATGTGTTCATGATGATGATTAGATGTTAGATTGTTAATATGAATGCTAGAAATCATAGAATGAATGTTGTTGTGCACATCTTGCCAAAAGTGAAAACTTTTGTTCATGATGATTGTTAGATTATGATGATTGAGCATTGTTGATCTTGGCTAGATGTCGTTATGAGCTTGAAATGGTATAATTGTGATGAATTCATGAATATATTGAGTGTTTGATAGATGTTGGAATGTACCTTCCCAAAAGGGAAACTTTATTTGCATAAAGTTTGATGGATGATAGTTTGAACATGTTTGGGATATTAGGAGCATGTTAGTATTATATTAGTCATATGGGATGCTTGGATAATCATGGGTGATGTTTGGACTTTGATGATCATGTATGATGTTGATGTTGATTAGTAGTTAGGACATCATGTTTGGGACTGGAAATTGATTGTTGTGATGTTTGTTGAATGCAATGAACATGGTTAATGAATATGATTATGATCATCATACACGCGTGCGAATCTGAGGCCCCTACTTAGTAAGATTGGCAGGGTTTAGGATATGAAGTCGTGAGTGGCTTCACATGGCATGTGGTGAGTGATTTGATCTTTGTGTGGCATGTTAGTTATGTTATAACTAGTGGACATGTTAATGTTCTAAATTCACATGAGTTGTATGATACTTGGTTGTATGATGATCTAAGTGATACACCTGGATAATATAGCATACATATGATCTATTTGAATGTTAACCATGTATGATATATGTGTATGATTGCTTGAATGATTTACAACACATAAAGTCACCAACGGGTCAAACGGGTCAACTGGGTCAAACGTGTCTGTTTTTCTGAAATCTTGAGTCCTTGGTTGTAGTTTACTTAGGGTTTCACATGTTCTCTATTTACACGTACTCACGTACTTATATGATCTAGGTAAACTCTGAAGGTTGTCCGTCCATTCTGTCTGTCCATTCTGTCTGTCAAGTAAAACTCTAAGTGTCTATCACGCATATCAGGTGAGTTCATGCCCCACTCTTTATTTAATCTCTTTTGGGGGAGATAGCATACTGGTAAATCACAAACGATTATATATTCAAGTTGTGTATAATATTAATATAGTGTTTATGTCATGGAAAAGTCCTCACACTTTCGAATTGTTAATATTGAATAGTGGGGAAATTTGGGTAGTACTACTGGGTCTGACGAGCCCCACTTGTGTGACTCGAGGTCAACTGGGTGCAATTTGTCCTATTGAACGTTGTCACGACCTGTTAAGTCGTGACAGGAGGCAACAACGTAACACAGTCAGCTTCAATTGCGAAATCACTATGAATTAATATTTATTGTTAATGGACTATCTATCTGTTACAATGCACTACTTTTATATCTATGTTATTAAACTGTTTATGTTTGATTATCATTCTTGAACTCACCAACCATTGTGTTGACATTTTAGTATGCTATTCTCAGGTCATTAGCTTGCTTGCCATTAGGAGCACTACATGGTTTCACTTGCATTCTAAGACTCGGTCTTCAAGATATTTTTATCATTTAATGGTTAATGTTTACTCTTTTGGGTTGGTGCATGTTTTGCTATAGTATAAACTTTTATTTCTTTGGGTTGTTTTACAAAACGCTTCCGCACTGTTTCAAGTTTATAATTTGGTTGATTTTATTTTTAATGGTGGCATATAGAGTCGTTTTGAGTAACTATTGACCGTGATCCTGGTTTGTTCACACGCCTCGCGGTAAAACTCCGCACGTGGATTTTGAGGGTGTGACATTCTCAAACTACTTTTGGATGTTTTCTTCGAAACATTTTATATAAAATTCTCAAACTAAAAGAACACAAAAATTATAATTACGTATATTTATCTTTGCAACTTTTATGTTAGGTTTAGGGTTTATGATAAGCTCATCATAACAATTTTTTTTAAATTTTATATATCATGCCTATCAAAGTTGTATGTCAAACGTCATTACATATGACAAGAGAAGACATAACATTAATTATTATCATATTTCATGTTTGGCAGAAAAGCTTGGCTCATGTAGACTTGTTCTTGGAAAACGAATGGGCGAGAAAGGCTAGCGTCATTCGTTATAAAGAAAAAAGACGTACACGGTTCTTTTCGAGAAAGATTAGGTATCAAGTTCGGAAAGTCAACGTTGATCGACGACCTAGATACAAGGTATACTGTTGTTTTCATTTCTTTCCATTATTATCTTCTTAATTGGGATTTGTATTTTTTTAAAACAAAATGACTTGTTCTCACTTGTCTCAATAACATGGTTAAATTTATAGATTTGCTTTTTTTCACAATTTGTTTGTTTTATTTTTGCAGGGGAGATTTGTTAGAAGGCCAAGTTCTCCAACTTGGGAGGAGACATGAGCAACTAGTACTTAGTCTTTAGCCTCTCCATTTTCTACTGTTATGGCCCTCCAACTTCTTTCTTTTTTATAATCTACCATTTTATTTTTGTACTACACTTGGATAGTGTTGGTGAGTTGAGAGAATGGGATTAGGAAGAGCATAGAGAATCTAAAGCAATTTCCTTATATCAATTCAATCATATTTTTACTTTCTTTTTTAAGTTCAAATCCTATTTTTCTTAATCATAATAACTATGAGCAAAACAAATAGATTTAATTGGGTAACAGATAAAACTGAATCTAAGTCTTACAATATTTTGTACACGCCAACAGATTTGACAAAGAGTAACACCCTCCCCCCACCCCAAAAAAAAATTATTCCGACCAAATGTGGGAAATAATAGGAGTTGAAGGGTAAGCTTACAATAGCCAGAAAACACATGTCATTGTTACTAGTGTAGGTCGTCACTAAAGGTAAAACAAATTGATAGTCTACAAACATTAGTTTGTAACATGAATTTTGAAATTTGACTTGTTATTAAAATGCAATAAAGATGTTATGCAGCTTGAAAATCTATAAAAAATTAAACTTTATCTTTATGAAACATTATACAACTATAAACAATCAGGTCTATCACTTAGATAGGATACATTTACATACATACATATATATATATGCGCTCATAAACACACAGAGAGACATAAAATGCAGACTACATCCAAATGTTGAGGAATTTTCAAATAGAAAACACAAGAGTGGAGAAGTACGATAGAATTTGGTGGGTGATTTAATTTGAGTGCAAGAACATGTGAAGAAGATGAAATGCCTAGAGGATGAAGACACTCAAAAATCAAAATAAACGTTTAAAGATATTATGACATCATATTACATTCCTTAGACCATCCCCAATTCGGGAGGAGTTTGAAGTTTCTCACTATGAACTTATGAACTTCTAAAATGAAAGAAATATGGTGTCGCCATGCTTTTTTAATTATATTATATGTATATAGAAAGAGAGAAATAAAAGAATGACAATGACATGTATCTGTTTTTTTCGTGTTTTTAAGTTTTCTTAGTGGAAGGTTTTGATGTTTTGAAAACAATTAATGTTTTTCTAATGTGAAAGCGGGCTAAACATGTAAATTAGTGTTTTTATATTCTTTATTGTGGATGTTCTTAATATGCTTCTTATGTCATGATTAAAACTAGTAATAATTAATTTTTGTAACAGTCATATCCTTTTTTCAAAAGAGGTAAGTCAAAAACTTATTTACTAATTTGGTTTAGTTTGAAAAATATTTATCAATATAGTGTGTTTGTAACTTTTTTGTTTCTCACTCCTATTACCATCATATACTTTACAAAAGACTTTTTAAAATGTTTTTGTTAATATTTCAAGGATGATTTCTTTAAAATTTTAAGAAATGTTTTTTTTAAATAGACCATGTTCCATAATATATTTCAATGTCTTTCGAAATGTTATCATAAATTTTTTTAATAATTTTTTATATTGTTTAACCATGGTGTTAAAGTAGAAACGTTATTTATTTCTGTGAAATATTTTCAAAAGAAATGGTTTAATCGAATATACGTGGGTAGAGTTGCTTTATCGCATATTTGTGTTTAATTGTTCACAAAAATTGACTTTGTTAAAACTTATTATTCCATTAGATACCGTTCCTTCACCGGTTATCTTTCCTCCGGAATCTCCACCAAATGCAACATGAGTGCCATCTTTTTGTTCAAAATCTTGCAGCAAGGCTTGATTGCCTGTTATGTGCCGGCTACACCCACTATCAACATACCATGTGTTTACCGGTCTCCGTGGGCGTACCTGCATGCAAGAATTTAAGAAGAGTTAGTATCCCTAGCCGAGATGGTCTTGGGATTTCCAAATTTATCAATAATAGTAAACTGTTTGAAATACAGCTTGTTTACGTCAGGTTTATTTTGAACTTTGTGATTTTCAAATCCTCTTTTGAAAACATTTTGATTATCTTTTCTTTGTTTTGTTTTAAAACATTAAATCTGTTTTCAAGGTCATCATCAAGAAATTTTGAACTGTTGTTTGAAACATTATAAGATGTTTTCTTGTTATATGTTTCATATATTGTTTATTCTCACTGAGCGTGGAATAAATTTTCTTTGATCATACTGTGGTGATCCGACATTATACAGATTGTCATAGTCTGAATTGATTCTTCTAGATGATATCAAACCCAGAGAAGGTGATTTTGTTAGATTTTGATATTCATTATAATGATTTCTTTGAAACTTTGGATTAGGATATCTTTGATTGTCATAAACCTTTCTATGTGAGTTTTTCTTAAAGAAACAATCATCTGTATTGTGATTTCTTTCATCACATAAAGCACAGTACTTGTTGAAATAACAGTCAACTGTGTTGTGATTTGTCATATCACATATGTGATAATATTTGTTGAAATAACACTCAGAAGTGTTATAATTATACATGTCACATATATCATAGTATTTTTGAGGTTTTTGATATAACATTTTCTTAATCATTGACGTAGATGCTACATCTAATTCTTGTTTGATTTTGGGAGTGGACTGATTAAGCTTTTATTTTGTCTAAGTTTGGTCTTTTGATATTTTAGATTTGTCTTTTTAACATATTCACCATTCTTTAACTCCTTAGATACAAATCTATTTTGTACAGCGGAAGTCTTTGGATCTAAACCTGTTTTCAGATCAGAGTTAGATTTGATCTTAGGTTTTATTATTATTTCAGATATGGTGTTCATATCAAAAGTTCCTGCTGACACAAACTTCACAGGTTTAATTTGGCTTGTTTTGTTTATTAGATCAGACTTTTTAGGAGTTGATTTTATTCTCCTTTGATTTCTTTATGATTTCTTAGAAATTTGTGTCTTAATTGAATCTTGAGAAGATTCATTTTCACACTTTTTGATTTGAGTTAAATAATTTAAGCTTGAATCATCATCACATGAAGTGTCTGATTGTTCTTGACATTTGCCTTTCAATTTAAGCTTGATCTCCTTTGCTTTTTCAATTTCTTGATCAGTTTGGCACTTCTCAATAACACATTCACTTTTTGGAACAAATAACTTTTTTTTCTTTAAACGAGGTTCATATGATATTATTTTAATTGGATGACCATTTTTAATCTTTTCTGTGTCATTCTACTCAAATACTTGAACATTTATTTTTTCAATTTCACTTTGAGCATTTTCTTGATCATTCTTTTTTTCTCTTGAAATTCTTTAAGTTTGGCCTTGTTTCTGGTGAATGATCATGAGTGTTGAAATTTTCTGGTAAATTTTTAGAAATTGATTCAGGCATAGGTTCATGTGTGAAACCTAATCCTGATTTATCTTTATCTTTTCTTCCATTTACCCGTTGCTTAACAATGGTCTTTGAGATTTTTTACTTTTGCCAAATCAACTTGAGTTGCAGCATGTGCCACTTTTTCTTGTTCAAGTGACTTTGTCATTTCTTAAAGTTGTTTCTTAACTATTTCAAGTTCTTTAAGAGTTTTATTCCAACTTGTTTGAAGTGACATTATCTTCTCATCAACAACTTTGTGATCATCTTTTAGTTTTCTACGCATTGACTCTTCTTGTTTTAATCTGTCACATATTTTGAATGAATAATTTCTATAGTGTTCAACCTGTTCAAAATATTCTTTTGTGCATAATTTTTCTCTAACTTTAGTTGGAATTTCAGGATATGAATTTAAGGACTCAGTGTCAGAAGCAGATTTTACAACCTTTGGTTGTTCAAACTTTTCCATGAGTGCAACGTCTTCCTTCTTTGGATCTGACTTGTCACTCCAGTCATAGTCAGTCTTATTTTCAAATTCATTAGTTTTTAGATCCTTGTCTTCAGACCATTTTTCATTTATTTCTAAAATCAATGCTAAACCTGAAACAAGATCAGAAGTAAATTGTTTAGCATATGCACTCCAGTCATAACCATCTTTTATGCTTACAACCAGTGCTTTCTTTGGTTGTTCAGTTGATTTTTGTTTATCTTTTAGTTCAGGCATAGGTAAACTCTAGTCTGATGTTGATTTCTCTGATTATTTGAACTGCTTTGATCATTTTCACTTTGAGTTCTTGGAGCTTTACATTCTCTTGAGAAATGACCATAGTTATTTCAGTTGAAACATCTTGATTTTGACTTGTCAAAACCAACTGTTTTGTTGGCATTAGGCTTGTAGTTCCTGTTGACATATGAATGCTTTTGTGTTCTTTAAGCAATCATTACCATTTGCCAATTCAAATCCATCTCTTCTACATCATCAGGATCCATCTTAAATAAATCCTGCAAAACCAAATCAATTTGAGTTAGATGACTACCCCGGTAGGCTTGAAAGCTTGCCATAAAAGCTGTAAAAGTAGTTTTAGACTCTTCATCATGCAGTATGATATTTATAACATCTTTAACTTTGCTAGGATTAGCAGAGTTAGAAGATGGAGTCTCATTGTGAGGTTTAGGCACAAAAGATTTTGGAGAAGACTATTGTTGTTCGTACTTGTGAAAAATCCTGCTCCCACGAACAGGTCACCCTCGTCTTCAGGAGTAGCATCATTCTTGGCAAGAAAGGCATTTTTAACAGTGTTTGCTGGAGAAACAACATACTTATACTGTGAGGTTAAAGCATATCTGTCATTATTTCTTAAACTTTCATCAATTTTAACAGATTCAATCTTTGCTATAATTTTGCAGTGTTACAGTTTGTTTCCATGAAGATGGAAGAGCATTCAGGAGTCTGTCATTTAAATCTTTAAGGCTATTTTTGATTCCTAAAGTTGACATTTCAAATGTGAGTTAAACATATCTATTCATCATCTGATTTATAGTTTCTCCTGATATGTGCTCAAAGAGTTCAAGTTGTCTCTTCAACTTTTGTCTTTTGAGATCTTGGATTTCTTTGCCTCCTTCACAGATGATTTTCAAATTTTTATACATTGTATAGCCAGTTTGATAGTTCTCCAATATTGAAAGTACATCCAGTGGTAACCCTTTGCACATAACAGAGTAAGCTTTAACATCATTTTTCACTTTCTTTAAGTCATCACCAATTAATCCATCTTCAGGATTGGTTCTTGAGAATCTTTAGTATAACAATTCCTCTATCAGGACTATCTGAGGTGATTGAAATATGATGCCCTTTTTCAATTGACTTCCACAAGTCAGTGTCAATTGAGTTCAAGTGATGTTTTAATCTGAGAGACCAATTTTTAAAATCGGCTCGATTCTGTAGCTGTGGTACTCTATTTTCTGAATCTTCAGACTTAGCCATTGATTAAGTTTTTGAGTCAAGAAAATATACTATTTTTTATGTTTTAGTTTTGAAAAGAAATTATACTATTGAAAATATTTTTGGATTTTTGAATTTTGGAAAAAATTTCTAAGTATAAAGTGATACGTCTGAGTTAGATGCGCTTGAACAATGGTGATGCGCCTACACGCCTAAGGGATTGCCTTAGATGATTTCTGTACTTTGCAAGTGTAGAAACGCTTGGAACAGTTGTCAAACGCCTAAACAATTATCAAACGCCCAAACAGTTTTAAAACGTCTGACCAGTGTCAAAACGCCTGAATAGTTCTAAAACGCCTGAAACTTTTGACTTTTCTAAAACGTCTAAATCAGTGCAAAAACGTCCACATAGTGTCAAAACGTCTACTCTGAAAACGCCTAAACAGTGTTAAAGCGCCTGAACAGTGTTCATGCGCCTAACAGTTAGGTAACTTTCAGATGATTTCAACACCTCAAACGTCTAATTCATAACAACCTGATCTGAATTAATTTTCCAAAAACTTGATAAGATGATTTGAAACTCTTCAATCAAGTCACAATAACACCGATTAACAATCCTTTAACTTCATATCTTCCAATTAACAACAATTGAGTCTTAATTTTGCAAATATTAGTGTGCGAATATGAAGAACTGTTCGAATATTAAATTTGACAAAAACTCAGATTTGTTGATGTAAATTCACTCAATTGAGATTCAAATCATGTTTCTAGTGATGAAACACAACTAAATCATCAATTAATTGCACAATTGCTATCAAATCATAGATTCAGGTGATAAAAAATGTTCAAAATGTCGTTTTTGAACTTCAATCATTAAACCGAAAGCTCTGATACCATTTGATAGGTTCATATGGATCAATCTGTGATTGATATCAAGCAATTGACAATAATAAGAAAAATGTAATCAAACATACACAATATCAGAAAAATTTATAGAGTTTTCGTTGATATCAGATGAATTACAAAGTACAAATTGAGAGAAAATATCTAAAAGTTTTTTACCTGCACATATATAGCAATCATATTTATACTAATAATCAAGAAAACAAAAATGAATATATATTTACACAATAAATCCCTAATCTATTACAAAACTAATCTAAAGACTAAAATGCTAATCTTTTAAGATTTCTAACACATGTATGTGTTATTTTCGTGTTTTTAAGTTTTCTTAGTGGAAGATTTTTAATTTTTTGAAAACAATAAATGGTTTTCTAACGTGAAAGCAGGCTAAACATGTAAATTAGTGTTTCTATATTCTTTATTGTGGATGTTATTAATATGCTTCTTATGTCATGATTAAAACTAGTAATAATTAATTTTTGTAACAGTCATATCCTTTTTTCAAAAGAGGTAAGTGAAAAACTTATTTACTAATTTGGTTTAGTTTGAAAAATATTTATCAATATAGTGTGTTTTTAACTTTTTTGTTTCACACTCCTATTATCATCATATACTTTAGAAAAGACTTTTTAAAATGTTTTTGTTAATATTTCAAGGATGTTTTCTTTAAAATTTTAAGAAATGTTTTTTTAAATAGACCATGTTCCATAAATATATTTCAATGTCTTTCGAAATGTTATCATATTTTTTTAATCAATTTTTTATATTGTTTAACCATGGTGTTAAAGTAGAAACGTTATTTATTTCTGTGAAATATTTTCAAAAGAAATGGTTTAATCGAATATGCGTGGGTAAAAAGATGCCAAAAATTAAATTTTAAATGCTTAAAATTTTGTACCTGATAATTCATATAAATTGTATCGTTTTTTTTCCTGAACGGTAAATGTACGACCATGCTTCGAATAATGAGTGTTATCTTAATCGGGGATATCTATTTGTTTTTCTGCTGAGACCGCACCCCCAACCTCTGAGAAAAAAACTTATTGCTAAGAAAACCATGTTGCTCAATTCTGAGCATTTTGTTTGGAGTGAGATTTAAACACACGACCTTTCAATATTTATATGTCTTTATTTAAGATAATATAATTTAGGGTTATGTTTACGTTAAAAACTAAAAGTTTTCCACCCCACTTTTTTAATTTATATTTAACTAAACATTTTAGATATTCATAAAATATTAAAAAAGATATTAAACTTGAAACGAGTCTTCATTTCAAGAAACCCAATTTTATTTTATTTTTATATTAGTATTAAACCTTTTATAAAAAAGTAATTTTTTTTACTTCAAAGACTTAGCAAGATGACAAAAACGAAATTTCATGTTTTGATCGTGCAATAATCTATAACACGTCAGGTTAAAAAAACAGTCAAGCAACTTAAATGAATACAATGGTTAAACATTTTAAAATATCATCATTATATAACGTTTTAAAAGAAATAAAAAAATATTTTTAAAGTTAAATGAAATCATCTCTGAAAGAACTAATTCCATTTAAAATAAATTATGTAAAGTATCCAATGAGAAAATGAGTGAGAAATAATAACAAAGCTTGAAAACACACTATTTTGATAAATATTTGTTTATCTATATCATTTTGGTAAATGAAATTTACATTTACATCATTTTGATAAACAACTCTTTTTAACATCTTATAAACTATCTTTAATCAGGTTTAAATTTATGTAATTGTAAAAGAGTTAGAACTTTTATGATCGTGTTATCCATCCAAATAACTAATAATAATTAGTTGAAAAGTAAATTATCAATTTGTTTTTATTTTTTCAGGTGATACTAGATTTATAGAATAAAATTATCACATTTTGTATACTATAAGACTGAACGCACAAGCTTATGGTTCGAATATACACTACTTATAACCACAAAACAATTGATATTAAACAGTCTGCTGGATAATTACAGATTACAACATATTTTCTCTAAAAAACCTGCTAAATAAAATAAAAATGACCTACAAGCTAATAAACAAGTATAATGGTCAATAATAGATTTCTTTAATGTTAATTTTATATTACTTTGTATATATATTTTTCTTTATTAGATTAGAAACGTGTCAATATCAATACTTATTATCATTATATGCATCTCTTTTTAGTTGTATAATAAACTGGTCATTAGTTTTCATGGACTAAAAAGGGTCGAATCCATCATGAACCTGGAAACAACACATGAACTTAAATATATTGTACTAGACACATGAATCCATCTAGAACACAGAGCATTTAATTCATGTGTTCACATGAATAGAATCATTTTAATATCATCCCTAATAGGTGTTTTTTGTGTTTTTTAAAAAAAGAGATTATTTGAGGTGAAGAAAAGAGATGATTAAATGGAAGAAAAAGAGTGAAAGAAAGTTCTTGCCTAAGATTTTGAAAAAATAAGATCTGAGGCGGAGTAGAAGAGAGAAAGAGAAGATAGAAAACTTATTTTGTTATTTATAAGTTGTGAGAAGGATAAAAGAGAGAAAATTTATGCAGATTAGGTATGTTTTTAAGTATTTTTATTGAAGATGTTTTAATATTTTAAAATTTCAATTTTATAATAAAAATATAAATACGTGTAAAACTATTAAGGTAAACTACAACTCATGATGGGGATTTCTCTTTTTAGGTTTAAATTTTAATAAAAAAAACACCCGGAACGTATTAAGATGACAAAAACATAACTTTTATAAAGAGTGTTCAAAATTTTAATAAAAACTAACAAACATGTTTAGTTTAACTTGTTATGCATTTAGCTTGTTACGCATTAAACTAAAAGTATCCATGCCTTTTTTTATCAAAATATAAGTAGTTGAACTACATAAACTTAAAATCATAAAAATCAAAATCATTTGTGAGATTTAATGGAATATTTAATCTTATAAAACATTGAAGCCACTATAATTGATGAACTTTATTAACCAAAGCGATTACAAAACATGTGAGGGGTACAAGTGTAATCTTAGCTATGAAACAAATAAAACTCGCAATAATTAATTACAAACATCACAAAATATGATAATAATAAACTTTATCTTGGGCCCACATTGGTTTCGATACATTATTTCTTTGATTTTTAATTTTTAATTTTTTATGTGCAGAAATGCATTCATGTAGTGTTTGTTACAACATACATCTCATGGCGGAAAATGTATGATATGTCATTCTCTATCTTGAACATCTATTCTAGAATAATGGATTTAGGGGAGTCCCAACCCTAAAACCATGACTAGTATACACATTTTAGGCCAACCCTAGATCGAGCATGGATCCATTGACAAGTGTGACCCTTAACCAAAGCTGAAAATGTCAATCAAGCGACCTAAATAAAATCAATCTTCACATCAATAATTTATTGTACGATTTACATTGCATGTGGATTTTAGAATATCATGGTTTCGTCTTTGAAAGTAACCTTGTTCTATTATGAAATACTACACCTAACAATAATCAAAGTTATTTATTGTTCTACTAAAGTCACTCACACTATTTGACAACAACAATAACACGAGTTTTAATATTGTTCTAGTCTTATAAAAGTTATAAATGTTAATATTTTTTTTAAAATTATATGAATTAAAAGAAAGATTCATAAAACTTAGTTACTATTTAGTGAATTTTTTTGGTTTAACCTGAAACAAATGTAATTATGAAGAAAAAGGATCAACAAGTAAAATTGTCACGTTTAAATCAACATGTAAAAAACAAATATTTAATAGTAACTAATATTAACATAGTTTTATCTAAGTTAATTTAGAAAATGTTAACATTTATTGTACCTGTTTATATGATAACAATGAAACTTATGTTTATTTGTTAAAATAGAGTATGAATTGAAAACCTAATTATTATGTCATGGTTTTATGATATATACAATGAATCATTCAGTGAGCCAATTCATTAGGCCCGTAATCAAAGAGAAATATTTAATGAGGCAATTCATCGTAGGCCCATGAATGCTAAAGATCATATATGTTCTATGGAACTTATAGATCCATGTAACACTTCTAAATTATTGCATTAGGTTTGCAATGCATTTTCATCACATCTATCACACTACATCGTAAACCCATCAATCAAATTTTATCATGTTATACTAAAACACACATTTAAATTTGATGGCAACGGTATTGTCACACTTATTGGCGAAGCACCATGGGGGGGGGGGGTATTTTTTCGTCTTTCTGTAATTTTTTGGTCCGATAGTATAATTTTTTATATAAAAATCGAGTTCGCCCCCATTAAAAAAAATAATTTCATCCCCGCCCCCCTACGAAATGATTCAAGAGTTCCCGGCGAGCATATGATTTGAAAAAAGGAAAAATACGACGTAGAGGGGGGCGGCAGCGGTGTTGCTGCTTGGCATAGGCACGCGTCATGACCTCATGACGAGTATGCCCTGCCCACACTTACATATTTGATATATCTATAAAATCCAGTCAAATGTCTGTCTCATTATAATTTCTAAATGTTTTATTAGAATTGTTGAAAATTTTTTATTATGTTAATACGTCACTCAATTTTACTTGGCATCCCAATCGCAATATTCTCATATATATATATATATATATATATATATATATAATATATATATATATATATTTAAAATTAAGTGAAACAAATTTAATTATATAAGAATTTTGGATACTATATGGAGGTTATTTCTTTTTTTAAAATTGACTTAAATTTAACAATTATAATTTTTTTTTGTTTTTTTATTCTTTTTGTTACCTTCTATTTAGGTTATATGGTGTCTTTAATTGTGAGGTAAGTATGATAAATTTATTCGGTGTCTTCTTGATATTTCATAAACTTATAACAATATATCCAATCTATACACAAACTCGTTTTAAGTTAGTTAAATGTTAGACCGAAAGAATTTACTTGTGGTTATATGATGTGACTCACAATCAAATGCTGATGTTAAAATCAAACAAGATGAATATTATGATGTATTATCGTATAAAATCTTTAAAAATCATTATATTCTTGCGCAAAACCCAATGTAAATATCTAAAACCATATAACATAGTAGTCACTCATAATGAGAAAATATTACTTTCTAAAGAAACTTTATTAGTGTTATTTCTAGAAATAAAAAAATATATTTTTATTCATAATTAATACGAAAAAATAACACATAAAAATGTGTTTTTTGCATCTCCAATAAAGCCGACACGAATGTGACAATATGATTGAAATTAAGCATTATAAAAGCTTCAACCATATTTTTGGGGACCATTTCATAACTCAAAACTACAAACCCTAAAACTTAACCAAAATGAAATTTGAAACAATTACCGGATAACCTGTTGGTTTATAAGTATTGTCACTAGACTGATACACTTGATATAACCTAACAAAAACTTGTAGTATAACCCGAACGTTAATTGAGCTATATTTCAAAGACTCCGATAAGGAAGTTGATCATACACTCTAGTGTACAATCAGAAGTACCGTATTTAATATGATTAGTCGTTGTATTACTTTTTCAACCACGCTACTATTCATTTTCATGTAACCTAGTTTTTAAAAGACACCGTGTTATATAATTTTTTCAATTATTTCACAAGTTTTCCTATTTAACACATTTCTAATTTTAAATAAAAAATCTTTTTTTAATAAATAGTTACATGTATATCTCTAGAGGAACTTGATCAGATGATCAACACTTAAAATATATGTATATCTCATCAAGATTTTGATGGTCACATAACATAAGGAAGTTGAAACATTGATGGGATCACTCTAATCCATTCGATGCTTCCTATGCTCATGTATGATTTATTTCATGAAAACTTTTACGAAGAAGTGAGAACAATTTCATGATCCATTTGCTAATTACCAAGATTTAACTATACGCATCGATAGATTTATTTAGCAGAAACGGTTATGTGTCTAATCTTTTATAAGTGATTTGATGAACATCCTCAATTAATCAATCAGTTACCTTAGCTACAGACGTATTTTGATTTGATCTTGATCGAAGTTTCAAATCTTTTCTTGTCTATAGTTGCCAAGCTTTGTGGTACGCTCTAGGCGGGGAGAAAAGACTATAAGTCAGTAGAAATACTTACTTGGTGAGATTATTATTATGTTGTTTCATATATTCAAAACTAACTTAGTAGGTTTTGTTGAATTACAATTTGAACTTTTAACCTTCTATTTAGGGTTTATGGATGTTCTTTTAACTTACAATTTCAAGCATCTTACTCAGTCACCAACTTAAGATGATTAATGTATGTTTTATCTATTGCATTCTCATGTTGTTAACTATTTAACTATAGGTATGTGATAAATCATTACGGTTTTTTTTCAATCTACAAATCTATACACAAAGGGTATTATATCTACCATCATTTAACTTTAAATCATGTTTTACCATTTGGATTGCCTCTGACTTGTATAAAGATGTATTTTAGTTACTAATGACCATCGACTTCTAGTATTAGAATACACGGGAACTAGAAATGTCAAAGGCACGGGGAAAGAATAAGGGATGAGGTCATTTCCATCAACATTTAGCTAATGATGATTTATCTTTTTTGAAGGTTATGTACAAAAGTTGTTATAACTAACATTAAAGGATCATATTATTCCCCACCCGATTGAGCTTCGTCTTGACTCTATGAATTACTTTCATGTGTCCTCTTTGCTAGGTTGGAAAAAGTGTGGTAACATCCAAATCAAATTAGGGCTAACGTCTTACTATACAATAATTAGAAATCATACAACACTCCATAGAGGCAAATAAATGGTGGAGTGAATGTTATATACTAACAAATATCAGCTTTGCTTTATAATAATCTTTGTGCTCCGAATGTGTTTTACATCATATATAAGCTATCTTGAACAAAGAGAGAATAATGGAGAGAGATAGAGAGAGAAGAGACAGAGTATAATGGCCTATTAATTTTCTATTTCATTTATATAACGTTTAAAACAATACCCTACACTTATCCCCAATGAAAAAGTTCTGGTAGTAATGTGTTTCATTTTTATCTATAAAATTAAGAGTTCAAATCTATAACGTATTTGCAGGTATAAGTTAATAATAGAATTAGATCATGAGACATTATAAAAAAGTTAGTGTCTGTCTTCCAGTTCCTTGACTCCCAAACCTTGGCCGCTTTTCCCCGTCCGAGAATCTCCATCTGCTCTAAGTGGGGGGTGTCGGTGTAAAGATCGCAGCTAAGCTCATTCCCCTATTTGGCCTATTTACGACCAGCAGTCGAAGTCTTCTATGTAGGTCGCGTCTCCACCATTTGAAATTCTAGCTTGCCTGTAAGACAATTAACCCCACCTTATGTGCCTAGCCTTTCTTCTCTTCCACTATTCTGATCGAGAAAGAATCTCTTCTGAACGACCAAGTCATAATGAGATATGTATATATACATATGTATATGTATATATATATATATGTATGTATATATATATATATATATTATATATATATATATATATACATATATAGGAAAATGTTCAAGCGATAACCCTCTTTTATTACGAGACCTTGCGAAAACCCATCAGATCAATGAATATCATTATTTTTTATGTTTAAATAACATTATTATACATATAGAAGATTATGATCTTTTATGTATATGTGTAAATTCACAAGTGTAAAAGAGTTTACATTGGTGTAAGTTTTGAAAAAATCACATATATTTAAAGTTGCAAGTAAAAGTTACATCGATATAAACTTATTTACACTTATGAATTTACACAATACATAAAATATCATAATGTTGTATATGTGCAATAATGTTATTGCAATAAAAAAAATTATGATTTATATTGATTTTGACGGGTTTTCGCAATAACATAGGGTTCTCATTTGAATCTTACATATATATATATATATACATACACATATATATATATATATATATATAATATATATATATATATTATATATATATATATATATCTTTGGATAGCAAACTTCCACAAATACAAGTATACATTTTGTTTTTACTTCTAATACTATACTTTTGCGTATTATGACAATGTATAAAGAATAACAAAGCGTACGACAATTAATCAATCAAGACATTAAGAAAGAATTGCACTTCACCTAACTAACCACCTAACCTCATGGTTTATAAAAGTTGTTTGTTAGCTTCCTTCTGGATTTAGCATGTATGCGATATTTAATGACATTACATGCAGTACCTTGATGTTGACATCGTGTGTTAATTGAGGTCAAATGTTCATATTTGTTTACTCATTATCATTAATGACATGCTTAATACCCGTAAGACCGGTTATTATTGTGTTTCTTGGTAATCAAATCCAACTCATTAAGTCAAATATTTTCAAGTTATTGTGTTATATGTATTCATGATGACGTTTTATGTTTAAAAGTTTGTGTTATACTTCTAGAAAAGTGTGTTTCCAATGGTAAAGTTGTGTGCTTTCAAAACATTATAGATTCAAATTCTGTAAAATGCATGTGTATTTATTTGAGAAGTAGAGTAAAGAGGTGTTTGACAACTTCTGAATGATTAAGTTCTGAATCAATAAGAGGTCTGAATCATTAAGTGTTGAATCATTAAGAGGTCCGAACCATTAAGAGCTAGTATATGATTTAACTATTCAAAAACAAATGTCTGACCAATTCAGATAATATGTCTTAACTATTTGGTATTAGACCTCTTAACCTTTTGGTATCAGTATAATACTTAACCATTCAGAGGTAAATCTCTTAACCATTCAGACATGTGCTCGCGAAACAAACAGTCTGAATTATTAAGTGTTGAACCATTCAAACATCTGAACTATTAAAAGGCTGATTAAGAGACTGCCAAACAGCTTCTAAATAGTGTGTGTATATGTAGGTGATATATAAAAAGTGGGGGTGTTGTTATGTATGTTTATATGCATATTTCCATTAATATTCCCTTGACTTTTTCATAAATCTATCAATACTAATAATTTTTTTTTGTGTATCACTTGTTACAAATCTAGAGTTACTAAGTTCTATTTTTCTGTTTCTTTCTCTTAATAAATATCACATTAACTACAAATAATATTATTTAACTTTTTCATATTACATATATAATTTTTTAAAAAGAGATCTTTTTACAAATACAATTCATAAATAAATAATATTTTTTTATAAAATAAGAAATTTTTTCAAAAAAGTTTAAACTTTTAAAAAACAAAATATATTTTAAAACCCGTGGTTTTTAAAAAATAAATTTTTATGAAACAAAAGTAATTAAATTTCAAATTTATAATAAATAAATTATTAAAAATGACACTTTGTTATGAAACAATTTGTTTGAAAACTAATTTAAAAAAACAAAAAATTATTAAAAAAATTAAAATATGATATTGTTATTTTATCACTCATACGTAATGTTAATCATATCTTATATCAAGATCGTTTTATAATTAATTAATTTTATTAATAACTATTTAATATTTTATTTATTTAATACGTGTAATACACAAGATACTAACTTAATACGTGATAAATATAATTTGTGGCAATTATATGCACACGTACATAGCTTCTTTAATTCTTTTATAGGTACCATAGTGATGAAAAAAATATTAAATTATCCAAACTTTATAAAAAAGGGCGGGAAGATGCATGTTGGAAAAATAATTTACTATTCTCGAAACTAGAAATAATTGAAGTTAAGTGGGGTTGGTAAAGGTTTTTAAATTGTTTTCTAGTTGATTGTTTGGAATATAATCGCATTTTATATGATTTTTTTATTTTAGGTTAGAATAATAAGGGTTTAAATACGTAAAATAACAATAATAAGTATTTCTACGAGTTTATTTAATGTTCGGTTTTCTTTAAAGGTTAAAGGTCTTTTTTCTATAAAGAATATGTACGAATGTGTGAGACGATAACACATGCACATGTGTGTAGTTTGTGTTCCGGGGCATTTGAATTTACTTATGTGACACAAATATTGTTGTACACACTACGTAAATAGAGAAGACACACCATGCAATACAAATAAAACCCATTACAAGCATAACATTTAGATGTGTCATGTTAGTAGTTACATATATTGTTGTATCAAGTCTAGGCACACCATTTCTCGCGTATTGCATAGAGTTTATAAAAAATACTTTTTGATATACAATATAGTAATACCATACACAACCATAAGTAACCTCCAATTCTATTGTGTTCATCTTCATCTTTGATTCAACTTGATCAATAACGTAGACTGTATTTCCTATACATAAATGGTATCTCTTATTGACCCTACAAACGTGTATTGCACCTACCACACCATTAAGGTATCTATCATTTAAAACATATATTTCCTTTACAACCCGTCATCCTTTTCAAACATTTTCAAATTTTCACACCGACATATGCTACATCTACTTATTAAGCAATGTCTATACACACTTATATATAATAAAAATTTTAAAAATTGAAAAAAAAACTTAACCTACTCCTTCGCAACTCGCTCACCACAGACGAGACCACTTTATGGTCTGTCAAAAGTCAAAACGACTTATGTCCCATATATTGATAACGGTCAAATGAGAGTCTATTTCATATAGATGTCATGGAGGTTAATTCCGAAAGAAAGTTAAATAAAAGTCAAGTAATGTTTTGATAATATGTGTACAAACAACCGTATTTCATACTTTACACACAAAATGGTCTTTGAGTCTTTGACGTTACACATCTCATTCCATAAAACTAATTCAAAGGGACACATGTCCAAAATATAATTTTCCTAACATTAACTTGTGAAATGGGTTTCATCTCTTACGACCCACATGTGAATATTTATTATATTAACGGAACTCATGGATATATATTTCTACTTCTTCATTGATATATAAACTATACACGCATATGCATCCAGAACCATACACTAAATTCTAACGTTGAATTTATTAACACAACAATTTTTAAGCTACCTCTTTAGTCTCTTCGTTTTAGTAGTTTTATTTTATTCAACTTGTCACACCAGTAATAATTTTTTTATATAGATATGAAAATTTCATCGGTCTGATGTAGATATATACAAAGGCAGCTATGACAAAATTTGAGGGTATGTTTAGGCAAACCTTTTTTATCAAACGGCAACCTAACCATATGCTTCCAGAACTGAACCTAGATAAATTAAATATATCATGTCTCATTGATTCCCCTAACCACCAAAGTCTTGTTCTATTATATATGTGAACGTACACACACGTTGTGTTCATATTTTTGCTTTCTATTGCAACCTCTCTGTCTTTAGAGGCACTTTGTAAGGGAACACAAGAGAACTATCATCACCTGGTTCTTCAATCCAAATGGTACACACACTCTCCTTCTCTGTCTCTCTATCTCAATCAATCTAGTGGAGTTTCATATTTTTTAATGTTTAAAACAAACTCTATAATTTGAGATATATTATAGTTCAGTTCAGTTGGTTTCATGACCTATTTTGTACAAAACAATGATTTACAATTGCAAGCATTTTTTATTCTTCGGGACAAATAAGTTGATATTAGTTTATATATAACCAGACTAGAAAGGCCAATTTCTACCAATGATCTTTACGTCTACTGGTTAAGATCAGATACCCACAACATGTAAATATTGAAAGGTCATAGGTTCAAATCTCACTCTGTACAAAATGTTCAGAGTTGACCTAGGTGGTTTCTTAGCAATGGCCAATGGGTTCCCTTTTGTGAGGGTTGGGGGTGTGGTCCCTGCGAGAAAATGAATAGGTAGACCTGATTAAGATTACACCTATCATTTGAAGCATGGTCACACATTTGTCGTTAAAAAAAAGTAAGGTCACCCCTTGATTATTATGTTTTCCTTGAAAAACAAGTGCATGTCAATAAGTTTTATACACACATAAACACATGTATGCATACATACATACACACATACACACATACACACATACACACATACACACATACACACATACACACATACACACATACACACATACACACATACACACATACACACATACACACATACACACATAACACATACACACATACACACATACACACATACACACATACACACATACCACATACACACATACACACATACACACATAACACATACACACATACACACATACACACATACACACATACACACATACACACATACACACATACACACATACACACATACACACATACACACATACACACATACACACACATACACACATACACACATACACACATACACACATACACACATACACACATACACACATACACACATACACACATACACACATACACACATACACACATACACACATACACACATACACACATACACACATACACACATACACACATACACACATACACACATACACACATACATACATACATACATACATACATACATACATACATACATACATACATACATACATACATACATACATACATACATACATATATATATGTATATATATATGTATGTACATATTTAAGCATGTATGATACGCTATTAGAGTTGTGGTAACATGTTCCAGCTACTGTCTTGCTGTCTACTGATGACGTAAACTAATGTGACAGATCAGAATTAGCTAGTTTGAATATTATTTGCTTCAAGAAAGTACCAATGAAATCTTTAAATGATCGTATCTTAAATTTGAATAAAAAACAAATTGGCTAGTGAAAAGAGGCGTTTGCATCCTTTTATAATACAACTTGAACTCTTTTTAACAAGTTGATTAGTTAACTTTTAATCATGCTTTGTTAAATTTCTTGTTCGATTACTCATTTGATTCCTGCAAGCAGTGGCGGAGCTTGAACACTCCCGTAGAGGGAGCGGGAGCGAAATTAATTCTTTTTTAGGGGGGCGAACTCGAGTTTTATATAAAAATTTACACTGCCAGACTAAAGTTAAACACTACCAACTATGTTTCGCCAATGGCTGCAAGCATCCTTTGTTAGGTTTTATATATTAGTCAAGTTGATCCTAGACTCAGGGTACATGTGAAAATATTTTTTCTTATAAGTGACAAAATGTTATTGACATTAATTTTTATCTTTTAGAAAACGACCTTAGAGAACATTTTACATTTGTTGATAAGGGTGTACATCAAGTTGTTATGAGTCAAACAGAAACAAATCAATATTGAAGTTGTACCGATCTAAATTGATTAAGCATCAATTATCAAACCATGAAACGAATTAATACTACATACTACCAGTTTTCTTCATATTAAATCTAATGTTTCATTTATCAGACTAGTCATTGTCAATTGCACATACGTTTTGTCAGCGAGGGCGAGAAGTTCAACGGTAGACCTATATAATCTTGTCACGAGAACATCCCTTAAAAGATAGGGGGATCATTGACGACAATATGCCAATGGAATTATCTGTTGGAAAATTACTGACGGCTTATTTGTTGGACAAATATAATTTCTTTTATTATAAACAAGCTACTAAGGGATTAGTGATTGGCTGCACTCGGGAAATTACTTTATAGTCGAGGCTCCACTAGCTAGCTTGTTATAGTCGAGTCTCGAGCTCTCTAAATTACTTTATCATTAACCCAACCCCTTCTTTATTATCCTATATATTTATTCTTTCTCATCCTTAAATTTCAAGTTAATTTCTTCATTTTCTTGTTTTCATAAAATTGTGTAGTTTGTTATGGTTGTCTATTTGGCTTGGTTTACTTGTATGTAACCTTTAGTATAACCTTTTATATATAGCCATCAATAACATATCACCTGTGGCAACTTTTCACAAACCCTATAGAACTTACATCTGTGTTAATATGGACACCAAACAGTTGAATGAAGTAGTGAACGAAAATGAAGAAGGAGAGCTCGCCATTGTTCTAACATCGCCTTTATCCTTAGATAATGAGTCTGGCAACGATTACAAAGCCCCAAATTTGATACAACGCATACTTAGTCTCTTCAAAAATGTGCGTCCGGGGTCAGATCTTACCCGGTTCTCGGTATGTTTATTTTTTTTATAATTGAATCACTACATTCATCATGCAACCTTCTAGTGATGTAGTCTAATGGTATCTGGTCTATGGTGTATGTACTTATAAAAATTGAGTGTGTGTATGTCATTCTATAAAATATTAGTGTCATAAAGGATAAAATGTTTGAAAATGATGGTGCATTTCAGTTGCCAGCAATCTTCAACATTCCCAAATCACAGCTTCAATGTTACGGCGAATCACTATATTGCGTGAACAATGACCTTCTCAGCAGGTGCGCAAATGGCGGGACCCCACTCGAAAGATTAACATCAGTCGTTGCATGGAGCATATCTATGTACAGGCCTCTAGCGTTTGGTGTTGCTCCCTATAATCCCATCCTTGGTGAGACTCACCACGCGTCAAGAGGCAACCTAAATGTTCTACTCGAACAGGTATCACCTTGACGGTCATCATTTCAACTAGAGTAGGTAAAACTAACGGTTTGGGTTGACCAGAAACACGATCTTGTAGGTTTCACATCATCCGCCTGTGACAGCCCTCTACGCTACAAATGAGAAAGACAAGATAGAAACGACATGGTGCCAGTATGCAGTTCCAAAATTCCAAGGTACCTCGATTGAAACCCGATTTTATGGAAAAAGACAGCTGAAGCTGCTAAACAAGGGCGAATCTTACGTGATGAATTCTCCAAATTTTGTAATAAAGTTTCTACCAGTTCCTGATGTTGAGTGGTTAGGAAATGTCACAATTCGGTGTCAAGAAACCGGGCTTGAAGCACATATGTGCTACAAAGGCAATTCTTTTCTTGGCAGAAAAAGAAATTACAGGTCTATTAAAGGAAAGATTGTGTCATCACCAGAAATGAAAACTATTTATGAGATCAGTGGTCACTGGGATAGGTATTATTACAATACGTGCATATATGATACTTCATATAGTAAATTAACAAGTTTAATTGGAATATGTTAATACGTGGTGACGAGCTAATTTTGTTTTTGTATTGAATCTAACTTAGGACTGTGACAATTGAGGATGTCAGCAATGGAAAAGTTTCAGTGATTTATAGAGCAAAGGATGTGATTTCATCGCTCAAAACGCCTATTGTCAAGGATCGGAAGGTACTAAGTTTTTGACATTCAGGATAAATAATACTGTTATTATTATTACTGCTACTACTAATGGACGGGCTACAAAACTTTTATGCATGAAACCAGGAATTGTGGGCAAGTGAATCAGCTGTAATATGGGCAAAAGTTAATGAAGGTATTGTTAGCAAGTCATGGGATAAAGCCAATGATGCAAAAACAACCATTGAAGAAAATGAAAGAGAACTAGTAAGAAGCAGGAAGCTAAAGGGTGAAACTTGGGTTCCAAAGCATTTTGTGTTATCTGGTTCAAAGGAAACAGGTGAGTGGATTTGGGATGTTAAACCGAAACATACAAAGGTACCTGCGGCTCCTATTGTAGTCCCTCTTTAACCGTTGTAGAGGCCCGAGGGTACCCTGTATTGGACTCAACCCAACATGTTTGGCCAAACCCAAGTTGCCCAATTCAAGACCGACCCATTAGGTTTAAGGTCGTGATCCGAGGACCCCCTCGCTATATAAAAGGCTTCTTAATTTCTCATGTATCAGTTATCATCCTCTTCCATATATACATATATATAATATGATTTGTGAGTTGATATGCATATCAACTTTTTATAACCTTTCATTATTTGGTTGCAAACAGATCTATTCTAATTTATAGTGTTTGTATAGATTCTTATTCGGGTTGGCATATGTTGTCTGGATTTTCATAGTCATAAAATATTGTTTAAGTGTTTAACCATGTAACTCTTTCTAATCTTTCACTAATTTGTTGCAAATAGATGTATTCTAGTGCATGTATACATTGTTATTTGTTCTCATATATTGTTTTGATTTAATGATCACAATTGTCACGTCATCGTTTACATTACAAGAAGAAACACAAACAAAGAAGCCTATATGTTGGATCCAAAAATAAAAATATCTAGTGGATTGAATACCATCAGTCCAACGTAAATGATGGTCCCATTGGTTAGGAGGGTTAGATTGATTTCTCATGATTATCTCAAAAGATAATACATGCTACTTACCTCTTGTTTCTCGCCAAAAAATACTAACGATATATTGGCGTGTGCATTAGTTATTATGGTACTCTCTTATTGTGTTAATGATGATACGTTTAACATTTGTTTGTGATATGTTTCAGTGTTGATTCACCCATGTGTCATTACTGTTGTTCCCGTTCGATTTTCACTTGTTTAAATGATTATCGTTTTGATAGGCTCCTTTTTGGTTTTCTAACCTGTCCCCCCCCCTACCCCCCACACACACGTGTATGTGAATTGATTAAGAAACAAGATTTAGAATCACAAAAACAGATAAAGATATACTGTCAAATATTGAGAGAATTTTGTAGTAAGAATTATTGTGGTTGGTGGAATACATGGTCATCAATAACAAATTCTTTAGAGTCACGCATAAGAATGAATCATTGATCATTTGTGTTTTTTTCTTGTGTTTTCTTGATCACTTAAGTATAAATGACTCTCAATTGTACCTTTCTATCATATATTATTATTATATTTTATTTAGATGCACTTTATATCCATTAAAGCATAAAGACCGGGTTTTTAACATTTGAGAACGTCTTACCGAAAAATTTATCAATTCTTACCAACAGGACCAGATAATACAAAACTTGTGCTAGACAAATAGTCTTTAAAAGATTATGGCTGAGAACTAATGAAAGAAGGTTCGAACCTAAGACATTTGATGGAGGAGAATTGGATTCTTACCAAACACCATATTAGCATTTAGGATGTTTAACAAGTCAAAGTTACATTTTAATTTTTAAACAAGTTAAAAATAAGTATAAAGACGTACGTAGTGCATGACTTAGCTCTTGCTTTGCGTAGGGTCCAAGGAGGAGTTGATGTACACAACCTTACCCTATAATTTTGTGCAGAAGGCTATTTCCCATAGCTTGAACTCATAAATTCAAAGTCAGAAAGTAGCAACCAGTTGCTCCAAGGCCCAACCTCAACTTAAAAAAGAAAATATAATCACCGTAAAATAACACAAGGGACTAACCGTGAAAATATTGAAAGAAAAACAGGTAACACTAACAATGTTATATATCTTTGTTCTTGCTTATAACAGTAAAATCGATCCATGATCATGCAAAATTCTTGCAACGCGTTGCATATTAAATTGAAAGAAACAAAACTACAGAAGGTTTGATAAGGAGAATGAAATAAACAGTTGGAATATAGTTCTTTCATGTCTTACATTTATCAAAGAGTATAGAAGCTAAACTACTTGAAAAGAAAAAAAATCATTTTAAAAACAAAATTTTAATCACACAATGATCCAACAAATATACAAAGTAAAATCTCACTCTATTATTGTAGGACCGTTGAAGGGTGGTCACTTACAACATAACAACACAAAGAGGAGAGTAACTTAACTTGATCAAACAGTGAACTAGATTAACCACAAGTAAAGACACTAAGAACACAAGTATTAAGAGACAGAACACAAGAGCAAGATACACAAGGAGATGGTTTTCAAGGTTGCAGTATATTGCCTTCTCAATGTTCTATTACAACTGTTGCAAAGCATAAAAGAAAGTTACAAGAACATGAGATACTTATACTACATCCTACAGTCGGGCATACTATGAAAGCCAGCTGGATACATTGACTAGACATGACACAACACAAAATCAATTGTAGAGTCAAAAAGGCAGATTGCCTTTTTGACTTTGTGACTATTACATGCCATAGCTCACATGCTTATCTATTACAAAAAGATAAAGTACATGAAGTAGAAAGTTACAGAGTCAAGACCTCAATGTACAGTAACCAAAAACATGGACCTTTTCACCAACTCATGCAAGTTGGTGACTTTACATAGTTGCAGCCGAAAAAGGGTCCAGCTTTATGGAAAAGTACATCAGATAAAGCATGTTGTTAAAAGTCTTCGGAAGAAATCTGTCTTCAAGAGTTAAGCTTCGGAAGACTTTGTCTCTGAAGCTTCAGAAGACTTCATCTTTGGCTTCGGAAGATATTGGTCTTGGTTTCGGAAGATTTCACACTTAAAATATTTATGTTGCTTGTGTGAAACTTCCGAAGCATTCTTCTTTAGTACTTGTGCAGCATGCATGCAGAAAGACTTTAAGTGTTTGGTTGCTTCAGCCTCTTCACATAATCTCTACAAACTCACTCTAGGCTGATGCTACCAAAACACCTTTAAGACTTTAGATATCAACAGTCCTCATCAGGATAATGACCAGCCCTTTCTTCATAAGATGATTAGGATCCTTCAGACTATGAAAGTGTTTTCTCATGTCAAAGAGATCATGCAAAGGCAAATTGAACATATCATGCCATGTGTAGACATTCTCAATGCCATGATCTCTAATGACATGCCATGTTTCTAGATTTGTAGTGTATGTCCAGAACAGGATGGGTCTTTCTGATGCTAGAGGAGCTATTGGAATGGGAGATGATGGAGTATCCTATGGTTGCACATCCTCAGGATGTTCTGACTCATCTTGGGGTTCAGAAAAGAAAGCAGTCTTCTTCTTCTTTGGCTTTGGCTTTGAAGCCATCCTTTTCTTTCTTTTTATCACTTTAACTGAGAAGACTGGCCTGCAGCACCTGATTGATCTTCATTGTCTTTCTCAGTTGGGTCTTCCTCTCTCACATGTTCAGAAGGAGAGGGAGGTTGACCCTGCTGTGGATTAGAAGATGAAGCTTGCTGAGAATCAGCAAGAGGTCCGGGTTGTGTTGTCTCTGGTTGTTCAACCTTAACCTCCACTTCAGGTGGAGCTTGACTTGGAGGGGAGTGTAAGTCAATCAGTTCTCCAATCATTATCTTCTGCTTGATCACCCTGATATGCTCATCCATAATGGATAGAGACATGGGGCCAAGTCTCCTTCTGGAGAATCCATACAACTTTAAGAAGCTCATCATCCTCTGCCTGTCAGCAGACTTCTTCATGCTCTTCTGGATGATGGCTCTTGACTTAGCAGCTTCTTCCCTTAGCTTTCTTTTGGTTGTCTTTCTTTCCTTGACTACCTCAAGTTCAAGTTATTTGAGATACTCAAACTCAACATAGTCATAGGATAAGGAAAGAAGTGCATCTGCCTGATAGAAGCCTGTGGCACTCAGATAGTTGATCATTTTGATCCTGTCTTCTTCTTTATATACATGAGGTTCTTGTTGAACCACATCCTCATATGCAGGACTTTCTAGAACTGGGGAGAGAGTAGGCACATGCTTGTATAATCTTTTCTTTCTTCTATCTTCTTTAATTTATACTAGTAGCTCTGCATCTTCTGCCTCTTTCTTCTCCTTTGACATTTCCAAGTCAACAAATTCATTCAGATCCTCCAAGGGGAGAGAAATGACATTGTCTATGTCATAGTTACTTATCTGCAAGTAGTTGATCTTAACTGCCTTTAACTCATCATTTTGAGTATCTGGTCTGAGGACAGCCTTGATAGCAGACTCCATGAGTCTTGCAGACTCAAAAGAAGAACTTTCTCCCCCCAGCTTCCTTTTCCTCTCTCTCTCTCTCTCTCTCCTCCTCTCCTCAATCTCCTCAGATGTCATCTTTCTTTTCTCTTTGTCACTCACAGACCTTTGTGACTCAGGGTGGAGAGAGCTTTGTCCTTTATTGCTTGATGTAGCTTTTGAGCTCTGGCCAGAGAGAGGTTAAGAAGCACCTTCACCAGCAGGTTTCTCAAAAAAGGAATTGATCTTTATAGCAGTTGTTGGTGATAAGACAGGGCTCTCAGGTTCTGTCACTAGGCCTTCAGTCAAGGTTTCTCCTATGAAACTAATCTTAGGGTCTGCCTCAACATCCAGTTGACCGATGACATTGCCTGATTGCCATAGTCTTCTTCTAAAGCTGAACTCTGTAGTGATCTGGTCTTGGATTCTTTGAGCCAACTTGTCAGCTTGTCTTGATTGGCTTGGATTGACAAGTGGCAACCTTCATAGAAGTTCAAGGTGTGAAAATTGAAGATCTCTTGTTGCCCTTGAACTCTAATGATGATAAGGGCTTTCCTGTTGCTGTCATACCTCCACCTAATGATGTGATTTGAAGATGGTGGAGATGACATGGCCCTTGGTATCCCTTCCTCAAACAGACTCTATATTAAGGAGTCTATAGAGTCCATATCAATATGAACTTGAGGAAGTTGCTGAGTATGCATAATTGCAAGTGAGGATGGTGAGTCCTCAGTGTTCATATTCTCTGAAGAACTCCTAGGTTCTGTGATTGTAATGACTTTATCCCTCTTTTTGGTAGCATCACCCACTTGCATAGGTGAGCCAGGAGTTAGGTCAATCACATCCACAGGTTCTTGGGCTCCTGGTTGAGCTCTCCTTAAAGGTTTCCTAGCTAGTTTGTCCTTAAGATATGAAATCTCAAGTTGCTGATCATTAACCTTATTTTGCAAGGTAGTCACTTGAGATTCAAGGTGACTAACCTTGGAGACTAAATAGCTACATGTTTTAGACAGTTTTTGCACCTTTAGTCTTAGATTCCCCTCATCTTCATCAGAAGAATCATTGGGGGATGAGATGATTGGACCAGAGTCCTCTCTCTCACCACCAGCTTGAGGTTCTTGGCTGGTGGTTTTCCTCTCCTCACTAGCAACCTCAGTTGAGATGTTAGTGGGCTGAGTTGCCATTGAGGTCTTAATGATGTAATCACTTTCAAAAGTGAGAGCTCTTCCATATGGACATCCTGAACAGGTTCAAGAGTGTCCACCTCAGTAGTAGGTGACTGATGTGGGCTAAATAGGAGCCTCAAAAGCACTCATCTCTCTTTAAGTAAAGGAAAAGAAGAGAGAATCATGGTACTCACTGAAACCTAAATCTTCATCAGTGTAGAAGTCAAGGTTGGGGATTGGTTGGTTGAGATCTAAAGATTGGGGATGGTAACTATCTCCTGAAGGTTGATCACTTGAGTGTTGAGACTCAGAGTGATGGCTTAAGGCAATTTGGCTTATGAGCTCATCAGGCTGAGCATGAGGACCTCAGCGCTGATCATTGAAGTGATGGAGTGGTCTGCTCCTCAGGAGAAGTGGGAGCTCTAGTGTCCACTTCTTCCTGTGTGGGTGAGTGTATAGAGGCCTCCACAGATTGAATAGCCTGAGTAGGGGTTCGTTTGGATTTTCTTTGGTGGAAAAGTGTGATTTGTGGCTGTTAAGGTGTTTGGGATGTAGAAGGTGTAGGTTTAACACTAGCTGGTGCTGCTAGGTTGTCACCTTGAGCAATGAGCTCTAACATTTTTGTGACCAGGGTTGTTTCTACCCCACAAAAGCCAATAGAGCGGGCTTTCTCAAAATTTTAAAGATGCTAGGCTTCATCTGTCCTAATTTAAGAATATAACCTGTTCCCCTTAACTGTGAGCCCAGTTCACAGTTAAGAATGATATTGAACATATCTAGAGAACATGTAATACTCTATGGAGTTCAAGTTTGCAAGCAGATTAGTATAAACAAATTGAGAATACCTGAACTTGACTTGAACCATCCCATGGACAATGAAGAAGAGATCCTCAGGAATCTGGTCCCATCTACCATGCTTGTTTGATAAGCTGTGGATAACCACATGGAGCAGGAATTTTTATTGGGACGAGACCTTTCCTTTCCTGAAGGTCTTGATAGAGTAGTCTCCCTCATAACTCATCTGCTCAAAGGAATGATTGACAACTTCATTTGGGAAGAACATCTCATATTCTTCATCATCCAGCTGAAGATGCATGTTGATGATGGCCGGAGTGATGAAGACTGTTCTCCCCTGCACTGTGGCAGGCAGTGCCTTTTCCCCATCCATTACGACCTCTTGGCAGGTCTTCCAGAATTCCAGCAGTTGATCCTCATAGAGTGGAGGATCAATGGTTAGGGAGGTGAAGTAGTTCGACAAAGCTAAGAAAAGGAAAACCTATGAGAAATGGGGATCTTTCTTAAAGCTTAATAGGGCAACCTGGTTATGTTGCCTGTGTAACTGCATGTAAAGTTTGGGTCATTTCTATGAAGAGGGTTGGCCATTTGAAGAGAGCTTAAGGACGAAGAAAGATGAAAGAAAGTAATTTTAGAGAGAGATTTGGGGTTTTAGGTTTGGAGGAAAGAAGCAAATGATAGAAAGAGAGGGAAACCGTTGGGTTTATATGAAAAAAGAATTTCAGATAAAGTTTAATGAAAGAGGATAAATTTTGAAATCCGAATGTCAGTCCCACCTCTGAAAAAGTACTTTACTTTTGCTCAAAAAGTAGTTTTTTTGGAAGTCAAAAAAGCTTCCGAAGGTAAATTATCTTTGGAAGTTTTAATGAAAAAGCTTCCAAAGCTAAAATGACTTCGGAAGATTTTCCTAAGAGTTGTGAAAATTTTGATTCGGAAGAAAAATTAAGACTTGAATGTTTTGTCCAAAAGAACAAAGCTTCCGAGAGTTAATTTGCTTCGGAAGAAAATGGTCCTTGAAAACATATAAGTGTCTAAGGCAAATACTTAAGCTTCGGAAGATATTTCAGAAATTTCTTCCGAAGGTAAATTTCTTAGACAGTTATTTGTTTTGAAGACATGATTTTCTTCCGAAGATAAAAGTACATCTTCTGAAGGATCAAAATTTTCAGAAATCTAAGGAAAGTTTTCAAAAAGATTTTTATCAAAAGAAAACAAGAGCTTATGGAAGTGATGAACTAGACAACTTAGGACACACATATTTTAAGAAATAATAAGAATTAGTTTTAAGAAAAACCTACTCAAAGTTTATTATCCCAATAGTTGATACAAGATATTTAAATCTCTGTTTATCAAAAGTTTTTGTAAACAGATCAGTATATTATTTATCTATGTGGACTTTGACTAGTTTAATCAATCATTTTCATAATTATCTCTTATTAAATGATACCTGATGTTGATGTGTTTAGTCCTTGAGTGCTACACAGGATTCTCTGTGATTGAGATACCATTGTTGTTGTCTATGTGAATGGGAGTCTCCTTGAAGTTTAACCCATAGTCCAGCATTTGATTTTTGAATCCAAAGCACTTTAGCACAGCAGCTTGCAGCAACAATGTATTCAGCTTCAGCAGTTGATACAGAGACACAAGATTATTTCTTGTATTGCCATGAGACAACCCTTCCACCAAGAAATTAACATCCCCAGATGTAGACTTTACAATCATGTTGTAACCAACATAATCCCTATCTGTATAAGCATACAGATTGAAGTCAGAATTCTTAGGATACCACAGATCAAGTGTTGAAGCACCTTTGAGGTATCTTAGAATCTTTTTAACAGTGATAAGGTGAGACATCTTAGGGTTGGCTTGATATCTTGCACATATGCAAGTGGCAAACATGATATCAGGCCTGCTAGCTGTAAGATACATAAGAGACCCAATCATAGTAGGACCGTTGAAGGGTGGTCACTTACAACACAACAACACAAAGAGGAGAGTAACTTAAATTGATCAAACAGTGAACTAGATTAATCACAAGTAAAGACACTAAGAACACAAGTAATTAAGAGACAGAACACAAGAGCAAGATACACAAGGAGATGGTTTTCAAGGTTGCAGTATATTGCCTTCTCAATGTTCTATTACAAGTGTTGCAAAGCATAAAAAGAAAGTTACAAGAACATGAGATACTTATACTACATCCTACAGCCAGTCATACTATGAAAGCCAACTGGATACAATTGACTAGACACAACACAAAATCAATTGTAGAGTCAAAAAGGCAGATTGCCTTTTTGACTTTGTGACTATGACATGCCATAGCTCACATCCTTATCTATTACAAAAATGATAAAGTATATGAAGTAGAAAGTTACAGACTCAAGAGCTCAATGTACAGTTACCAAAAGCATGGACCTTTTCACCAACTCATGCAAGTTGGTAACTTTACAGAGTTGCAGCGGAAAGGGGTCCAGCTTTATGGAAAAGTATATCAGATAAAGCATGTTGTTAAAAGTCTTCGGAAGAAATCTGTCTTCAAGAGTTGAGCTTCGGAAGACTTTTTCTCTGAAGCTTCGGAAGACGTCGTCTTTGGCTTCGAAAGATATTGGTCTTGGCTTCGGAAGATTTCACACTTAGAATATTTCTGTTGCTTGTGTGAAACTTCCGAAGCATTCTTCTTCGGTACTTGTGCAACATGCATGCCGAAAGACTATAAGTGTTTGGTGCTTCAGCCTCTTACATAATCTCTACAATTATAGAATGAGATAAGAAAGTGCAAAAACACCGAAGTATTAAAAGTGCTGACTGGTTGGAGGTCAACGACTGAAACGTTTCAATACCAAAGAAGTCAAAGATGTTAGAAACTTCTTCCCTATAGCTCCGCCAGGAAAATATGAAATACAATAGTAAGCAAGAGCAAGAACCTGCAAAAATTGTTGATGTCAGATCTCACAATAAGAAGCCATGGTCAACTTTTTAGTCAGCGGACTAACTTTGCATGGTCAAGGTTGGTATAATAATGTCAAACAACCGGATAACCAACAAACACATGCATTTTATCATATTAGGTTTTCCTCTTGGGTCAACAGGCCGGGTCAATGGATTAGCTTATACTCTCTTCATCATATCGTTATCATCCAATTTAAATCACATAACTAACATATATTGTTTTCATCTTGTCAAAAGTAGACCATTTATGTTAGCGAATTCTGGAGGTGGCAAAAGGCATGGGTGGGGTAAAGGGCCAAAACAGGTTGGACTCAAAACGAGTCATTTTTAGTGTAGGTTGAAACAGGTTGGACAGGAGGGGTCAAGCGGCAAACCCTTTTTTATCAAACATAATGATTTTTTATATATATAATAGTGTGTTTAATATGGTTCTATAAAATACATAATTACAATAAAATAATCCAATTTTTATAATAAAAACGAGTTAGAACTTGGGAGGTTTATATGCGTTTGATACTCTTTGGAAGTTTGGATGACCTTTGTTTTAACTCGTTTCCTTCTTAGTAAAAATCCTTAGCTCAATTCATTTGATCCTTCACCAAATTATACTAGTGGTTAAAATCACTACTCTAGTTAATTTGATTGAAATATAACCAAAATTATATATAACTAATATGAGTGTATGACCACAGATATTTGAAGTGATTAGAATATTTTCATCTACACATGAAAATAATTGTTGAAGCAGACTTGCACTACATGTATTTGGAAAGTCAAGAGTTTGACATCAAAGTAAAGCTAGATAAGTTTTGAGTAACAAACAACAATGAGTGCTACGGATTACGGTGGGAGTGCTAGTAATACTCTAACAACAATTAGGTAGAGGAAGAAGCGGGAATATACAACAAGAAGCAGTTGTGTTCAGCCGGGTTTTATGTCACTGACCAGACGGTTGGACCGGGATCTGCACCTCAATCTGATACGGTTATTTATATATTAAAACCTTTTAGTATTTTTTTACATATATTTATTAAAAAATAATTATAATTTTTTTTATATTTATATATGGTTCGACTAGCACAACAATAAAACCTCTGGCTCACAGGATGTTATGTTCCTTAAACATTGGTAAAACTTGTTTTGTATAAATTTGAAGTATCTTACATTAAATGGTTATTATAGTTTGGATTGAGTTATTTCTTGATTAGACTGTACGTACTGGGTTTAAAACTTGATTTCTTTATTATAGTTTGGATTGAGAGAGAAAATGTTATTGTTGATTGATATACTTGAAAAATCATTGAATAATCTCTATAATTTTTTTAATATTTATGAAAGTGATTGTGAGTGGATGAGAGAAAAAAATAATGATAAAAGTATAAAATATATTATTTAATTGAAAAAAATAAAATAAATACAATATTTTTTAATGTAATTATATAAATAAAGATAAAGTATCTAGTATCTAGTATGAACGTGTTGATATCACATTCAATCATGCTTTCTCTATTTAAAGCTCCTTTTTATCCCTTTCAAATGTAATTATAAGAGGATCTGATACATCGTACCTTCACTGATGGATTTTTATCTTCATGGAGGGACATGTATGGATTTTCTTGTCACTAAAGGTTTTAAGATTTGTATTGATACAGTGACGGATCTTTAACAATCTTATAAGGGAGGCATTGGCGAAATTAAAGTTTCTTAAGATGGCGAACTCGTTATAAATATAAAAATTTACATTACCGAATCAAAAATTTACACTATCGAACCAAAAATTTACATTACCGGCTAAAAAAGAGGAGGGCCACCCCCCACCCCCACCTTCCCGTCCCAGTAATCCTTTGCCACTGGATACTTAACCTTTTATGTGGATACTCAAAAATGATGGAGAAGATATAGTTTCTACATTTATTATTTTTAATATATAGTTGTAGTTGACAACTCATAACTATTTTAAGTAAACTCGTTTGTTACAATGGTTGAATAAGTAAAATATTAATATAATAAAATTTATTAATTATAAAATAATATTATAAGATATGATATGACTGAAATTATATATTAGAAATGATTATAAAATAAATATTTTGTTATAAAACAAACCGTCTAAAATGTCATTTTTAAAAATTTCCTTATCATAACTCCCAAATTTAATTACTTTTGGTTTTAAAAAATTTGACATTTTAAATATACCAATTATATAATATTTCGTATTTTTAAAAAAAAGTTTTATGGTTTAGAAAAATTTATTAGTTATAAAAAGTTTATTTATTTAGAAATGACATTAATAAATTGATTTATTTCTTATTTTACTAAATTTAAAAAAGTGTTAAATAATATTATTAGTAATTAAGACAATTATTTTAGTGATAATGATCGTGGCGTTAACACGTGTCATCCAAAGTTATTATTTTATTAAAGTACGAAGATGTTATTATACATTATGTCATTTTTCTCATACGTTTTTTTTATCTTTTTATATTAAACACGGTGTTTTCATAGGCGTAATGGACCGGCCGATCGCAAACTTGTCAAAGAACCAACCCCGATTGTGTGTATTTAAACCATTTTTAGTTGAACCAGATGGTTACTGATTGGACAGATGGTTACTATGGATTTCATATATTTTTAATTTTTTCCCTCAAAATTCTCATTTTTTTATTCATTTTAATAGTTTGTGGTACATATTTTAGTAATGTTAATATTATGTTAAAAGTATAAATTCACTCTAAAATATATTTTATGACGTAATTTGATTCTTATATCCTATTCGACCAATGCGACCGGTCCGATCATTTAATTTCTTAAATGGCGGTTCACTATCTGATCCGATTTTAAAAACATTACTTAACGATTTAAAAAACATTACTTAAAAACCATACAATGAACCATTAAAACTTCATGTATAGGCATCTAGCTAATGCACATAACCATTTTTGTCTTTTTTGTTTTTGTAATTGGTTATGTTATTATTTTTTCTTTTAGTAATGGATCTTATTATATATTTCCTAAAGTTATTTTGTTTTTTCTTATAACTATAAAACTATGATGTTTTATAATATTTTGAATATATTATTGTGACATGTTTATTTTTATTAATACTTTTATGTAAATTTTATTCGAAAAAGAGTTGCGGGCAATTATTTGTATATATTTATTTATAATACATTCTTTACGTTACTCATGACCAATCGTGCAGCTTGGTCGCTCCTTTCGGAAACTTATCAGGATGTCGGGTTATATAAAACCCATCTTCTTTGACCATCCAGTAACATCTTTGCTCTTCAATGAATTCATTTTCATTTACACAATAAGACTCGCCTAAACCATATGTGAAAACGTCAAAAAAAGCCTTCTTTGATTTCCAGTAGAAATGAGCGTAGAATCGAGTCTTTAAAAAAGTTTGCAGGCAAAAGCTCCAGTTTGTTTGATTGCCAAATGCAAGATGATGGTTTCCAAGATCGTCATCAGCTGATTGTGGGTGAACGGTGATAGGATCATGAATCAAGTTGGTGATATAGACACTCCAGTAAACTAATAAACAAGCTCTTTTGTTTGAATCAGACATCGGAGATAAAGCCGGAGATGCATCCGCTATCGGAGATGGCGTCAGAGATGG
Source organism: Flaveria trinervia (assembly GCA_025506515.1). Lineage (NCBI taxonomy): Eukaryota > Viridiplantae > Streptophyta > Magnoliopsida > Asterales > Asteraceae > Flaveria > Flaveria trinervia. The sequence continues at coordinate 4,808,912 of CM046453.1, forward strand.
TGAAGGAGATGCATCTCTGGTGATAACAAGACCTATTAGCAAGAAAAATAAGCTCTTCATGAGTGAAAGTATATGAATTGTGAAGATGTTTGAGTTGTATTCTATTTATATATTAAAGTAATAACGTGTTTTACCGTAGCAATGTTAATACACCCTATTAACGTAACGGTATTATTAATATTAGGCAATTACTCGATGAGAAAAAATGGTACAGTGCAATTAATAAGCAACAATGTAACATGTCTTTTAATGATACAAATTCAAGGGCATTAGATTTGTTCCCAGTTATTGTATAATAGTAACCATTCATTTTAAACTTTTAACTTATAGGAAACAGTCATAAACAATAATTTAGTTTTATTAAGTCGCTTATTTTTCTTAAGTTGGGTGTCATGGTAGTGTTTCGGTAGCCGTGAACAAGTGTGCGAGCTACCTGGCCAGCCACCTGGTCAATAACGAGTCAATGATCTCGTATTAGACTAGTTTTTGGATTGTTTTTAGAAAAAAATTAAGTAATGTTATCTATTTATATTTTTAATATGATTTTTTAATTGTTTTTAATTTTCATATATATATATAGATGGTTTTTTTAAAAATAAATAAATTAAGTAATTCTTTAGCTCTCGATCACCTGATCCACAATAGGGTCAAACTACTTTATCAGGGGCTCTATCCAGTGCGTATTTAACGTCACATATCATAATATTATAAAATAACTTAGAAAATAAGTTCTATAGCCTAACTAACTACAAAGCATCCGAAGTATTTAAAATTAAATTTTAATAAACATATATAAAACTTGTTTTTTGGCCATATGTAGGGCTGTACAAAATGTTCGTGGCTCGAAGTTCGCTCGAGAAAAGCTCGGTTCAAATTCTAAACGAGCCAAACTCGAGCCGGGGTTAGCTCATTTGAGGTCGGCTCGTGGCTCGGTTCGTTGGCTCGGTGCATAATATATATATAGTATAATAATAATAATTATTATTATTACTACTATTATTATAATTATTATTTTTATATAGGATTTTAAAAAAGTATTCTTGAAATAAAAATGGATTCTTTTTAGAAACATTAAGTATTTTGTTAGAAAAAAATATATACTTGATAGTAAATTGTTTATATTCAATATAACGATCATTGTATCCCTATGTACGGAGTACTCAACAAAAGATAAAAGCTCTAATATATATCTTTTGTGTTTTCATATAAATTGCTATGAAAAAAAATCAAGTCGGCTCGAACGAGCTAGCTCGAGCTTTTAATGAGCCAAACTCAAGTTGGTGTTTTGAGCTTGTTAAAATTTTCGAACCGGCTCATCTCGGCTTGATAAGCTTCAAGCTTGAGCTCGAACCCATCTGTAAGGCCCCGTTCCCGGAAACCTCACAGTTGGTCAATCATAGCAGTTAAAACATTAAATATTATAATTATACATACTTAAGCAGCAAAAATAATTTATCAAAAACCATTCATTTCCTTTAAAACACTGTTGTTGAGCAATACATCATCGTTTAACTGATTACAAAAGAATTGTTTTACTGCATTACAAAACACAACAACATAAAATACGAATGGATGCCAGTCTTTTCCTGCCGAGTGGCTTCACCCTTGTGCCATCCTCAGCAATAATAATTACCTGCCAACCTGAAAATACATAAAGTCAGCATTGCTGAGTGAGTTCTAGTTTTAAAAGTAATAAATACTTTTTGTATGTTGTATAAGAAAATACTCTTTCTATGAATAAACTCTTTACTTTGTATGTGAGCACGCATTAACTATATGAAAAGATACTATTCGTTCTTTTTACTGTATGCCTTGTATGTTCTGTAATCTTTTATCTTTATCTTTCACTTTCTGTATGGACCAATGAGCAATACCCCATACTGTATGCGCGGTGAAAAAATGGGTGATGGGCCATCTATATCCCTCAAACGGGTTTGTTTACTGTATTCAAGGCCGACCCAATCACCCAGGACATGCTGCAAGGTCTTGCCAATCTTAATTGATTGGCCCCGTGTGCATTGTAGGGTAGCTAACCCGTAACACGGTTGAGCTAACGACAACCTGGTCGTGTAACTCCTGTAACCTTGCAAGACTTGTTAACACTTTATTAATGTTCCACTTCTCTTCTTTATTTCTCTTTCTCATAATTATTACAATATACTTTACGTTACGATAATAAACATACCGCGTAAAGTCACACACTATAAGTAATATAATAGCAATAATAATAAGGAACAATCATAATCATGTATGAAACTCATCATTAATAAGCCCTAGTCAAACCTCGGTCAAAACACTAAAAGCACAGACTCCCAAAAGTTCTGTAATAATTTCTAAGTATTTAGGCGCTTTGACACTATTTGGGCGCATGAGCCCTGTTTGGGCGTTTTATCACTATGTAGGAACATCAGCAGACACTTAATCATTTTAACACTTAGGGCGCATGAACTATTCAGGCCCATGGACTATTCAGGCGTATGAATATTAGGCGCATGGGTATTCGGCGCATGGACTATATGTCCATTGGCGCATGGGCATGGGACGCATGACATTTTAACTCTTATTCACTTACTACACTTGCATTCGCACTGGATACATTCTGAGGCACGCATGGACAGCTTCTCACGGCTAGTACGGTCATCGATTATACTACTTAGTTCGTCCGGATATATTTCTAGGCGCAGGGACCACTGTTCAGGCGCATGGGGCTATACTTAAACTTTCTAAGGCAATTTCAGCGCATTGCTACTGTTCAGGTGCATGGGTTACACTTAAATTCTGCTAAGGCATTCCCAGGCGCTGAGCCTTATCTAGGCGCATGAACCTTCTGTGTAACATGTTTCTAGGATGATTTCGAACCCATTCATCGTACCTATCTGTTCTAAGCTTACCACGGGTATTCTAAACATGACAACCTATAAGCATTCAGAATCATCATCCAAATGCATAATACCATCGGGTATACATAACATAACATTTAAAATCAATTTAATACATTTTCACCCCAAAGATAGTTTTAAACACGTAAAAACCAGGGTCTAGAACTCACCTGGTGCACTTGGGTGTTTCTTCCTTCTAACCCCCTTTTTGCAACTGAGTTCAAACACCTAAAACCCCACCAAACACACACAACCCGAGCACATACACAAACACATAAGCACATAACATATAACCGGATAAAATCCGTCATAAATATTTAAAAACCTTGAATTCTTATCTTGAATTCACTTTCTCTATTTTTCTTTTCTTCACCCGAGAGTTTCTGCTCTCTTCCTTTCTCTCTCTCTCTAAAACCGAAGTGAAAGTGTGTGAAAAGAGGGTGGGCGGCCATGCCCACCTTTACACCACTTTTCAAAGATTTTGTCATTTGGATACTTTTAGTCCCTCCCACTTGGACTTTATTGCTTTTCTTTCTTTTATTCTTTATTTCTTGTCTTTTTTAAATAACCGGGTGTTACAAGTCCACCCCCTTTTATAGGTTTCGTCCCCCCCGAACCTGTTATTCACTAAACAGACGAGATAATGCTGCCTCATTCTCCCTCCTCAGTTTCCCATGTAGATTTCGGATCTCTTTTGGTGCTTCCACTGTACACGCACAAAGGGAACCACTTTATTCCTCAATCCTTAATGATCGATGATTGCCACTGGTTGCTCAACATAATTGAGCTTTTTGTCTACTTCGATATCTTCCAGTGGAACAATCATGTCTTCATCAGCTAAAACTTTCTCAGATGAGATACATGGAATGTCGGGTGAATCCCATTTAACTCATTTGGTAATCCAACCTATAGGCCACCTCTCCTACTCGAGCAATGATCGAAAGGGCCTATATCTTTGGCTCAACTTTCCTCGCTCCCTGAATCGGATAATACCATTCCAAGGTGAGGCTTTCAACATAACCCGTCACCCACTTGAACTCGATGGGGTCTGCGTCGTTTATCGGCATACGACTCTGCCTATCTTTAGCTGCCTTCATGAAGGCTTTAATCTTCTCAAGCTTCTCAGTCATAACCTCAATTACCTCGACGCTCCCCAATTCCTTTGACCAATATCCCCAACAAACGGTGTTTGGCATCTCCTACCATATAGCATCTCATATGGTGGCTGCCAATGCTGGCATGATAGTTGTTGTTGTATGAGAATTCAGCTAACGGTAGGTGGTCATCCCGCTTCCCCCAAAATCAATCACACATGCCCGAAACATGTCTTCTCCATGTCTGAATGGTCCTTTCTGACTGACCATCATTTTGGGGATGATAAGTCGTGCTAATATGTAACCTCGTCCCCATGGCGTCGTGGAATTTTCTTCCAAAATTTAGAGGTAAACCGGGTGTCACGATCAGACACAATAGACACCGGCATACCGTGACGAGTTACAATCTCCTTGATGAACAGGTCAGCCAACCTCTCAGATGAATATGTCTCGCGGATCAGTAGGAAGTGAGCACTTTGTCGACAATCACCCATATGCCATCGTACTCTTCGGAGTACATGGCAACTTCATTATGAAATCCATGGTGATTTGCTCCCACTTCCATTCTGGTATATCTAAAGGTTGGATCTTTCCATACGGCTTTTGATGCTCGGCCTTCACTTGCAAACAAGTAAGGCACTTACTCGCCTATCCCACCACATCGCGCTTCATACTCTCGCTACCAATATCCTTCTTCATATCTTGATACATTTTTGTGGCACCAGGGGATGGAGTATCGAGTTTTGTGGGCTTCATCATAATCCCTCACACAGTAGATCCCCGAAACAAGAATCCACACCCGTCCAAATCGAGTTTTAACACCAAGTGTGTTTTCACACTCAATTCCCCAACCAGACCTCTCGTTCTTTTAGAGTTTAGATAATCTTCTTAAATGCCTCATCTTGAAACTTCTTGACTTGCTTCATTGCATCAGAGGTCATGATCAGTTGATATGCTTTCCACGCGAATTGGCTCGAGCCTCTCCTTTCGACTAAGAGCATCAGCCACCACGTTGGCTTTGCCCGGATGGTAATGGATCAGTTGACTTGCTTCAAGCTCTTGTGGTCAGTGAAAGGTGCCTTCGTCCCGTAGAGATAGTGCCTCCAAATCTCAATGCAAAGACCACATCTGCTAGCTCCAAGTCATGAGTGGGATAATTGACCTCATGAACTTTCAACTGTCGGGATGCATAGGCTATAACCTTCCCTCTCTGCATTAATACACACCCCAACCCTGAGTAGGAAGCATCTTAATAAACCACCACATCCTCGCTTCCTTCGGGTAATAACAGACCAGGAGCTTGAGTCAATATTGCCTTTAGCTCCTCGAAAGCCTGCTCTTGTGAGATTGACCCATATAAACTTTGCATCCTTTTGGGTCAATTTGGTTAGTGGAGAAGCGATCTTGGAAAAGTCTTGAATGAACCTTCGATAATATCCCGCCAACCCCAAGAAGCTATGGATCTCGATGGCGTCTTCGGTGACTTCCATTGCATCACTGCCTCCACTTTTGCGGGGTATACCATAATGTCGTCAGGATTCACCACATGACCTAGAATTGAACTTCGCGCAACCAGAACGCGCACTTGGAGAATTTGGCATACAACTTCTCCCTTCTTAATGTCTCCAACACCTCCCAAATGTGACCGGTATGCTCTTCTTCGCTCTTCAAGTAGATCAGAATATCATCAATGAACACGATCACTGATCTATCCAACATCTGCCGGCACACTCGATTCATCAAGTCCATAAAGGCAGCTGGCGTGTTAGTTAGACCAAAAGACATAAATAGGAACTCGTAGTGTCCATAACGCGTACAGAAAGCTGTCTTAGGAATGTCTTGTTCTTTCACCTTCATTTGATGGTAACCAAATCGTAGATCTATTCTCGAGAACCAACTGGCACCTTGGAGCTAGTCAAACAAATCATCAATTCTTGGTAAGGGGTACCGATTCTTCACCGTCAACTTGTTTAGCTCTCGGTAGTCAATGCACATTCGCATACTTTCGTCTTTTTCTTTACAAACAATACCGGAGCACACCCTACGGAGAGATACTCGGTCGAATGAATCCCTTATCCATCAACTCCTGTAACTGGCTCATGAGTTACTTCATCTCAGTGGGAGTAATCGATATGGTGCTTTCGCAACGGGTTGTCTCGCGATCTGGTGGCACGCCGGGTAAGTCTTCCGGGAATACGTCCGGAAAGTCGCACACCACAGGTAACTCAGATAATTGCGGCACCGACGCATCCACATCTTTTACGTAGGCCAAGTAGGCACTACATCCACGTTTCATGCACTTCCCCGCCACCACCATCGAAATCATTTTCGGGATCGTAGTAACGCGATCTCCACAAATCATAATCATACTCCCATCAGACGCAACTAATCGAATCATCTTCTTGCGACATACGATGTTTGCTTCATAGGTTGCTAGCCAGTCCATCCCTCGTACTACATCAAATCCACCTAGGGGCACCACGTGTAACCTAGCAGCAAACCTATGACCTTCTAATTCTATAGCATAGTCCTTTATCACATCAGTAATTCTAGTGGACTTACCAATAGCAGTTTTTACATCGAACGGTTCATGGACATTTCAGGCGCATGGACTATTAAGGCGTATGGACTATTCAGGTGTATGAATACTTAGGTGCATGGGTTATTCGGACGTATGGACACTTAGGCGCATGGGCCACTTGGGCGCATGGGCCTACACTTAGTCGTCCGGCTAATATTTCTAGGCGCATGGACCACTGTTCAGGCGCATGGGCTATACTTAAACATTTCTAAGGCAATTTCAGGCACACGGGCTACTGTTCAGGCACATGGGTTACACTTAAATTCTTCTAAGGCATTCCCAGGAGCATGAGCCTTATCTAGGCGCATGAACCTTTTAGTAACATGTTTCTAGGATGATTTCGAACCCATCATCATACCTATCTGTTCTAAGCTTACCAGGGCTATTCTAAACATGAACAACCTATAAGCATTCAAGAATCATCATCCAACATGCGTAATACATACGGGTATACATACATAAACATTTTAAAAATCAGTTTAATACATGTTCAGCCCCAAAGATAGTTTAAAACAAGTAAAATCCAGGGTCTAGAACTCACCTGGTGCAACTTGGGTGTTTCTTCCTTCTAACCCTTTTGCAACTGAGTTCAAACACTTAAAAACCTCACCAAACACACACACCCGAGCACATACACAAACACATAAGCACATAAACATATAACCAGGATAAAACCAATCATAAATATTTAAAAACTTGAATTCTTACCTTGAATTCACTTTTTCTTCTTCTTCTTTTCTTCAACGAGAGTTCTGCTCTCTTCCTTTCTCTCTCTTTCTAAAACCGAAGTGAAAGTGATGTGAAAAGAGGGTGGGCGGCCATGCCCACCTTTACATCAACTTTTCAAAGATTTTGTTCTTTTGAATACTTTTGGTCCATCCACTTGGACTTTATTGCTTTTCTTTCTTTTATTCTTCATTTCTTGTCCTTTTTAAAATAACCGGGTGTTACACCATCCTAGCTCGGCTTGACTTATTTACAACCCTAACTCTATCCTCTACTTAATTTATTAGCGCAATGGTGTTTAGGATTTCACTTCATAATTTACTAAAATTAAATCCGGCTTGTTAGTCATGAAAAGAAAAATAATTGAGTTTGATATCATTCCACATCATTCTTTTAGATTTTTTTTGGAAAAAAATGTTGATGAAGGACTTATTTACTAACATTAATGGTCTGAAATTTATTATTTACTAAAATGATTAATTTTAAACTTTTTTCCCTCACTTTTAATCTTATTGAATGGAAAATGCTTGTATTTAAGAAATTACTCTTTAGAAAGGTGAAGGAAGAAGTTTTAAAACTTTGTATACGTTTTCTTTCAACGTTTTTGTCAAACCTAAATAATATTTTTATTTTGTTTTATTAAAAATGTTATTATTTAAATAAAACCTAGTTTGTAGGCTTAAAACTGTTTCAAGTAGCACAAATGACACACTAACGCCAGTGACCACAAATACAAAAAAGCACATATTAAAAATAGAAATAAAAAAACGAAAAAATAAAACCGAACCAACAACATAAGTAAAAAGGTTGAACTACGCAGACGGCACATAAAACATACAAAATAATAAGTAAGTCAATCCTAGACCAGCGTTGCAACGGGGCCAATAACGAGAAAAAATAAGTGTAAAAATATTAAACAACACACGCACGCTATGACACATTAACTCGTAAAATTTAAACCTAAATATAAAGCAACAAATTGTAATATATGAAAAATACAGGGGATCAAATTTGAAAGTAAAAAAAATATTGGAGCTTAATTGCAAAAGTTGAGTTAAAAAAATTAAAGATTAAAAAAAGACAAAAGGTGGTACAATCAAATAGAGCAAATGTACAATGTATGATGCATATCAAAGTTAATAATTTGTATATACTAGTAATATTCTTGCGCTTCGCTGCGACGTCATAGTTCACGTTGTATATAATAAAACAAAACGTTAGACAAACAAAAAAACATAAAAAGAATAAACCTAAGATATCTAAAAAGAACAACAAAGAAGTATATAAAATGGGTGAATGAAAATTTACCAAATATAATAATTAGAAAAAAAGAACTAAAAAAGAGAAAATAAAAATAAAAATAAGAAATTAAAAAACGAATAACAAAGGTACAGGAGTAAACATGTACAAACCGGTTTGGGGCCCCAAACCGGTTCGGGTCCCAAACCGAAAACGGTTTGGTCAAACTCGGTCAAAACCGGTTGGCCCCAAACCAGTTCGGGTTCAAACGGTTTCAAAACCTTAAAAATCAAACCTATCAAACCGGTTTCAAAACCTTAAAAATCAAACCTATCAAACCGGTTTGGGTCGGTTTGGAACCGATTCGGGCCCAAACCGTTCGGCCAAACCGGTTTTTTTTTCTTTTTTTTTGTTATATTCAAACGAAATTTTAAACTTTTAATTAAAACATAAAATTTAGAACATTTTATATAATTTATATAATTTAAAACAATTTATATAATTTAAATAATTTTAACATCTTATAACATATATAAAACAATTTATATTATTTAAAAAACTTATAACATTTATAAACATTTAAAACATTTAAACAATTAAACATTTAAACGATTTAAATAATTAAACAATTTATAACATTTATAAACATATATATATTTTACTATTTATTAACAATTTAAAACAATTTAAACATTTTAACAATTATAAATTTAATAATTTAAACATTTAAAACTAAACATTTAACATAGTCGTTTCTTCGTTCGTATTATACTTGTACGTTTATTCCTCGCCACCAGAACCGGAACTGTTACGAAGGTAGTTATCATATGCCGCTTCATCATCAGTCATTCCTGGTGTCAATCCGCTCTCTACCTCGTCCTCGTATAATTCTGCTTCGTATTCCGGTTCTCCTTCAAGCGATCGTTTGTCTTGTACTCTTTCCGCGACATCCAAATAATCTTTCAAGCAAATTGAAATTTCAACTGCTTGTGGAGTGAGTCGAGTCGTCTTATTGATATAATCCTGCCACTAACAGAAAAAGCAGATTCCGAAGCTACCGTAGAAGCTTGGACGGTTAGTAAATCTCGGGCCATGGTGGATAGGATGGGAAATTGATCTTCCTTACCTTTCCACCAAGCCAACAAGTCAAAATTTTTAAATTCATGTGGAGTCATGTCGATAAAAAGTTTGTAAGACCATACCTCCCGAGTTTACTACTCGGAGTGTTACCACGTTGACGTTTATTACATTCATCCCTTAAAGTATTTATAAATCAAACATTGGATCATTCGAACATTTGGCATTTGCCGCATGCCTTAAAGCATCATGGATTTGTGATGTTTCCCCGTATTTTAATAAATAAACATCATAATTTGTTGTAATTGTTTGTTGAAAGTCGCTTTTAAAGTTTTACTATACATTGGTTTACCAACTTCTAAATCCAAATTAAAAGTAATTTTATCAAGTAAAGTTTCAACCCCCGACAAATTTAACAAGGGTTTAAAGCAGCGGCATATGTAATAACGGAAGGCATTTCTTCAAAATATTTTTTAAGTTTTTCTTCATTGGGGGTATCATATCGGAATAAGGTCTACCCCTACACACGACAATTCATTTAATTTTGAAGTCATTAAATAAATTTGGTGTAGTACCATAAACTCCAGAAGACGTGTAGTTGCATTTTTAAAAACTTGAAGCATTTTTGTTACTTCTTCGATGATGGCCCACCCGATGGATGGTAAGAATTTGCCTCCCCCGACTTACCAAACTATTATGAAAGGCTATTAAACTTTTTTTTGTTCAATAGCCTTTTTAAACATGTTACATGTGGAATTCCATCGTGTTGGTACGTCCCAATTCGGACCTAAACATTTAGTATTTGCGTCTTTACAAAACTGCGATATTTAGTATATCTTTGTTGTTACTAAAATATCACGTAACATTCTTTTTAGACAATCTTTAACCGTTTCAATCGTTTTTAAACCGTCTTGCACGGCTAAGTTTATGATGTGCGCAACACATCGACTATGAAAAAACACACCCTCACATATTGGTTTATATTTTAATTTCAAATGATCTATCACAAGAGTGTTGTTTGAAGCATTATCAAAAGATATAGAAAATATTTTGTTTTCTAATTTATACGTTTGAATAACTTTATCAATAAGACAAAAAATGTTTTCGCCGGTGTGAGGATAATCAAACAATTCAAACGCAATCGTATGTTTCATCATTTGCCATGAATCGGGTTCAACCCAATGGGCGGTGACATAAATGTACGAGTCCGGTGAACCGTGAGGTATCGACCAAACATCACTAGTTAAGTTAACACCGGTTTGTAAATTTTCAAAATAAGATATTAATTCATTTTTAGCTTTTTTCCACATTTTTAAACAATCTCTTCGAAGAGTAACATGACTTACATTGGTGTAACGTGGTTGGAGAGTTCGTTGAATGAGTCGAGTCAAACGTTCGTTGTCAAATGTTTGAATGGCAAGCTTTCTTGAATTACAAATTGCGCCATTTGCTCCCGAACCGCATCAACGTTATAAGCCCAAATATTCCTTCGTTTGTCATCGAAGCTTGACCTTGAGAAGGTTCACCTTTTAACGCTTTACAATATTTATTTGCAATATGATTTTTCAACATTGTGTTTGCATCTTTTTTGAAAAACTTATGACAAAACTTGCACCGAGCCTTGTTTGGACCGCTAGCCATTTGACATAAATCGTAATTGCACCATACTTCGGGGTTCCTATTCGTAGGAAGGATTGCTATCATCATGTGCTTGAAGATGCTTCACAACCAACGGATGATTGAGCACTTGTTGAAGCCATTTCAGAGATTTTTGTGAGAGCGTTTTTGAGAGCGTTTTAAACGAAAGTATTTGCGGAGAGCGTTTTTGAGAGCGTTTTTTAGATTTTTGAGAGTAGAGAGTGTTATAAGTTATTGTGATTCAACCAAAACATCAAATACATATATATAGTAACCTAGTGGGGGTATAATGGTAAAAAACTGTCAAAAATTGCAAAAAACGGCTATATAGCCGTTGGGTAACGGTAACCGTTTGAAAACCGGTTTGGCGGACCGGTTTGGAACCGGTTTGGCGGACCGGTTTGGCGGACCGGTTTGGAACCGGTTTGGAGGACCGGTTTGAACCGTTTGAAAACCGGTTCGGTTTGAAAACCGGTTTGAAACTTGGAAAGGTTAAACCGATCAAGAACCGGTGGTTTGGGCCCGGTTTGAAAACCGGTTGGGCCTCAAACCGGTTCCGGTTTTTTTGGCCGAACCGGTTTTTTTGGCCACCTCTATACAGGAGTAGGTCCTAGGGATTCAAACATGGGTTTATATTAAGCACTCTATCAACAAAAGTTTAAATAAAAAACGTCGATTAAAGAACAAAAAAAACCTAGTTACCAAGTGTCACGTGGCATAACGATCATATCCGCTACCCATGATTTATCAGATTCTGGATTGGTACGCCAATGAATTTTCATTCAACACCACTAACAACTGTAAACAATCGTTAACGCATAGTAAACTGCAGTTTATACAGTACATGATAGTTTACTAGTTTACACATTGTAAACTGCAATTTATAATATTTTAACGAAACATTGCTTAATCTTGTCGAATTTAGAAAAGTAAACTGCAGTTTATACATGTAACTTTTGTTTATCATCTTCTTAACAATATTTTTTGATAAGTGTATTAAATATTCTTTTAATTGTATTAATAATGAATATTTTAGTCGAAACAATGAATGAACATATTCTAATACTAATAAAATTAATAAATTGTATCAACAAATTACTATTGCAAAAACACAATCGTAGCATACTAATCCAAATAAAAAGACCAACATTATTTAAAAAGACCAACATTATTGTTTTTAGGTAAGGTGTGACGGTATCCTTCTATCTACCCACTTACATGGTTTTCCATCTGGCTACATTACTATTTTTGTAAATAGTCACAGTGTTGTTATCATAGACATCAGATATGACCCTCTAAGCGTATAGAGACAAAGTGACATCCATTATATGAGCATTGTAACTATTGGTGTTGCATGAACCATCATGTAACTAAAATAGAATGATAAAGTCATAAAACTATCCAACATAATAATAAAGTCATAAAACTAAAACAAATCTTTCAACATAATGATAAAGTTGTAAAACCATTCAACATAGTGATATAGTCATACAACTAAAAAAAATCATTCAACATAATGATAAAGTTAGAAAAACCATCTAATATGATAAAAGAAAATAGCAGTTCATTAAAATTTAATATTGTTTACTCTAGGGTCTTGAGGATGGTCCTGTTGTGGGGGCCACTACCACTGTGGTGGCGAAGGTACGACTGGGCCTCCCATACTCTGATGTTGGTCATACATCCACCGACTCCAATGATCTTGATGTTGACATCTTGAAAGGTACATATGAATTGTATAAAGCTGGGTCAACAGGGATTGATGTATCAACATACGTTAAAGTTAAATTGAACTAATGCAAATATAATATTGAATTAAAAAGGAATATAAATTTTATATTCACCTGGTTTTGAAGAGAAATCCTCTTAAACATCTGTTGAATATTCTCTTCATCTGCTTTACCACGTCCTTGCCCACGCACATGACGACATCCTTGACCTTGGTATAGACCATGCTCTTCTTGCCATATGTGATCGTCAAACTTCTCATCCTTGGCGTTATCCAGTGGTGGCAGAACCCATATATGATCACCATGTACAAACCTCCACCCATAGCCCTCAAATTCTCTAATCATACCCATCCGATCTAAGTTATGATGATCAACAAACCCACACTTTAGATCAGGCTGGGGCATGATGGACAGGTTCTCAGGAGTTAGGACATCTAAGGCTCGAGCCATGCGCGTCACATATGTACCTCCACAAATATGCCCAGACTTCTTGGCACTTATGCAAGTTATGAAATAATTGGCGAGATACCGATACTATAGGCTAGGTTGCACGGTCTCCTTCGTATCAAACAATAGTCATCTTACGCCAGCTATACTATGCGCAATAACTTGATGGAGGTATTTATGTAATGGGTCTCTCAACAAAGTGGCTTTTGTTTTGTTTTAAGCCTGGTACGCACCCTCACAAATCTCTTGCCAAAACCCCTCTTGAGTTACAGTGAAGGATATATAATAAGGGCATGCAAAAAATCCAAATGTCTAGTCTCCTAATCCGTATATAGCTCAATCAAAACACCAAAGCCAGCAATTAAGAGAACAATACCTTGTTTTTCCGCCAAACATGAATGTGATAGTATGCTCGTAACTACAATCCAAAACACAAAATAAAATGACATAAAACTACTTGACTAATGACAAATAACATTTAACAAAAAACCATACCTAACATCATTGATGGATCTCCGAAACTCGTATATAGAAAAAAACTCTAAACAGAGCTCACGGTATTGTTTTCCTTGGATATCAAAAAACTTATCCCAATGTCATGTCATCATTGAACGTTTCTAAACTCACCAACCTCCTGTAACACTATAAGATATTATGCATAAGCATTCAAATTCTTTACATAGTAATTTTTCAAGCTTTTTGGCAGGTTCCGACCGCGGAGTAAACTGAAGCCATGGATGGTTCTTTACATCTACTACCACGTCATCATCGGAAGATGAATCCAATGATCTAGTTAAACACTTTACACGATGATGGCTGGTAGATGCCATAATACCTATAAAGAATGTAAAATGCATAAATTAGAGTTAAAACATATATATATATATATATATATATATATATATTATATATATATATATATATATATATATGTTCTTATTATGTATAAAATTTTTAAGTGTATATAACTAACAGATAATTAACTAGATATAAGTTATACATATAAATATAGATTTACTGACGTGTCCATGTTGCATTTTAACATGGCCATATCGGAATCAATTCAAGCTTACATGTCTGATGTACGACATGGCCATGTCCTTTTATGACATGTTCATGTTCGGCGCAGATCTCACTTTTAAAACCTAAATTGACCCTCATTTCAAACATACAACTTTGGGGGTTAAAAACCCTAGTTCTCTTCACCCCTCAAAACTATTTAGAGCATTTATTGAAGCAAAAGAAGTCAAGATTGAAGATCAAACACTCTGAAGAAGAATCTAACATACAACCCATCTACCTTGATTTGTTTCAATAATATTTTCATCTAACCATGTATCTTTTTTATTATTCAAGTTTCTTGGGTGTGTTTGTAGTTAACATGAGCTAAAACTCTTGATTCACTAAGATTAGATGATTTTAGCTAACTTTGATGACGTATATGTCGTTTTTTATGATGATTATGTTGATGACTTTAATACGGTCTTGAATCTTCTTCAATGGTTATGATGTTTGTTTGACTTGATTGTATGTTAAATCTTGTGAGTATCTTGACCATATCATGTTGAAAAACCGTATGTGCTAGGATATTCATGGCATTTGACTAGAAATGGTGGATGGGAATCAGAACAAGTATGATTGTTATTCAAATGTGCATCCTGTGTATATGCTTAGAAAGGCCATTACATTTGTTATGAATTCCTCATATCATTGTGTATGTGTGATTATGGTTTCCTAGCGTAAATTTGTAGTTCATATATTTGTGGTATGATATTCACAAGTTGGAGGACTACATGATTTTATTTACATTACATGATTAAACGTGGTTGGTATGTGTTTATCGTATTAGTTTTCCAAATAATCATGGTATTAAATAACCTTAACAAGAGTTTAGTCCATATTTATATTTAACATAATTGTATGAGTGGTTTTTCATGAAATGACTTTAGTGGTTACTATGTTAACATCATTTTAACTTTTCAAAAAGTCATATGATTATGTAACATTGATGGAGGTCTAGTTTATTTCCATGTTACACTTGTATAAAATGATATCATCATAAATTTGTGTATGTTATCATTGTTTGGTTAGGTGGATTCAAAGTCTAAGTGAATATTCCATTTGCTTGATTATCTTTATTATTTCTATCCATATTTATCTATTTTTAGTTTAAAATATAAAAACACCAAATCATCTATCTTTTCAAACTAAATAATAACAAAAGTTTACTATTAGTAGCATCATATCCTTGGATTGATACTTGGTTCTTGCTAAAATATGCTACATATACGGTAGATACATTTGCCTATTTGTTGTGTGTTTTAATTTTAAGATAAATATAATTTTTATAAATTTAAAAGCAAGTGTTATGAAAATCATTAATATATATATATGGTGTTGCTCTTTACACCCTAGTCTACTAGTATCTTACGCCACAATCATTTATTATTATCTAATGATGAATTAACTCAGCATTAAAAACCTTCTAACTACTCATTAATTATTAATTCTGAATTACATTCATTGATTATTATTTAAGAAAATAAATATTCTTTTAATTGAAAAAACCCTCACGTCTTCTAAACAAATTAAATTAAAAATATGTATATGCATGCGTACATAAGTAGTTTTTGGAAAATTAATGTTTCTTTTCAAATTAGATTCATGCTACAGTAATAATTATTATATAAGGGCTAATAAATCATGTATACAAATTTTATTATATGTTATACAATTTTTATACAAACTATTAGTAGGGCTTTTAAATCGTTTGTCACTGTAACTCGCTTGCAATCGCTTGGAAAATAACCGGAACATGCCCACACAATTTCGACTTGGTTGTAAACAAGTCGATAAGATCGAATTGTTATTAAATGAGCAAAGCACAAACAAAGGTGTGATCAACTCGATTCAGATTGGATTATATTTAAACTTTATAACCTATTACTATAAGTATATTTTTGAAACATTTAATAAAAGCACACATACTTTCTCTTGCTAAAATGGATAGGATACATCGAAAAGAAAAATAGACAAAGTGTAATATGTTTGTTAATAAATACCAAAATAAACTAATCAATAATATTTTGATAAATATTTTCAACTATCACCCATTTATACTAATTTCACAAACACTTGAAAAACTATGTTTTGTTTTCTATTAAATTTATTGGTTAATTATATATGTGTAAGAGTTAATGAGTGAATGTATCATTTACTTCTTTATTAATTACTATCTTTAGTAAACCCGTGTATTACACGGGTTGAATAAATAAAATATTAAAATAATAAATTTATTAATTATAAAATGATATTTTAAGATATATGATACGATTAAAATTAAGTATTAGAAATGACTATAAATAATAAAACAGTGATATTAAATTTTTAAAATATTTTAAATTTATTTAAAAATAAATATTTTATTTTAAAACAAACCGTATAAAAATTTTACTTTTAAAAAATTCCTTATTACAACTCCCAAATTTGTTTATTTTTTGTTTTAAAAAATCAACTTATTAAAAATATCAATTAAAATATATTAAAATATTTTATTAGTAATTAAGGTAATTATTTAATAAGAGAGAGATGCGAGAAAAAATTAGTGAGAATGATTATAGCTAACACGTGACACCCTAATTACCTTTTTATTATTATAGTAAGATAATATAAGATAGTCATTTGATCCTAGATTTCAATTTGCTTTGGTAAAGAATAATTTTGATTGGTTTGTTTTAATCAAACATTTGTTTTAATCAAATAGAATTAATGTCTAGACTAGGGTGTAAATAAAATTTAGGCCATGGTGTATTTAGAAAAAAACCATATATATATATACACACCAACACACATCAAGTGTAATTTATACTTCGTCGTTAATGTCTTGTCATATAGGTAGCTACGAAATTAAATGCCTAATGGCCAATAAAGGTAAACGACCGTCTACCTATGCAAAGTGCAGTTTATTAAGTCAAACTGGTGTCCCATGACAGGTCCTATGATTTATAAATGTTCGCCTCTACACAATTAAATATAGTTTAAAATTACAATTATGAGAAGACTTATATTGGGAAATATCTCCATAAAACGTATTTTTATGTGTAATATACGTTCTTTTATCATGTTAGAAAACTAAAAAGTAAAATTAATTACAAAACCTTGAATGAAATAAATGACATGGAACACAAAATTGGTGCTTTTATTTTAATTTAAATTTTAAACTATATATTCATTAATATAATAAACATTCACTCACACACTCATCGATTTGAGCTCTATTCCTCATTTTTCTTCTCTGCCATTCGATAACAATTATCCTATTATAAAGCTATCTATGGCACTGGTCGGAATTTAATATTTTTTCGAGATGATAGGTGACATGGAGTTTTAAATATTATATATACTATAATTTTAATGTATCACACCGAAATTTCTACTTAAACGGAAGGAAAAGAAAATTAAATAGAAAGAATAGAAACTTTGCACAAGTGGAAGGAGAAAAAGTATACAAAGTACACATCTTATTATTTTAAGATATTAAAGGACATGGTCGCCCAAATCAAGCAGAAAGCTGCTTTGATCTCGGAGGAAGAAGAAGACAGAGAGAGAGCCCGGTTTTAGAGAGAGAAACAGGAAGAAGAAGTTGAAAAAGGTAAGTCTTCTCTTGTTTGAGCTCGGTTTCAGTTGAGTATTGAGTTCTTGACCGAAGTTCCGGTTGTTTAGAGTTTACTTTCGGGATTCAAAGAGCTGAATCGAAGTGGGTCTTGAACTGGAAAAGTGCTGCTCAAAAGCAGCTCAAGGTGAGTTTCTAAAACCCCTCTTTTACTGATTTTCAACTGATTTGGGGCTATTATGCATACGATATAAGCATCTTTTAAAGAAACTGTGGGTTTACAGCTTTATGTACGTATGCATGTTATAGTGTTGATTATGGGTTAGAGATGACGTATAGCATGCTTAGATGGCCTTAGTATGTTAGATCTGTGTTTGGGTATGCTTAGAATGATAATCGGTGAAATTGGTAGCATAGAAAATATTTCAGAATGTCTGATGAACATGAACAGTGGTTCATGCGCCCAAACAGTTGTCCATGCGTCCAGCATGAGAGACCAGACACCTGTGTTGGCCATGCACCCAAGAGTGGGTCATACGCCTGAATAGTGGCCCATGCGTCCAGCATGTTGGCCCATGCGTCTAAGTATTGGCCATGCGCCCAAGTGTTGGCCATGCGCCCAAGTGTTGGCCATGCGCCCAAGTGTTGGCCATGCGCCTAAATAGTGCCCATGCGCCCAAGTGATGGAATGGCTAAGTATGGACCATGCGCCTAAACAGTGCCCATGCGTCCCAGTGAATGAAACTGCTAAGTATTGGCCATGCGCCTAAACAGTGCCCATCCGCCCAAGTTCTTGAAACGACTAAGTGTTGGTGATGCACCTGAACAGGGCAGAAACGCCCAAACAGTGCCCATGCGCCTAGACTGTTTTGTACTTAGAATTTTTATGCTCATGCGCCTGGAAGGACCCATGCGCCCACTTTGGACTTGAGATTTTCTAAGTGGATTTCAAGGGGTAAAATAGGGAGATAAGCCTGGTTATGATGATATGGCTTATGTTTGATGTGTGTTATGCATGTATGATGTGCCTGTATTGGTGATGGTGTATGTTTATGATTATGTGTTTGTTCCTTTTTATGTATGTATGTCTTCCCTTGGCTTTGCGTTGAACATTAATAATGTAATGAAAGTATTATGTAACGTAAAGTGGAAGATAATGAAAAGAGAAACGTAATGAATGAATGCGTGCATGAATAAATGAATGAATAAAAGAGAAAGTATAGAAAGGCTTGCAAGCATATGTATGAGGTGAGCGACTGTCACACCCTCAATTTCCACAAACGGGGTTTTACCGTTAGGCGTGTGACATACCAGGATCTCAGACACGGTCATATCAAACAACACTATATGAATTTAAAAGTAAACGTTTGAATTAAACCCATAGCAGCATAACTGAAATCAATAATAGTGCGGAAGCGAATAACGAAATGTAAACAATACTGAAAGTTGTAAGTACTAAGTCAAAACTAAATGTTCAATGCAAGTAATAATGTTTGATGATGCATGTCCTGAGTGCGTTTCTTAATCATGCATCATAAGCTTAAGCGTTCCTGTTACCTGAGAAAACATGTTAAAGTATGTCAATATAAAGTTGGTGAGTTCACAGGTTTTATCACAGATAAAAGTGTTTGTAACTGTTCGAATGGTATAGTAATTAAAGCATATCGATAGGTAGCTAGCCTATAATCAAGTTACTTAGTGTTTCGAACCGAGGCTGACTGTTTGTATGTTCGTATGTTCGTATTTTTGTTGCCTCCCGTCACGTCTCACCAGACAGTGACAAATGTTAAGTCAATAATGCACCCGTTTGACCTCCAGTCAAGCTAGCGCGACTAGCCCGGGCGGGTTTGTCAACCCAGTAATACTACTCAGAATTACCTCGCTACACATTACTAACGGTTCGAGAATGTAAGGACTTTTCAAGAATGTTTGCACTAACGTAACAGGCAATATCAATAATACTAAAACCATTTTGTAAATATGTTTGCATGTTTCCTCCCCCAAAAAGGAAAGAATGTAAAATAGGGGCCGTGAAGACTCACCTTGAATGCACAGCAGAGAAATAATGTTCGAGCAACAGTTAAGGTTTCGGTTAACCTGTGTTTCATTCCGTGTACATAAAATTAATATAAATTATTAAAAAATATATAACAACTGTTCGGTTTCGCGTTCGCGTTTCGGTTACGATGTCGGTTATCGATACAGACTAACAATACCCATGTTCACGTGCACAAACAAACCCCAAGTCATATTCAGTCTATCAGACGTAATTATCACGTGAAAAGGATACTCTTTCTATAATTTAATCATACGCCCCGTATATATACATACATATATATATATATATACGTATGCTCTAATATATAAATTACTACATATATATATTATGCACGTACACTCACATGTGACATTCATATTCAATTATATTCGCGAATTCCCCATGCACGTAACATCCATATATATATAAATACATATATTCGATAATGCAACAAGTACATACATACATGCAAGAACCTAATGCGCCTAATGTTTATCCTCATGCGCCCACTTACTATTATACCTATACCAATATAAAATAAGTAACTTTTGTGTCATGCTCCCAATGCGACCTGCCTTGTCTTCATTCGCCAACTACAACATACATTCATATACACATTCATACACATCTCATGCACATGCAACCCACTAACTTAAAAGGAAATTCCCGTATATATATATTATATACACACTCATGCGTCCACACACACACACCAAATAAGTAAGCAATCCCATATGCCCATAACAAGTAGGCAGGCGCCTATTGAAATTCTATGCATACATACACACGCCTGCATACATACATACAGAACATATATGTATATACAGACCCATGCGCCTATATCCAACCGTTCTAATCCCACCATCGAGACGTCCATGCACATACAAGACACCACACACAAACCCATCAACACATACATACCCGCCACATACCCATTATGTATATACCTATATGATCGCATCACGTATGGCTGCTATATATATATATATATATATATATATATATATTATATATATATAATATATATAACATCACCGAATCATGTACACAACCACAATCGGACCACATTCACAAAGGCTTCGACGGTTAACAATTTTTACACACAAGAACGCACACAACTTTATATATATAGGCATATATTTCACCTTCTCAGAACCTCATTCATATCTTATACATACGCAGGATACACACATTCTATATATACATACGCAGAGCATATACATGCATACATATGCGCGGAACCACACATATATATACATACATACGCAGAGCATATACATGCATACATATACGCAGAACTACGCATATCTATACATACATACGCCGAGCATATACATGCATACATATACGCAGAACTACACATATCTATACATACATACGCGGAGCATATGCATGCATACATATCCGCAGAAACCCACACATATATATACCTGCGCAGAACCACACATATTTACATACGTACGCAGAATCACACATCTATACATACCTACGCAGGATCCACACACATATGCATTCATACGATACATACGCAGATTTCACACATCTATACATTCTATCGTAGAACATACGCAGCACGAACATACCCATACGTACGCAACAATACATATATAAATACACATATGCAGCAGAATATGTATATATACCTATACATCGCACATACATATAACAAAGAACACACACGTGCACATAACCGAACACCAAATCGCGACAATAACCAAACCGAAACGGAACGGAATGAAGTTTAGGACGAGCGGTTACCGGCGAAACAATGAACGGCGAGACGACGGCAACCAGCGGTGACTAACGGCGGCGAATTGTCGTCGAGAGAGGAAGATGAAGGCTCGAATGGGGTAGGGTTTCGGGGATGATTCTGCGATAGAGGGGGAGCCGTGGGTGGGGGATTGGTTATTATATAATAATTGGATTTCTTTAAATAACACAATGGCCCCTCTAAATTAGTCTAATTCACAATTAAGTTAACTAACTTAGTTTAGTTAATTGTAAGTTAATTGTTAATGATAATAATAATAGTAATAATGGTAATAACAATAATACTAAAATCGATATCCTTAAATGATAATAAGGATGACTAACTAGCGATTTGTGGAGCAATGTTAAATAATGGAAATGAGATTAACCAAAAATATACGGGGTGTCACATCATCCCCTTGTAAAAAAAGTTTTCGTCTCGAAAATTAAAATGTTACGTGGTCAAGGTACGAGATTTAGTTAGGTTTGGTGGTTCGTAACGTGTCGGACATGTAATGTTTTGGCAGGATTGTGACATCATCCCCTTGTTGAAGGAAATTGCGTCTCGAAATTTAAAGGAAAGATATCTCCAGAGTGAATACCTTACGAAGTAGACGTCTGATTGTTGAACAGTTGTGGATACTTCTTCTTCATCTGATCTTCGCGTTCCCAGGTAAATTCTGGTCCACGCTTTGAGTTCCATTGGACTTTGACAATAGGGATGCGACTATGTTTGAGTGTCTTGACCTCTCGGTCCATAATTTCCACTGGTTCCTCGATGAAACGTAGTTGTTCGTCAATATGTATTTCGTCTAACGGAACGACGAGAGTCTCGTCTGCAAGGCATTTCCTCAGGTTTGAAACATGAAATACATCGTGTACTCCACCGAGTTCTTCGGGTAGGTTCAGTTGATAGGCTACGGGGCCAACCCGTTTGACAATCTCAAACGGTCCCACGTACCTAGGGTTTAGCTTTCCACGTTTCCCGAAACGAATTACACCCTTTCGAGGTGACACTTTCAAAAGTACCTTGTCACCGATTTGAAATTCCAACGGTCGGCGACGTTTGTCAGCATAACTCTTCTGTCGGTCACGTGCTGCTGCCATGCGGTTACGGATTTGTACGATCTTCTCAGTCGTCTCATGTACCAGTTCAGGACCGGTAAGTTGACTTTCTCCAACTTCCGCCCAACAAATAGGTGATCGGCACTTACGCCCATACAGTGCCTCAAATGGCGCAGCTTTGATCGACGTGTGATAACTGTTATTGTAAGAAAACTCAACTAGCGTAAGTGAGTTTCCCACTGCTGCTGCCGAAGTCAATCACGCAGGCGCGTAACATGTCTTCCAAAGTCTGGATCGTACACTCACTCTGGCCATCCGTTTGGGGATGATATGCAGTACTCATGTCTAGCCGGGTACCCAATGCTCGTTGTAATGATAGCCAGAAGTGTGAGGTAAATCGAGCGTCACGATCGGAGATGATAGAAATTGGTACCCCGTGCCGAGAGACTATTTCTCTCAGGTAGATGCGAGTTAACTTCTCCATTCTATCATTCTCTCTAATTGGTAGGAAGTGTGCCGATTTCGTCAATCGATCTACATTACCCAAATGGTATCGCATCCGCTGGGTGTTCGTGGCAGTTTTGTGATGAAATCCATAGATATCTGCTCCCACTTCCATACTGGAATTTCTGGTTGTTGTAGTAAACCAGATGGTCGTTGATACTCCACCTTAACCTTAGAGCAGGTTAAGCATCTGCTTACGTAAGTGGCAATGTCAGCTTTCATGTTTGGCCACCAGTGAAGGACTTTTAGATCGTGATACATTTTGTCTGAACCCGGATGAATCGAATATCGTGACTTGTGAGCTTCGTCCATTACCAGCTCTCGTAGGTCTCCATATAAGGGAATCCATATTCGGTCCATGAAGTATCGAATTCCGTCTGATTTAGTTTCCAGTTGTTTCTCCATGCCTCGTAGTGATTCAGTTTTCAGGTTCTCGTCTTTCAAAGCTTCAAGTTGAGCATTACGTATTTGGTCGGGTAATCCAGTGTGAATGGTGAGTTGCAATGCTCGAACTCGTTTTCGCTTAGGTGTTTCCTTTCGACTTAGGGCGTCAGCTACTACGTTAGCCTTACCCGGATGATATTTGATTGCACAGTCGTAGTCGTTCAACAACTCGACCCAACGACGTTGCCTCATGTTCAGCTCCTTCTGTTCGAAAATGTGCTGAAGACTCTTGTGATCAGTATAAATGGTGCATTTGGTACCGTACAAGTAGTGTCTCCATATCTTGAGAGCAAACACAACGGCTCCCAACTCTAAGTCGTGTGTCATGTAGTTCTTCTCGTGAACCTTTAACTGTCGGGAAGCGTATGCGATCACCTTCTCGCGTTGCATTAGCACACAACCGAGACCTTGAATAGAAGCATCGCAATACACCACAAAATCTTCGGTTCCCTCGGGTAAAGACAATATCGGTGCCGTGCAGAGTTTCTATTTTAAGAACTGGAATGATGATTCCTGCTTGTCACCCCAACTGTATGCAATGCCTTTTTGCGTTAACGTTGTAAGTGGTTGGACGATCTTCGAAAACCCTTCAATAAATCGTCGGTAATATCCAGCCAATCCAAGAAATTGCCGTACCTCCGTCGGGGTCTTTGGCGTAGCCCAGTTCTTGATAGCTTCTATCTTTACTGGATCGACATGTATGCCCTTCTCATTGACCACATGGCCCAAGAATTGGACTTCCCGAATCCAGAAGTCACACTTCGAAAACTTGGCATACATTTCTCTTGTTTAAGTAATTCCAAAATCAATCGAAGGTGTTCCTCATGCTCCTCCTTGTTCTTTGAGTATATCAATATGTCATCGATAAAAACAATGACAAAATTGTCCAGGTAGGGTTTGCACACGCGGTTCATAAGATCCATGAACACCGCTGGTGCATTGGTCAATCCAAAGGCATCACCAAAAACTCATAGTGACCGTAACGAGTTCTGAATGCTGTCTTTGATATGTCCTCCTCTCGGACTCTCAGTTGATGATATCCTGATCTCAAATCTATCTTGGAATAGAAACTCGACCCTTGAAGTTGGTCAAATAAATCGTCGATACGGGGAAGAGGATAACGATTCTTAATCGTCACTTTGTTCAGTTCACGGTAATCGATACACATGCGAAAAGTCCCATCCTTTTTCTTGACAAACAGGACTGGGGCTCCCCATGGTGATGAGCTAGGTCTGATAAACCCTTTATCCAAGAGTTCTTGTAGTTGAGTAGACAGTTCTTCCAGTTCTTTTGGAGCTAGTCTATACGGTGCTCTTGCAATAGGTGTGGCTCCAGGCGTCAAATCAATCTGGAACTCGACCTGACGATGTGGTGGAAGACCAGGTAAGTCTTCAGGGAAAACCTCAGGAAAGTCACGAACAATAGGGATATCCTCGATTTTCTTTTCTTCGATAGTCTTTTCTGTGATCATAGCTAAAATAGCGGTATGACCTTTACGTAAATACTTCTGAGCTTTCATGTACGATATAATGCCAGAGACTACACCACTTTTATTGCCCTGAACGGATAAGATTTCCCCACTGGGAAGGGGTACCCGAATGATTTTCTCACGACAGAAAATCTCAACTTGGTTTTTGGATAACCAGTCCATGCCGACAACCACGTCAAAACTACCAAGTGTAACAGGCATAAGGTCTATTTCTAACTTGTGTCCTGCTAGTTCTAGGATACATCCTTTTAGGATATGAGTTGCCTCAATCAATTTACCGTCAGCTAGTTCTACTGTGTAACTAGGTTCCATTTCAGTCAAGGTTACATTTAGAAGTTTGCTAAATTTGGTAGATATGAAACTCTTATCGGCACCGGTATCAAATAATACTGAAGCAAAACAGTCATTCAGAGGAAACGTACCAGTGACCACGTTTTGATCATTTCTCGCCTCGCCAGAACCAATCACGAAAGCTCGACCTCTGGTGCCATTTCCATTGTTGTTGTTTCCAGTATTACCCCTGTTCCCATCCTTCAGTTGTGGACAATCCTTACTATAGTGGCCCTCTTTACCACATTCAAAACAGCCTCTAGTCATTTCACCCTGTCGTTGTTGATGTGGTTGTTGCTTGGTCATCAGTTCACCCCTACAGTCTTTAGCAGCATGGCCCATTCTTCCACACCTTTGACAACGAAAACGATTACACTGGCCATGATGATGAAAGTTACATTTGTTGCACTTTGGATACTTGCCCACATAGTTACTTGATCCCTGACCATTGTTGTTGTTGTTTTGGTTATTGTTGGTGGAGCTTCTGGAAGAGTCAAACTTTCTGGCTTGTTGTTGCTGAGTGTTGTTCGAGTTTGAAGACTTGCCGGTGGTACTTTCCCATTTTCGCTTATGGTCGGATGAGCTAGATGTAGTGCTACGTTTAGGCAGAGTGCCCTGCGCCACCGCCTGATCGTGAGTCTGTGAGCTAGTCGAATAGCATGCTGAATAGTCTCAGGTTCCGCAGCTATGACACTAGCTTGAATCTGAGGAGCTAACCCATCAATATACCTCTCTATCCTTTTGTAGTCTGGGTCTACCATCTGAGGACATAAAGTAGCCAACTCGTGTGAACGAGTCGTATATTCCTCAATGTTAGAGCCAACCATTTTAAGATTTCAGAATTCACTTTCCAGCTTCTGGACTTCATTCCTCGGGCAGTATTCTTCCTTCATCAGCTTCTTGAAATCATTCCATGGTAGGTTATTAGCAGCCTCAAGTCCTAATGTCTGGACTTGTGAGTTCCACCAAGTTAACGCTGGCCCTTATAATGTGCCAGATGCATACTTGACACGGTTCCCAACAGGACAATTGCACATGGCAAAAACCGACTCAAGTTTCTCCAACCAGCGTAGCAATGTGACAGCACCCTCAGAACCACTGAAAGAGTGAGGCTTGCAGTCCATAAACATCTTGAAGGTGCAGACTGAGGGACCTTGATTTAGATTCTGGTTGTTCTGGTTCTGATTGCGGGTCTGCTCATAAGCTGCAAGTGCGTCGGCTACACGCTCATTGATGATGGCATCCAGTTCAGCTTGAGTCATGTTGACGTTTCCCCGCCCACTCGGGCGTCCAGGTCTTCTTCCAGACATGATTCTTCAATTCACAGTACACAAATATGAGAAAATATAATATATAGTCATCATAATGTACGATATAAATAATCATGTATTTCACAAAGCCACAACAACCAAAAAAAATCAAATAATAATCTTCGATGAAAATAAATTGTAAGGAGTACAATATTCAAATCAAATGATCAAAATTCAAAATATATATCAGTTGGATGGGAACAACCCTTCCCACCTAGGTTAAGGAAATGACATGAAATGCTTAGGTCTCGTCACCAGCTGAAGAGATAACTAATGCTGCATCTTCTTCATCATCTTCTGGAACCTCCTATATGATCGCATCACGTATGGCTGCATATATATATATATATATATATATATATATATATATATATAATATCACCGAATCATGTACACAACCATAATCGGACCACATTCACAAAGGCTTCGACGGTTAACAATTTTTACACACAAGAACGCACACAACTTTATATATATAGGCATATATTTCACCTTCGCAGAACCTCATTCATATCTTATACATACGCAGGATACACACATATCTATATATACATACGCAGAGCATATACATGCATACATATGCGCGGAACCACACATATATATACATACATACGCAGAGCATATACATGCATACATATACGCAGAACTACGCATATCTATACATACATACGCCGAGCATATACATGCATACATATACGCAGAACTACACATATCTATACATACATACGCGGAGCATATGCATGCATACATATCCGCAGAAACCCCACATATATATACCTGCGCAGAACCAACATATTTACATACGTACGCAGAATCACACATCTATACGTACCTACGCAGGATCCACACACATATGCATTCATACGATACATACGCAGATTTCACACATCTATACATACCTATCGTAGAACATACGCAGCACGAACATACCCATACGTACGCAACAATACATATATAAATACACATATGCAGCAGAATATGTATATATACCTATACATCGCACATACGTACAACAAAGAACACACACGTGCACATAACCGAACACCAAATCGCGACAATAAACCAAACCGAAACGGAACGGAATGAAGTTTAGGACGAGCGGTTACCGGCGAAACAAGTGAACGGCGAGACGACGGCAACCAGCGGTGACTAACGGCGGCGAATTGTCGTCGAGAGAGGAAGATGAAGGCTCGAATGGGGTAGGGTTTCGGGGATGATTCTGCGATGGAGGGGGAGCCGTGGGTGGGGGGTTGGTTATTATATAATAATTGGATTTCTTTAAATAACACAATGGCCCCTCTAAATTAGTCTAATTCACAATTAAGTTAACTAACTTAGTTTAGTTAATGTAAGTTAATTGTTAATGATAATAATAATAGTAATAATGGTAATAACAATAATACTAAAATCGATATCCTTAAATGATAATAAGGATGACTAACTAGCGATTTGTGGAGCAATGTTAAATAATGGAAATGAGATTAACCAGAAATATACGGGGTGTCACAGCGACTCTGTGTCGCAACAGACTCGAAAGAGGCCCTTGTCGCGTATCCCGGTACTATGTCAGTCTTCGGATATGAGTCGAGGGTTTGTGTGTCAAGCCCCGGCACAGTATCAGTCTTCGGACATGAGTCGGGGGTATTGCATGAGACAGGATACAGATTTGCGTACTCCGGTACTGTGTCAGTCTTCGGACATGAGTCGGGGGTTTGTGAGCAGGCCCCGACACAGTATCAGTCTTCGGACATGAGTCGGGAGTATTGCATATAACGAAAGTGACGGAGGATGAGATCCGTGTCGCGTATCCTGGTACTGTGTCAGTCTTCGGACATGAGTCGGAGGTTTGTTTACCGACCCCGGCACAGTATCAGTCTTCGGACATGAGTCGGGGATATTGCATGAGACGAGATAATGAGGTGAGCGACTTTGTGTTGCAACAGACTCGGTTAGAGTTCAATCCTTGTGATTGACTCATATGGGATCTTTGTCACGTATCCCGGTGCTATGTCAGTCTTCGGACATGAGTCGGGGGTTTGTGAGCAGGCCCCGGCACAGCATCAGCTTTCGAGCATGAGATACTGCATGAGACAAGATTCGAGTAATAAAGAGTAATGAACGAAAGATCATGTATGAAAGAATGAATGCTAGAATGAACGTAAATGAATTATCGTAATAATGTACAGAATAGGATCCTTGTCATTCGACCTCAGTAATCGTGGCTGAGTGCCACGAAGAGGGTAAAGTCTGACCGGATCGAGAAGGAGAAGTGAACGATAATGTAATACGTTGAATGAACAAAGCTAATGAACGTAATGACGAAGATAATAATGATATTATCTTTATGTACGTTGATGCATGATCACGAACGGTTGTAAAGTATATTATGTTTTGAAATAAAGAAAAGAACGGTTTTAACAGAGAAAAGTATGTTTTATTATAAAACTAGAACTCCCTCAGCGTCGCTGACTTTTGTGTGCATGATAGTTGGCAGGTATATGTTGATGCTGAGGAGTTGCAGGCATGGATGCATAAGCTACTAGGAGTGTTTTGGGGCTGGCATCTATATTTTGACATGTCATGTATTTTGAGATGAAAACAGATGTTGTAATTGACATGTTTTTAGTTATTAATGAATGTTTTACATTCCGCTGCAAAATTATTGTACATTTTATAATGTTTTATGTGCGATGAACCACCAGCTGTAAGCGTCCCGGGAACGGGGCCTTACATTTAAGATGTGGGTACCTACAGTTTTTAATATTATATATACTATAATTTTAATATTTTGGGGTGTTTACGTTTTTAGAGGCCTAAAACGAAAATAAAATCGAAGAGCTTTTAAAACTCTATCTTTAAAAACTCTCATGTTTTGAAGCATAAGCACGAGTTGATTCATAATTCCTAAAAGAACTTATTTAAAGCAAATACTAACTGATTCAATGATTTTATATTTTAATAAACTATAACAAGTAAAATGCTAAAACAAATAAACAATTAGCAATTATGAAATAAAAAGAAGCATATACAAAACTAAAACAAATTTAGAACAATTAGCAATTAACAACTCGTCCCTAGGATAAAAAATTAAAAAAACATAATTAGCAATACATTAAGCAATATACTTTATTTAGGGAGAGAATCAATCAATTAGAGAACCCGCTCAGCCTAATACTTAATCGTGAATTCGTTACTCCACTAGATGTCCAGATGAAATCGGAGTTTAAAGGCTTCTTAATTGCAATAAATCCAAAGAAGCAAATCGTGACTCCAACCAAATGAAATTAGAGAAGCAAACGAAGGTTGGGGGCTCTTATTCGTGACTCCAGTGTTAGAAATCGAAGTTCTAGGTGCATGGGTTCGTTTGGGGCAAGCAAAAGCATAGGCGAATGATGAAATCGAAGGTGCGCAGTTGTTCATCTTAACCTTCTGGTTTTATTCGTCTTTTTATTAAACTCCCCTCACTCCAACCCCCCAATCAGAAATTGACCAATTGCCAGTGTTGAAGATCTACGATCTGCCGACTTAGGTTTCCTTTTTTCTTTCATTCATTTTTTTAATTTAGTTTTTTTGGTCTTAGATTGAGAATAAGTTATACAATAAAATTTATTTTTGGTGGCCTATTAAAATGGGTGGATCTAAAATAGTAGCTTACTTTTTAAGCTTTTGGGCCGCCCGTAATAGTATTATATATACTTCTAGAATTTAACCACAAAAGTTTTTATGATTAGCAAAATATTCCTCCCCTATTTTTGTGCCAAGTATCAACACCATCACCATCTCCTATTATCTATAGTATTTATAACATCTAATAAAGTAAAGTTTCTTTTGTCACTTGTTTTTCTTTTATCCCATATTTTGTCACTTGTAATTTTTCTAGACATCCATAAATTAATTTTTCATTCAAAAAGGTATTATAGTAATTTAAATACTCATTCAAGTCTTATCTCTTATTAAAATAAAATTTGTTAATTACAATGTTTCTCTCTCTTATCTAATTTTCTTAAAATCAAACTATATATTTTTAAATAGATTTTATAAAGAAAATTATAAATCAAATCTTTTAATTAAAATCTAAATAACAAGAGTTTCATAATATAAAATTTTCTAAAACACTAAACATTTTTTAAACAAAATATTTTAAATCGTTTTGTTTTTAAAAAAATTATAAATGGGTGAAATATTTTAAAACATTCTTATTAAAATAACCAGAGTAATTACAAACCATATTTAAAAAATTTTTTTTATAAAAAATCTTAAAACGAAAGTTTAAAAATAAAACTATATACATAAGAGAGTTAAAAATGGTACAATTATTTTATTTTTTAAACTATTACATACATATAATTTTAATTATATTTTACCTAAAAATATTATACTTAAAGTAGCTATTTATACGTAATTATAATCATATTTTTCTTCAAACATGATTTTATAATGCATAAGTTCTTATTAATAATTATTAATATTTTATTTATTCAGTCCGTGTATTATATGAGGACTAACCTAGTATATAATAAAAGTGTAACTAAGATGCACATGACGCTCTCACGTTACTCCTTGAAAAAAATTTCCTGGCTAAATTTATATATTATTTTAATCAAGTTTTTATTTTAAGAAACTAAATTAATAGTAATAATTTATTTTGTTTTGAATTTAAAATTTTACATTATCAACTTAATTGTGTAATCATATTGTTTTAAACTATACATATTTTTATAACCAAATAAATTTAATTTAAAAAATATAAAAAGACAAAAAATTATTAATTAATATTAATATATTTTAGTTTAGTGTGACCATTTTAAGACAACTGGGTTATATTATTCAAAAAAAATTCTGAATATTCAAAAAGACACTATTTAGACAATTTGGAAATTTAGCCCTAAATTAGAGCACACATCTTTTTTGAGAAATTAAATCATGCCCGATATTTCTTTTTTTAAAATAATTCATCAATAAAAACTATGCAAATCATTTATGATTTTCTTTATCTATGAAATCAGTTCTTTGATTGTGTTTTTCCATTAAATACTCGGTTTATATTTAAATTTTGACGAAAGTTACAAAAATTTTTAATCGACTCCCTTACAGTTTGAAGAAATTCATAGGTATCTTTTTTTGGAAATGAAATCATACTCGATTTTAAAATATTTCACAACCATCCTAGGTTTACGACCCTCGCTATTTGTCTTTATAAAGTCTGATGATATCGCATTCGACAAACTTCATTTACGTTCTCATTTTGGCTTCGGTTTTATCAAGTTTTTTTCAAAAAAATGTATTTATTTTTTGTTATATTTGAGTTTTCATCATTAGCGATTATGATTTAACATATTATTGTCTACAATGATGTATTTTAATTAATATTATTTTACTTTATTTTTTGAATCTGATCTACTTCAACAGTTCATCTATAAAGATGTAGTATATACTTTTAGCTTAATCTTCTTTATTCGTTTTATGTGTATTGCCATATTATTATTATTATTATTATTATTATTATTATTATTATATTATTATTATTATATTATTATATTATTATTATGTTTGATTGTAATTCGTTAGATATATACAAATTGTTTTGATGTATCTGCAAGTAATATTGAAAATCGTACTTTTATTCCACGATTGACTTTGACACATTCAGGAAAAAAAGATTTATTTTAAACTTCAAAGAATACAGTTTTTGTTATCAGTGTGTTTTAAAATGACAATAATCAAAAGACAAGAACAATCGCTATCCAAAGTTGGTTTGTTTTTTTAATAAGGATCATGATGAGCTTTATGTTACATTATCTTGAGTTAAAAGTAGATAGAGGTTAAAACTATTAATATTAGATAATAATAGAAAAATAACCAATAAAACATCAAATGTTGTATACAAATAAAATTTTGGATATTTATGAATTTGAAACATTGTTTTTCATGTTCAATTTAATTTGTTTATTACTTAAAGTTCTTATTTATAAAGTTATTTCATTCCATATTATACACTATTTAGACGTATAAATATTAACAAAGAAAACTTACTAATGTTAGATATAGATAATGTTAAAAATTATACATAAAAGTCGATATACAAAATATTATTAACAACATTATAACTTACACACCTTTTTAAACAACAATAATATTTTTGATTGAACTCGTGTGTTACACAAGACTTTAGTCTAGTATATAATAAAAGAGTAATTAAGATGCCACATTACGCTCTCACATTACTCATTGAGAAAAATTTCCCGTCTAAATTAATATACTACTTTAATCAAGTTTTTATTTTAATAAACTAAATTAATAGTAATAATTCATTTTGTTTTGAATTTAATTTTTTATATTATCAACTTAATGTGTAATCATACTGTTTTGAACTATATACATATTTATAGCCAAATAAGATTCAATTTAAAAAAATATAAAAAGACAAAAAGTATCAATTGATATATTAATATATTTTAGTTTATTGTGACCATTTTAAGATATATTATTTAAACAATATTCGAATATTTATAACTTATAAATGTAAATTTTTATTTTTCATTGTTATAGTAATATGTAACTTAATCATATGAAATATTTATAACTTTATGAATTATATAGTTTTATATTTTTAATCCGTGTATTACATTGTTTTACTAAACCTAATTGTTTATAAATAAATGTATGAAGGGTGGCTTTTGGTTCTTGTATGATATGGTCCTATCAAATTTTCATCCCCACAGCAACCATTTGACATTATTCATTTTTTGTTCACTTTAGTTTATTTTGGGTTTATAAAAATTAATGGTTTCTTTTACATTAATTTATGTTTATGTTTACTAATAATTATTTGCTTTCACGTTGTACTTTTAAACGGTTTATTTGTTTGTTAACAAAACTAAATTTACCCACAACAAAATACAAATCACACTTCAATAAAAAACCAAAACCAAAACAGGAGTGCGTTTTTAAATTCTAGTTTATATTATTCTTAATATGTTTTTTTTACTTTTTAGAAATGTTGATTTTATCAAGATAAAGTTCAAATTAAAAGTTTATTTAAACTAAAAAGTGTAAAAAATAATCTCAACCATCAATTATCTTAATCAATAGTTGAGATTAAATTGTAACGAAAAATGGCCACTTTTGTTAACTTTTTACAAGTTTCTCTTTTATTTTTAAACGTTCAAAACTTTTATATACGATATTATTTTTTTATGAAAGTTACATGATAAAAGCGAGTTTTTTTTCTTTAAAACAATAATAGTATTGTTGTATAAAAAGATAATAATTTGTCTATGATTTTAAGCTAATATCTCGTCATTATGTATTTATTACAATTTATTGTGTCTTTTTGTTAGTTGTGTATTTTTCTAATACTATTATATTTTTCTAATAAGATGAATTTCAATATATATACACACACACACACACACACTAGTGGAATAACATTATTGTGCATCTCTAATACGTAAAACCAATAATAAATTAACAACTAATTAGTATAATGAATTAAAAACAATAACCAAATAATAAAATGTCTCTTTGAATTTTTTTATCGTTATTGTGTTATTATATTGAACACTATGGGTCTTGAAACATATATTGATAAAATAAAATCACTGTGTACTTCTAACCGTAAACACATTAGATAAGTAGACAATGACTTTATTTTATCAATGTATATCTCAAAACATATAGTGTTCAAGATAACACAATAACGATATAAAAACACAATAAAACATTATATTATTTGATCATTGTTTTTGGTATATTAGCTTACTTAGTTGCTAATTTATTATTGTGTTTTACATATTAGAGATGAACAATAATGTTATTCAACCATTATATATATATATTTAAAATTCATCATTTTAGAAAAACGTAATAGTATTAAAAAAACATAATGTACCGCATTAAAAATATAATGATAGGATATAAGCTTAAAAACATAAAAAGATATTATCTTTTTATATCAAAATATTGTACTTGTTTTAAATATTAAAAAAACATTTTTTTATATGGTGTAATTTTAATAAAAAATAACATCATACATAATAATTGTGAATGTTTAAAAATAATTAAGAGAATTTGCAGAAAGTCAACAAAAATAACTATTACTAAAGGAGTTTGTTATAGGTACACCCACTATATTATCTCTCTCTATAATATTATATCTATACTTATTAATAAAACCGTATCTTTAGTAGTACGTGTCCTATTCTTATGTCTTTATTTTTTTGTTTTCCCGACTAAAAATGTATCTATCCTCATTATAGTAATAGCTCATTTAAAAAAATCAACTATTGTCATAATTACAAATGTATTTTTTTTCCGAAAATAATGTATATAAAAACTTATATATCAAAATAGGTGTTTTAGAAAATGTTATTTTTCTTACTATAATACTATTAGTTAACTTTATTTCACTCTATATTAATATTATTTAAAAAGAGTCAAGTACAAAGGTTAATTAATAAAATTGTAAAACAATTTTGTTCATATGTCATAATTAAAAGAGTAAATTACGCTTTTAGTCCCTGTGGTTTGACGAAAATTGCTATTTCAGTCCAATAGTTCGTTTATTAAACTGACAGTCCAATAGTTTGATGTTTTGTTTCAATTTCTTCCTAGACACTAACGCCATCCATTTCCGACGTTTACCTCTTCGCACGCGCCCCTCACGCGAGGGACATTTTCGTCTTTTTTAGTGACATTTAGTTTGAAATATATTTTTTTAAGACTCGTCTTCTTAAGTTTTCATCATCGAATCCATCCCTCACCTTTTCATCTTCAACAAATCTTATGAGCTTGAACTGATCGATTCAAGAAGACATTGTCCTTTGTTAAACGTCATGGTTCCGAGTATATGGTGAGCTTACTTCTCTGATTTCTTCATACTTGTTCTTTTGATTTTTCATCCTATTTTGGTTCTATTAAGATTTAGTAGAAGTTAAAGTGATTGTTTGGTGTTGTTTTGTTTATTTTTGTTAGGGCAAGACCCTGATTTCTTCACATTAAAATTTAACCATGGCGGAAGTTTCACAATGGCACCAGGAAGAAAGTATGTGAGGGGTCAAGTGAGTTATGTGGATATGGTTGATCGTGATTTTGTTTTCAATGCATAGTGTGAATGAAATGATATTCAACATTGGTTATCCTACTAAAGAGTTAATATACTATCACTTTAGGGTTCCTAACCAAGATCTAGATTATGGTCTAAGGGCTTTAGGGAGTGATCAGGATGTTCTTGAACTATTAAGGTATGTTAAAGATCATAAAGTTATTGAAATTTACACCGAGCATAGGTTTACCAGATTGGATACACATGAAAAATCCCCTTTTGAAAAATCCAAAGTTGTGATTGAGGAGATTAATGAGCCAGTAAACCTAGACGTTGGGCCATCATATTCTATAAGGAGCACTCAAGAAGATATTAACAAACTTTGTAGAAAGCCATTGACCCTACAGTGGCATGATGATCTGAATTATATAGTAAATGTGGTAGAGAAAGAGGTTATAAATGACATGTTTCAAAGTAATGAGATAGAGAAAGAGGTTACTAATGACATGTTTGAAAGCAATGAGGTAGAGAAAGAGGTTACTAATGACATGTTTGAAAGCAATGAGGTAGAGAAAGAGGCTACTACTGTCAATGAGGAGAATGTTGCTACTAGTATGAATGAAGATGTTGCTACTGCTATGAATGAAGACAATTATGCTATTTACCAAAATGATAAGGATTTTTCTACTGATGAGAATGAGGATAATGATACTGCTACTGATTTCTATGAGAGTAATGATGATGATGATTTCATTGTTAATGATAGGGATACAATTGTTGATGTTGAAGTAGACATGGAGGAGTTTAGAGCTGCTGTGGACTATGATGTACAAGAAAATGATAGCTTGAGTGAAGGTGATGCACCTGATTCTGATTTTGAAATAGATAACTTTGATATTAATGATTTTGATAGTTTGAGTGAAGGTGATGACCCACCTTTAAAGAAAGCAATTAAGAAAATAAGAAAGCAAAGAAGACATGGTAAAGATCCGGTTGTAGAACCCTTTTATGTTGGACAATAGTTTTCAAATAGGGAGGAGATAAAGGTAATTTTAAAGAGATATGTCATTGAGAGTAGAAGACAACTTCAAATTGTGAAAAATGACAATGCCAGATTTCGGGTTGTGTGTGGGGGAACAAAACCGGTTTTTGAAGGGAATACTACTAACCAAGATAAAAGTGTAGAAACAAGAGGGAGTGGGTCCCAACAAGTTGATGAGTCAAATACTCAATTGAAAAGACCAAGGAAAAAGCATCAGATTCCCACTTGTCCTTTTACACTACATATCACCAACCATAATAAACAATGTTCTTGGGTTGTAAAGATATTCATAAATACCCACAACTGTTTGCAGACTAGGGAAGTAAAATTATGCACAGTGAGTTTTCTAGCTAAAGAGTTTCAAGAAGTAATTTTACTCAACCCTTCCATACCTATTGTTGCCTTACAAGACCAGATCCAAAAAATATTAATTACAGGTTTTGAAAATGAAGGTTTTTAGGGCTAAGGTTTTGGCAACTCAGAAGGTACAAGGGGATTACAAATTGTAGTATGAACTCCTTAGGGACTACTGTGATGAGCTTAGAAGATCTAACCCAGGAACAACTGTGAAAATTGATGTCGAGAGTGAGCCCAACCCAACAACTACAACAAGACAGTTTCGAAGGATCTACATATGTTTAGGGGCCTTGAAAGCTGGATTTAAGATTTGTGGCAGACGATTATTAGGGTTAGATGGTTGTTTTATGAAAGGGCCATATCCTGGACAAATCCTTAGTGCAGTTGGAATTGATGCTAATAATGGTATCTATCTTGTGGCATATGCTATGGTTGAAGCAGAAACAACATCATCTTGGTCTTGGTTTTTGGAGTGTTTAGGTCATGATCTTGATCTTTATCCCAACTCCAATTTCACCTTCATAAGTGATAGACAAAAGGTACTAACATGCTTAGTATGATGTCAATTTATAGTTTCTTGTTATGAGCTTGGTGTTAATTTTAATAATGTTAGTGATCTATTTGGTATAGTGTTAATGATATCTACCTATTTGGTATATATGTCAATTTATAGTTTTCTGTTATGAGCTTGGTGTTAATTTCCATATGTTATCATATTAATGTTTGGTCATATATGTTTTGCTTATCTAGGGCATAGAAAAAGTATTTCCAAGTGCAGAACATAGATTTTGTTTGAGGCACATCCATGAAAATATGAAACCAAGATGGAGGGGTAATATGTTTAAAAACATGCTTTGGAACTGTGCCACTTCAACTACTATACCATCATTTGAAAAAGCAATGAAAGAAGTTGGGAAACAAGATCAAGGATTGTTAGACTGGTTGAAACGAATTCCACCTAAGAATTGGTCTCTGGTATGTTTGTTTAGGATATAAACCTATTTTTTTTCTAGAGAATTTTTGTTTTTAAAAAAATGCAATTATGTTATGCAGGAATATCAACAAGTGATATCCTATTAAACAATCTGTGTGAGGTCTTCAACACACAGTTATTGGAGGAAGAGACAAGCCCGTTATAATCTGTTTAGAGTACATAAGGGAATATATGATGAAAAGAATTTTTGCTGTACATAAAGTTATTGCCAAATGTGAAGGTCCTTTGACTCCT
The DNA here is from genome assembly GCA_025506515.1 of Flaveria trinervia. Lineage (NCBI taxonomy): Eukaryota > Viridiplantae > Streptophyta > Magnoliopsida > Asterales > Asteraceae > Flaveria > Flaveria trinervia. The sequence goes on from CM046453.1 coordinate 4,847,534, forward strand.
AAAATAGCCAAACTATTTGTAGCGATCAAAACAGAAGCCTCACAGTACACTGTCATCTGGAATGGAATGAGTAAGTATCAGGTCAGTGGGCCTTCACAAGATCAATGTGTTGTTGATGTTCAGCTCAAAACTTGTTCTTGTAGATGGGAGTTAACTGCCATCCCATGTAAGCATGCGGTTGCAGTTAACTGGAATATGGCTCAACATGGCATGGAGGTTGGCATTCCTAAGACTTAGGTTTCAAAAGTTTATTGGCTTGCTACTTGGAAGAAAGTTTATGAAAATACCATTGACCCAATCAACGGTTGTAAGGCCCCGTTCCCGGGACGCTTACAGCTGGGTTCTCATCGCACATAAAACGTATAATTACATTTGTATTTAATAAATCGCAGCGGAAAACTAAAACAAACTTTCATTTCCATGTAAATGCTTTTGCAAGTTAATACAACATTCATTACAAAATAGCTTGTTCGCATTACAATGCAAAAACATTAATCAAAAGAATGCCATCCCAAAAGAGCTGAGTAGTCGTCCGTGCCATCCTCAGCAATCATTACCTGCCAACTGGAAACACATCAAAGTCAGCTTTGCTGAGTGAGTTCTAGTTTTATAAATAAAACATACTTTACTTTACATTCGTTCACGATCACACATCATACGTACATACAGATAATATCAGTATTATCCTCATCATTCCGTTCATTAACTTACTCATTTACGTGTTACATTATCGTTCGTTTCTCTATCTTGATCCGGTCAGACTTTACCCTCTTCGTGGTACTCAGCCACGATTACTGAAATCGACTGACAAGGATCTTATTTTGTACATTATTCCGATCATTCATTTACGTTCATTCATACTTCGTTCTTTCATACATAATCTTTTGTTCCTTTATACGTTCGTTCCTTCGAGTCTGTTGCGACAACAGGGTCGCTCACCTCATTAACAATCCCAACGACTTCGCGCGATCCGAGTCTGTTGCAACCATATAGTTGCTCACCCCAATTGCCAATCTCAACGATAGCATGCTTTCCTAGTCTCTTGCAACCATAGGGTTGCTCACCTCATGGCAACTTCACAATAACGCGTTGTCCGAGTCTGTTGCAACAACTAAGTTGCTCATCTCCTTTCTCTGGCCATCTTAATGATGCCTATGATTCGAGTCTTTTGCAACCACACGTTGCTCACCCCATTGGCAATCTCCATGATTGCCTGTGATCCGAGTCTTTTGCAACCACACGTTGCTCACCCCATTGACAATCTCCATGATTGCCTGTGATCCAAGTCTTTTGCAACCACACGTTGCTCACCCCATTGACAATCTCCATGATTGCCTGTGATTCGATTCTTTTGCAACCACACGTTGCTCACCTCATTGTATGCTTGCAAGCCTTTCCTTCATTCATTCGTCATTCAATAATGCATGCATTCTTACTTTATGTTCCTCTTTCATTATCTTTCACTTTACGTTACATAATACTTCATTCATTCATTAACATAACACGTAAAGTCACAAGAAAGATAAAAATACATCGTAATAAGGAACACATCATACACATTCATCATCATCATACAGGGCAACACCATACATATATATAACATGCATAAACATGCAACATCATCATCATGCCCAACATGCTTTCTAAGGCCCCAATCGTCATCTTACATGCTCTTATAGGAACCCTTACGTCAAAACTTACATCTGCACTTTTCCCCGAAAGTCAGAAGTCAAACTACACTTTCCTCGGTGTGACAGCCCTACTCGGGCGTATGGACACCCTTCAGTCGCATGGCCCCCATGCGACCGAACATCATGCGATTGAACTAATGCGGATGAACACCTATGCGAATGAACATCCAGTCGTGCGAATGGACAATGCGGATGGACCTCATGCGAATGGGATTAATGCGAATGAGCACTTATGCGACTGGACCTTCAGTCGCATGACCTCCATGCGACTGGCCTTTCAATCGTGCGAATGGACCTTCAATCGTGCGAATGGACATTCAATCGTGCGAATGGACCCCAATCGCACCCTAATCGGCCGTATGGCCTCCATTCGGCCTCCAGTCGGTCGCCTAGCCCTAACTGATGCAGAATGCAGTTCATCCCGACTGCAGCCGAGGGTTTTCGGCCTCCAAACTCATCTAAACCCATTTTAAGCCCAAATCGACCATCCTAAACCTTAGGGATGCATACCACGACACCATTCAAGCACACACCAGCTCACAATCAAGTCACAAACGCATCATACATACACATACACATACACCAACGGGTCAACTTACACACATACGAAAAACCCGATTTCAGATGTTTTCCAGCCTCAAATCATTTGAAAACAAGTAAAAGGGGGGTCTTAGAACTCACATAAACGAACACAATGACAAGAGCTTCGATTTGGCCTGCTTCACGATGATTTTGGCGACCCGAACCTGCACTTTTCCTCTTTTTCTCTTCTTTCTCTCTTCTCCCCTTTCTTTGGCTGATTTGTGAGTGTGGGGGAGAGGGTAAGGGCTGCCCTCTCCCTTATATACTCCCCCTCACCCGACTTTCTTTCGTGGGCGAGTTTGGTCCCTCGACTTTGGACTTTATTTTCTTTTCTTTCTTCACCGGCTTCAAAATAATAAATATTCGGGTGTTTCAACGGTGTGGATATGTGGACACCATCATAATACCCAACTACCCTCAAACCTCCAAAGCATCACAAACAAGTTGGGAGGCCAAAGAAACAAAGGAAAAGAAGCGTTGAGGAGTTAAGTTAGCCAATGGTAGGTGGAAAACTAAGTAGGCGTGGCAATCTTGTAACCTGTGCAAAATGTAACAAGAAAGGCCACAACAAGCGCTCATGCAAGGGGCAAGGTGAAAGTTCACAATCACAACCTGCAACTGTTGCATCACATCCGTGAAGGTGTTTAGTTTGGTTTGGTTATGTTAAAAATATTTGGTTGGTATGTACTAAACAACAATTAACTGTCTTTTGGTGTTTGGTTTGGTTTAATTGTCTTTTGAAGGTGTTTATTTTGATTTGGTTGTCTTAAAAACCATTGGTTGGTATGTACTAAACAACAATTAACTGTCTTTTGGTGTTTGGTTTGGTTTAATTGTCTTTTGAAGGTGTTTATTTTGATTTGGTTGTCTTAAAAACCATTTGGTTGGTATGTACTGAATAACAATTAACTGTCTTTTAGTTTGCTTATTTTTAATGTTATGGTATTAATCTTAATCCTACTATGTTATTGTATCAAGTTATTCCAATACATATTTGGATGCTAATTTTTCTCCAAAATCCACAAACATTAATCTCATATGTCCAAAATTTGCAACACTGTAGTGCATTCATTTCAATAACATAAACATATTACAAGAACATAAAGGATTGACATTAACAATATTTTTGGTCATTTTGCTACAAAATAAAATACAAAAAAAACCCAACTTAAACCTAACAAAAACTTCAGTCATCGATTTTAAATTTCAGCGGCGTTAGCGGTTTGTAACAATCCCGGTATTACTTCCACTGATCTAGGGCACATTAGGGGATCAGACCAACAAACGAATCCACAGGACTTTATACAACAATAAAATTGCCTACCAGGGTTGGTAGATGTCCATGATATGTGAATTGTTGTTTCAGAACCACATAAACAATACACCTTCGATATGCCTTCATCACTGTTGATGGATCTAGGGCCTGGTGGATCACACCAACAAACAAAACCACACTTGTTAATACAACAATAAAAACGTCTCCCAGGGTTTGACGATGTGGATGATATGCGAATTGATGTATCAGAACCACACGAACAAAAAATCCTTCGATCGTTTCTTGTAGGTTTCATCTTTGTCTTTTTGGTTTGAATTGTGTACCAAGATTGGAGGTTAGGGTTTTAATAGATATGATGTCACTAAAAAAGACGAAAATGCCCCTCACGTGAGGGGCGCGTGCGAAGAGGTAAACGTCAGAAATGGATGGCGTTAGTGTCTAGGAAGAAATTGAAACAAAACATCAAACTATTGGACTGTCAGAGTAATAAACGAACTATTGGACTGAAATAGCAATTTTCGTCAAACCACAGGGACTAAAAGCATAATTTACTCTAACTAAAAACATAATGATTTTCTAAAACTTATTTTTTTTTTAATTCATTCTAACTTAATTTTAAATCGTCTTTTTATATAGAAAAGTTAATTTTTTTTATCTATACAAATGTAGGTGTGGTGAATTAGTAAGTGCTTGTGCATTTTAATTTTCAAGAAGGGAAGGATAAAACATGCTACAAGTAGTCATGTGGAAGTTCATATGTTATAAACATACTCTTTGATTGCATATTATAATATGAATGTAATTACCAAAGCTTATTTTATACTTAGTTTGTACTAATATAGTGTGTTATATAGCATTCTAAGTAAAGAAAGAAAACTAATATCATACAATGACTATGTGATATATATGTCATCCATTTTTAACATTTTCAACTGTGTTTGACATTATGTTATATTATATTCTTCAATTCAATGTTATAGTTGTAAATTTTATATTTATACAATGTTTTCACATCTAGGTTTGAATTTTGAATGGTGTTTACCATAAGGTTGATGTATATCTATGTCTTTTATGCGATCCTCATAAAAATCAACAAAATTTAAGAAATAAACAAAAAATAAATGAACGCTAGTATATTTATATCTATGCTATATAGTAATATAATAATTAGATTGACACATTATCTTTTGTTATGCATTTTAAACTTTCTTCCCACCCCCATCACAAAGTATTTTTTTGTCATATCGTGTAATTTAAAGTAATTAAATAATTAACTTCGTTTATTCTGATTTTGATAGTTTAATTAAATTAAGGTTAAAAAATAGTTCTAAAGCATAACTAATTTTATCCTAATTCTATATATTTTGTTAGAGATATTTATTTGTAATTAATTTTTGTTTAAAGTTGGTTTGTTTTTTAAACAAATAGCATTCACACATGGTTAGCTCTATGTTGCATGGTCTTAAGTTACAAATAAACATGAATTAAAATTAATAATATTAGGTAATGATGGTAAAATTACAAAATAAACATCAAATTTTTGTATACAAAGAAGTTTTTTTGGATGCTTACGAATGTTTTCATGTTCAATATAATATAACCTAAAGTTCTTATTTATAAGTTCATTTTATTTTATATTATACATTATTTAGACTTATAAACATTGATAAATAAAATCTACTAATATTAAATATAGATGATTTATGAAAATTTAACAACAATATTGCAACTTACGAACCTTTTTAATCAAAAACAAGTTCACTTATTGAACTCGTGTATTACACGGGTATTTAGTATAGTAAATATATATAGAGAGATAGAGAGATGTAGGGTCTCCTAATAATAAAATTGGGTGTCCATACAACGCAAGTCTTCTTAAAATATCATTTAAATAAAATTTTACTGATAATTTGATCTCAAGCAATAATTAAAAAGATTTATAATTAATATTACTTGATACATTTTTTTAGTTTTAAGAGCTTTTTATTTGTACATTTTCCAAATAAATAAATCTTAACATCATAGACACCATCACTACCATAAAAATACGTATTTGTGACCATTAAACAATCATGATCCTTTAATTGTGATAGTTTTGTAGCTAATTTGTTTTGTGACCAAAATCAATAAGCCGCTGATAAAAAAATAACCAAATTTGCAAAGAATTTGAGACTTAACCTCAGAGCCAGTCGCGAGAATTGCCAAATGACTTTTGGTCTGGGGCGAGAAAAAAAAGAACCCCTGTACTACGACATATAAAAAAGTCTAAACCGATTAATTAGTATATTAAAATTTATAATATGATGATTATTTAAATGATAAAAAACAAAAGCAAAGTATTATAACAAAATGATTTAATTTTCTTATTTAAGAGTCTTAGAAGGCTCTTGTAACACCCCGAATTTTCTATTTAAACGAAAGAAAAAGAAAAGTAAATAGAAAGAATAGAAACTTTGCGTAAGTGGAAGAGGAAAAAGTGTACAAAGTACACTTTTATTATTTTAAGGATTTAAGGCATGGGCGCCCATTCTTCATTTATCATCTTCTTCTTCACGGCTAAAATGAAGAAGAGAGAGAGACTCTCGGTTCTAGAGAGAGAAAGAGGAAGAAGAAGCTGAAAAAGGTAGGTCTTCTCTTGTTTGAGCTTGGTTTCAGCTGAGTATTGAGTTATTGACCGAAGTTCTGGTTGTTTAGAGTTTACTTTCGGGATTCAAAGAGCTGAATCGAAGTGGGTCTTGAACTGTATGAGCGTTGTTCAAAAGCTGCTCAAGGTGAGTTTCTAGAACCCCTCTTTTACTGATTTTCAATTGATTTGGGGCTATTATGCATACTAAGTAAACATTTTGAAAGAAACCGTTGGTTTCCAGCTTTATGTTCGAATGTTGTATGTGTGTATGCATGTTATAGTGTTGATTATGGGTTAGAGATGATGTATAGCAGGCTTAGATGGCCTTAGTATGTTAGATCTGTGTTGGGTATGCTCAGAATGATAATCGGGTGAAATTGGTAGCATAGAAAAGATTTCAGAATGTCTGATGAACATGAACAGTGGTTCATGCGCCCAAACAGTTGTCCATGTGTCCAGCATGAGAGACCAGACGCCTAAGTGTTGGCCATGCGCCCAAGAGTGGGTCATGCGCCTGAATAGTGGCCCATGCGCCCAACATGTTGGCCCATGTGTCTAAGTGTTGGCCATGCGCCTAAACAGTGGCCCATGCGTCTAAGTATTGGCCATGTGCCCAAGTATTGACCATGCGCCTAAATAGTGCCCATGCGCCCAAGTGATGGAACGGCTGTGTGGACCATGCGTCTAAACAGTGCCCATGCGTCCCAGTGAATGAAACGGCTAAGTATTGGCCATGCGCCTAAACAGTGCCCATGCGCCCAAGTGCTTGAAACGGCTAAGTGTTGGTGATGCGCCTGAACATGGCAGAAACGCCCAAACAGTGCCCATGCGTCCAGAGTATTTTATACTTAGAATTTTTATGCTCATGCGCCTGGAAGGACCCATGCGCCCACTTTGGACTTGAGGTTTTCTAAGTGGATTTTAAGGGGTAATATGGAGAGATAAGCCTGGTTATGATGTGATGGCTTATGTTTGATGTGTGTTATGTATGTATGATCTGCCCGTATTGGTGATGGTGTATGTTTATGTTTATGTATGTTCCTTATTATATATGTATGTCTTCCCTTGGCTTTGCATTGAACGTTAATGAATGTAATGAAAGTATTATGTAACGTAAAGTGGAAGATAATGAAAAGAGGAATGTAATGAATGAATGTGTGCATGAATAAATGAATGAATAAAAGAGAAAGTATAGAAAGGCTTGCAAGCATATGTATGAGGTGAGCGATTGTGTCGCAACAGACTCGAAAGAGGTCCTTGTCGCGTATCCCGGTACTGTGTCAGTCTTCGGACATGAGTCGGGGGTATTGCATGAGACAGGATACAGATTTGCGTACTCCGGTACTATGTTAGTCTTTGGACATGAGTCGGGGGTTTGTGAGCAGGCCCTGACACAGTATCAGTCTTCGGACATGAGTCGGGAGTATTGCATATAACGAAAGTGACGGAGGATGAGATCTGTGCCGCGTATCGCGGTACTGTGTCAGTCTTCGGACATGAGTCGGGGATATTGCATGAGACGAGATAATGAGGTGAGCGACTTTGTGTTGCAACAGACTCGGATGGAGTTCAATCCCTGTGATTGACTCATATGGGATCTTTGTCGCGTATCATGGTGCTGTGTCAGTCTTCGGACATGAGTCGGGGGTTTGTGAGCAGGCCCCGGCACAGCATCAGTCCTCGGACATGAGATATTGCAAAAGACAAGATTCGAGTAATAAAGAGTAATGAACGAAAGATAATGTATGAAAGAACGAACGTATGAATGAACGTAAATGAATTATCGTAATAAAGTACAGAACAGGATCCTTGTCATTCGACCTCAGTAATCGTGGCTGAGTGCCACGAAGAGGGTAAAGTCTGACAAGATCTAGAAAGAGAAGTGAATGATAATGTAATACGTTGAATGAACAAAGCTAATGAACGTAATGACGAAGATAATAATGATATTATCTGTATGTACGTATAATGTATGATCACGAACGGTTGTAAAGTATAGTATGTTTTGAAAGAAAAGTAAAGAACAGTTTTAACAAAGAAAAGTATTTTATTATTAAAACTAGAACTCACTCAGCGTCGTTGACTTTTGTATGCATGATAATTGGCAGGTATATGTTGATGCTGAGGAGTTGCTGGCATGAATGCATAAGCTACTGGGAGCATTTTGAGGCTGACATCCGTATTTTGACATGTCATGTATTTTGAGATGAAAACTAATGTTGTAAATGACATGTTTTAGTTTTAAATTCCACTGCAAAACTAATGTATGTTTTCTAATGTTTTATGTGCGATGAACCACCAACTGTGAGGTGCCCGGGAACGGAGCCTTACAGCTCTGTTAGCATTTTGAAAGCAAAGTTCTCAATCAAATCTTTATAATTCATGTTTTTTTAATATATCATTTTCAATTGCTATAATCGCTAATATGTTGAGTCTTTATTGGATTGAATTATTTAAAATGTTAATGGGTTGTTAGATAAAGTTTAATGGGTTAGAATAATTACAATTTTATTGGGTTTGTTAATGGATTAATTAATAAATTATAGTTTTCTATTGAAAAATAATTATATAATATATATATTTTTTTAAATTTTGAGCCCCCCGTCAGGGCCATCCCTGATCGATGAACCTGCCACTATTGTCGATCGCAAAAGTTACAAGGAAAAAAAAGTTTCTTTTTTTCTATTTACAATTATATCTAAATGCATATAAATATAAATAGATAGAAATACAAATATAGCATAAAAAACCTTATACATGTTTACAAAGTTATCATATTTCTTTCCCATCATACAAGTATATGAAAAGAAAATATCTAATATAAAGTATTACATAATCATGATAGTGCTAATTTTGTTCCCACTCATTGGGAAGTTGATATAGGATCAAAAGTGATGCAGTGGCTAACCTTATGTTAATATGGTGCTCATTATAATTGACTTACATTAGTCAGTCGTAGGCGAAGCTCTAACTCATTTTTTAGAGATTATCACACCAACTTCAAATGATTTTGTTATTAAATCCAACTCCACCTATTCTATTTAAATGATCTTGTTACATGCAAAATACACAAGATTAAGGATTATTGAGTCGATCATCACATCATATTATTGACTTTGAATTCAACATTCATATATAATAATTATATCATAACATACATTAGTTACTGTACTCACGACCAATCATGTAACTTGGTTGCTCTATCCGGAAAGTTATTAGGATGTTTTGTCAAATAAAACCCATCTTCTGTGACAATCCAATAGCATACTTGTTCCTCGAAAAATTCCTTTCCATCTGAGCAATATTTCTTACCCAGACCATAGTAATAAACATCAAAAAAAGCCGTCCTTGAATTCCAGTAAAAATGAGCATAGTACCGCGTCTTTAACAAGATATGTAGGCAAAAGTCCCAATATGTTTTCTGACCAGATGCAAGTGTATGGTTTCCAAGATCATTATCAGCAGATTGTGGATGAACGATGAAAGAATCTTTCATCTTGTTGCTGATATCAACGCTCCATAAAGGCATCGCACAAAACTTAAACTTGTCTGGACCAATTGTTGGAGTGTTAGATGCATTTGTTGTCATAACAAGGGAAAAGATTAAGAAAAACAAACTCTTCATGGTGCTTAGTATGAGCAAACCAATAAGTAGACAAACATGTACGAAGATAACTATATATATATTAAAATTATATGCTGCAATAATGGTATGAGAATAAATTTTAAGTATACATGTATTTACAAGTTAAGAAGATAAAAACATTAAATTATATCATATAGAATATAGTATTTTGTGTATTTTAGATTATATCATGTCATATTTCACTATTTACTGCGTATCATACGGTATCATATTGCATTAATATCTTACTTTTTACAAGAAGTAATATACATAATATCTTGAACAAAATAATAACATGTACAAATAAGTTGAACATAATAGAGATGGAACAAAACAAATTTCTCATATTTAGAATCATTTCAAATTCAATTGAAGCTTTGTATTAAATTTTTAAGAGAATATAACGTATGTAGATACCAAGAGGAGCACTTAAAAGAACATACTGATCATAAGGTATTTCTTGTTTATCTAAAGGTGGATTCGAATAATGTAAATTTAGTTAGAAATGTTTAATCTTTCTAACCTAATAAAAGAGTATCTTGAGATGACACGTGACAACACCACAATCATCTTCATCAAAATTTTCTCACATCTCACTCTTATTAAATAATCACCTTAATTACTATTAATATTATTTTTAAACTTAATAAGTTAAGAAAGATATCTATTTATTACTATTATTCTAAATAAATATTTTTTATAAAATAATACATTTTTCTAAAGCATAAAACTTTTTTAATAATACGTATATTTTAAATTTGGTATCTTTAAAAAGTAAACTTTCTAAACCAAAAATAAATAAATTTAAGAGTTATAATATGAAAATTTTAGAAATTGATAGTTTTATACAGTTTGTTTCATAACAAAATGTTTATATTTTTTAGAAAAAAATTTAAAAACTAAATTTTAAAAACTCTTTATCATTGTTTTATTACTTATAGTCATTTTTATACGTGATTTTAGTCATATCATATCTTAGAATATTATTTTATAATTAATAAATTTTATTATATTAATATTTTATTTATTCGACTCGTATAATACACGAGTTTACTAAAGCTTATAGAAGTATATTAAGAATCGTATTAAAAAAGTTTCAAAAAAAAAGAAAGAGTTTATAGCTTTAGCAATAATGACAAAGATTTTCCTTCCTTCCAAACCTATCTGTTTCCTTGTTTGCCCACTCTATCATTTTCTAAAACTATACGTGCCGGACAAAGAGGGTGCACCAATCATGATGACATGAACATAACTAAGTTTTCAAACATCATTACATGATAGTTAAAATAGACTTTTAATCTATAAGGTGTTAAGTTTTTAATGGGCTCCAAACACAACATTGCTTGTATTATTGTATTAATAGGATTCCAAACACCAGTTAATCACTACACTTAATTTTAAAGAACCTTTAGTAAAATGGTTTTTATTGAAATGACACATATATAAAATTTTAACTAAACAACGAGTACACATGATCTAATGATTATGTTTATATAGTATCATAAGGGCATGTTGGTGAGAAAGTTATATAGTATCATAAGAGTTAGTGAGAAAGTTCGAAAAATATAAATTCAATTCCTGGTATATGGAAACATGTTGGTGGGCTTCACAGCGACTTCATCAAATAAAATTTGGATATGTTAAAGGGAAAGTGGGTAATGGGGAAAAGGTAAAGTTTTCAGTAATATCATTGTTTGTAAATATGGTAAAGGAACAATCTGCACCAGGAGGAAAATCATGAGATCCTACAGGCTAAAATTTTGGGGAAGGCAGTCGAATCTAATCGCCCGTGTATGAACCCATACCCTACGGACTCAATGGGTCTCGATAAAGATTAATGGATTTGTTCGGAGAGGGAGATTAAACAATATTCCAACTAAGGAAGCTTTGAAAGGCGATGAATGAATTCATTTATGGCAACATTATGATATATTTGGCTGGCCAGGAACCCACTCATTTTTAATGGGAGTACTTCACAAGTGGTAGAAGTGGTGGATGAGATTTTAGTGGACAAAATTTAGAGCAAAACTTGGGTCGGTTGATTGGCAATGTAATTTTAATTTATACTAAAATCACTGGTGTTATGATATGTGTCCCAACATCTTGCTCGTGGTAAGCTCTTGTTTTAATAATAAATAATAATAAAATAAAAATCATTTTAATTTTAGTTTCTTTGTTTAGCCAATCATAAATAATAATAAAATATCATTTGCCCAAACGACCCAGGTTGCGACCTACTTTTATGTCACATGTCAACTATCTATCACTATAAGAAGGGAGACTTATAGCGGCGACAAATTTCGCTGCTATTAGTGAGGTTTGTCGCCGCTATTACTATTAGTGGTGACATGTCGCCACTAATGGCTCGCCGCTATTAATATAATTAGCAGCGACACGGTCGCCGCTATTTGTGTTTGTTAAGAATTCCGGAAAAATGACTGTTAGCGCGACATTTGTCGCCGGTAATAGTCAATTTTTTTGTTTTTTGTTTTTTGTTTTATTTATTTTTTAATTTCCATTTTTAATAACCGAATAAACCTGTATATAAAAATAAACTTGGATTTCCCAATAACACAAATAACAACATACACATACAAATAATATTAAGAAGTCCACTACGATTGTTAACTAATTAAGTATGCTAATACATTGTTTAACTTCAACATTAACTGTCGTTAACACAAACTTAAACTACTTAAACCGCTATCATATTCATTTTCCTCGTTCGAATCATCTTCATCAGTTTGTTGTGTAGCTTTTTGAGAGACGATAAGTCGAGTCATTTGATACATAAAGTTCGCATTTTGAAACAGACTTGTGATTTGAGCCGGCAAAGCAAAACATACATTATAAGTTATTGTATCAAGTGTGTTTGTATCATTTTGACACGGTTTTAAGTCATTTTTACCCATTTTGACCCGTTTTAAGTCAAATTAACGTGGTTTTAACCATATCAAGTGTTTTTATATCATTTTGACCCATTTCAACCAAAATGTACATAATTCAACTTAAATTTACATATTTTGACCCGTTTAAGATAAACCAAGAATGATACACTTAACACTTTCAAGTTTAAGCAATTAAAGTTTATTTTTACCCATTTTGACCTGTTTTAAGTCAAATTAACGTGGTTTTAACTATATCAAGTGTGTTTGTATCATTTTGACTCATTTCAACCAAAATGTACATAATTCAACTTAAATTTACATATTTTGACCCGTTTAAGATAAACCAACAATGATACACTTTACACTTTCAAGTTTAAGCAATTAAAGTTTATTTTTATCTATTTTGATCTGTTTTAAGTCAAATTAACGTGGTTTTAACTATATCAAGTGTGTTTGTATCATTTTGACCCATTTCAACCAAAACGTACATAATTCAACTTAAATTACCTATTTTGACCCGTTTAAGATAAACCAACAATGATACATTTAACACCTTCAAGTTTAAGCAATTAAAGTTTATTTTTTCCCATTTTGACCCGTTCAACTTATATAACTTTAATACCTCTTAAGTGTCCGAGGTATTTGTTCCTGCTCATGGACAAACAAACTCGACCCTGCAGATGAAGACGGTTTACGCCCAATCCCTTTAATATGTCTGCGGCGTTCTCCAAAAACCGACTCAAAAACTTCGACCTCATTCGGCGTTGATGAACAATTTTCTTCATTTGGGATTGACTTAGCTCATCAAGTCGTCCTTTGAGCTTATTCTATATTAATTAACAAAAATTGATTATATATATATATATATATACACACACACACACACACTCACACAAAGGTCCCATATTTAATATTTCAAAACTCTACTTTATATAAAACTTACATATTGTTGCTCTGCTATCTCCATATCAAAGGTCCCATATTTACTAGTATTAGCATTCTGAAACGCCTCAAGTCTGCTCTTATTTTGTTTAACATTTATAAGTATACATATTAAATAAATACGTGTATACAATAAACATAAAAATAATTAAAACATTACCTTCTTGTACCAATAACTACTATACGAGGCAGTCCCCCCACGATTAGTGTATTGTAGTAGTTGTCGGTTTGCTTTGTTTGATGATGAGGCTTTTCTGTGTCCGTCACTTAAAAATATCAGTTGTTTTTCTTCAATTTTTATGATTCATTCCTCTTGGAGGGTTGAGCCTTGCTTATTCCACATCTTCATATCCTCCAACATGCTCAAAGTGTCTTTTTGTATTGTTTTTTCAATCTATAAATCGTTTGAGATACATAGAACGAATGCCACCCTCAATATGAGCGCGTTCATGATCTCGCAAAATCTCATCAAAATCAAAGAGTCGCTACATTTAAGTTAAACCAAATGAAGTTAGTAAAATAAATACCAAAAAATAACATAAAACATATAAAGTTACCATCATATGCTCCTCCAATGATTTTTCTGTGCATCTGAAAGATCAGTCCATGAGCATACATTAAAATGATAATTAGCCTCCATGTATATCCCCACCTCACGAACAAACATATCATTAAGTTCACCGACTGGTTTTAACATCTTTAATATGGTTTTAACACCTTTAATATGGTTTTAACATATACATATCAACTAAACAAATATGACTTCTAATCCTAATCTAATTAGTCTAAAAGTTAAGCATTTACATCTTTAATATATAGTTTCAACATATACATATCAACTAATCAAACTTAAATCATAAATTATATCTTATCTCATCCAAAATAACACTAATCAAACAAATAATTTTATCAACTAAGCACCACCTAAAATATTTACATCTAGAAACCAAAAATGTTAAAAAAAACAAAAAAATACCGAATCTTTGTAGTAGCGGCGACGATGCTCGGCTCGTGGTTTTTTTCCGGTGGTTGGCAACGGTGAGAGTCAAATATGGTGGAGTGGTGGGAGCCTATTTTGGGAATTCAAGAAACTAAGTTAGTGTTTGAAAAATTAACAAAGAAAATAAAGAAAAATTACCAACGAAGGTGACTTCCGGCAGATGTGGTGGTGACGGTGGCTTGTGAAGGTGGGGGACGGTGGAGGATGGAGGTGCGGCGATGGGGAGGATGGGAGAGGTTGTTGCATGGTGGGGGATGGTGGGGCGGTAGGGAGGTTGGGGGAGGTGATGTGGCGGTGGTGGCCTAAGTGGGGATGGTGGTACGGCAGCGGGGGAGGTAGTGCGGCGTCGGGGAGGAAGGTGGGGTGGTGGTGGCCTGAGTGGAAGGGCGCGCGAATGATTGGGGGAGAGGGAAATGTCCGGGGTAAAGCTGAGACCAATTGTAAGGCCCCGTTCCTGGGACGCTTACAGCTGGTGATTCATCGCACATAAAACATATACTTTGCATTTATTCATCAAAACATTGCAGCGGAAACATAAAACAAATGTCATTTCATTTCATCATAAAAACCTTTGCAAGATAATGCATCGTTTGTTGGTTACAAAATTACATTGTTGTATTACATCACAAAAGCCTTAAATAAATGGATGCCATCCAAAAGAGCTGAGTAGCCACCTCGTGCCATCCTCAGCAACGTTTACTAGCCAACTAAAAACGTATAAAAGTCAGTGTTGCTGAGTGAGTTCTAGTTTTACAATTAAATATACATAAAATCGTTATTTATTTCCTTTCAGAGTCCATACTATACGTTTCATTCGTTCGTGATCATACACCATACGTACATACAGATAATATCATTATTATCTTCCATTTCGTTTGTTAACCATCGTTCATTCGTTACATCTTGTGACATGTACATTACCCCGAACATTATGCACGAAGCTGGTTACCGGGCCTGGGGTCTTTCATAGACCTCGAACATTATGCACGAAGCTGACTCCAGTACCTAGGGCAAGTACATTCACCATTCATCTTTTCTTTTCATTCCGGATCAATGCCATATCCTATACCCCGAACATTGTGCACGAAGCTGGTTACTGGGCCTAAGGTCTTTCATAGACCCTGAACATTATGCACGAAGCTGACTCCAGTACCTGGGGCAAGCGGTATGGATCCCATACATATGGTCAATCACAAGGATTGGACCCCAGTGTGCATCCTTCTGGGGTAACTAACCCACACACAGTTGAGCTAACACCCTTCATTGGATGTGGACCTCCATACATTTGCTTGCAAGACTTTTTACGTTCATTCATTCGTTAATGCATGCATTCATTCATCATGTTCCTTTTACATTATCTTTGACTTTACGTTACATAATACTTTCGGTTCATTCATTAACATAACACGTAAAGCCATGGAAAGATAAACATTCATCATCATAAGGAACATATCATAACATACCATTCATACATCATCACACAGGGCATCATACATACATAACATACATCATGCATAGTCATGCAACATCATCATCATCATCCATAACATGCCCATCATACTATCTATGACCCCATAAGTCAACCTTTATAGTCCCCCGGGAATTTCCCAAGTCAAAGCCTACTTACACATTTTCCCCAAAAATCAGAAAAATATTCTAAGTCCTAGGCGCATGGACACTATTCAGGCGCATGAGGAACACTTAGGCGCATGGGCCACTTTTGGGCGCATAAGCACTATGCAGGTGCATGGGAAACTCTTAGTCAAATCCAGCCTAGTTTCTGGGCGCATGGTACTATTCAGACGCATGAACACTTAGGCGCATGGGCCACTTGGGCGCATGGGCACTATTGGGGCGCATGGCCCTGCACTTAGTCATCCGACTAATATTTCTAGGCGCATGGGCCACTGTTCAGGCGCATGGGCTGTACTTAAACATTTCTAAGGTAATCTTAGGCGCATGGGCTACTGTTTAGGCGCATGACTTACACTTAATTCTTTCTAAGACAATTTTAGACGTATGAGCCTCACCAAGACGCATGGGCATTCTGTAAAACATGATTCTAGGATGTTTTCAACCTCAATCCTCAAACTTATCTGTTCTAAACATAATGTGGCTATTCTAAACATGAGTAGCCTATAAACCATCAAAAACCAACATCCAACATACAAAATACATACGTGTATTCACACATGAACTTGTAAAATCATTTCAATACGTTTCCAGCCCCAAAGGTAGTTTAAAACATGTAAAAACCAGGGTCTAGAACTCACCTAGTGCAACTTGGGTGTTCTTCCTTTTAACCCGCTTGCAAAGAGTTCGAAACACCTAAAAACAACATCCAAAAACACACACACCCGAGCACAACACAACCCATAAGCACATAAACACAT
The DNA here is from genome assembly GCA_025506515.1 of Flaveria trinervia. Classification (NCBI taxonomy): domain Eukaryota; kingdom Viridiplantae; phylum Streptophyta; class Magnoliopsida; order Asterales; family Asteraceae; genus Flaveria; species Flaveria trinervia. The sequence goes on from CM046453.1 coordinate 4,864,557, forward strand.
AACCGGGATAAAACCCGACATAAAAACATAAAAACCTTGAATTCTTACCTTGAATTCACTTTTCTTCTTTCCCTTCTTCTTCAATCCGAGAGTATTCTCTGCTCTCTCTCTAAAACCGAGACAAATGGTGAAGTGAGGTGAGGGTGGGCGGCCATACCCACCTTTACACCAACTTTTGAAAGTTTTGTCCTTTTTGAACACTTTTAGTCCCTCTATTTGGACTTTATTTCCTTTTTTGCTTTTATTCTTTATATCTTGACTTTTAAAAATAACCGGGTGTTACACCAATAGCGGTGCATGTCGCCGCTTTTGGTCCGTTAGATCTGGAGACTAATCAACGACCACAATTAATTCAATCAGTCGGGAACGGATCGTTGGCTATTAGCGGCGACATGTCACCGCTAATAGTGTCGCCGCTATTGGTGTCGCCGCAAATGGCGACATTTCTTGTAGTGTATTGACTCATATTTATTTAGAATAATAATAAACCGTGTTTATTTAAAAGAAGTTGGCTAGGTTGGGTTGTGAGTCCGTGAAAAATTAAATTATGCTAGGTTATTTAGTTGGAAGAAAAATAATTTTTTTAATAAAATGTTATTTTGATGGAAAAGTTTTCAAAATTGTAGACTCCAGTTTAACATTGTGGTTCTGTTAATTAGGGTTTCTAATGATATGAAAATCTAAGTATCAATTCAATGACTTACAAAATATCTAATTCAATTTTATGTATCAAAACCGACACGAGGAATTAAAATTATATCTAATTATGTACGTGGTAGATGGAAAGTGTATGCCAACACCCTATTAAATACATCTACTTTGGGGCTACAACCTGTTTTATACCATGGTTAGTATTATTATTCATTAACTTGTAATTTGTTAGTTTGAAATATGTTTCTATGTGATATAAAATATAAATTTTATTCATGTGATGTAATCCAGTAATCTATTTTATGAAATTTGTTGGACTAACATGAGTTACTCAACAATCTAGGTAATCTGTTATAATGTTATGAGTATATATATACTTCCTCTACATATTGCTATTATTTAAAATATGTTAATAGTAAAAGTCATTTGTAGTTAGAGCGGAGAAGCTACTCTTGTGATCAAGGGCTCGAAGCCCACCTATGATGAGTTTTTTTCTCAATATTTTTTACTTCATTTAACACATATCTTACTATTTGTTTGATTTAAGTGTTCTGTTAAATCTCAATCTTAATCTTGGAAGTGTATAATTGCAAAAATAACCTCACTAAATTTGTTAGTAGTTCATTTTTCTTATGTATTCAAGGAGAGCTTGTTGAAGACATGTAGTGAGATGACAAAACCCCCATTTACACTAGATTTGTTATATTTTATAGTAAACTCACATTACATGTATTATTATCACTCACGACCACAAATGTAACAAGGTAGCTTCAATGGAAACTTCTCCGCATATTTTGTCAAATAAATCCCATCTTTTGTGACCATCCAATAACACCTTTGCTCTCTGATTAATGACTTTCCATCTGCACAATATGACTCACCTAGACCAAAGTTATAAACATCAAAAAAGGCCTTCCTTGAATTCCAGTAGAAATGAGCATAGTACCGCATCCTTAATATGATATGCAAACAAAAGCTCCAGTTTATATTCTCACCGGATGTAATTGTATGGTTTTCAAGATCATCATCGATTGTGGATAAACAATAAAAGTATCATGCATCATGTTGTAGATATAAATGCTCCAAAAAGGCATCATACAAAATTTATTTTGTTTTAGATAAGACATGGATTTATACTGGAATATTTATGTTGTAGATATAAATTTATTTTGTTTTAGATAAGGCATCATACGTGCATGAAAATATTTATTATATTTAATTATGTATGAATTTATAATTTTATATAAGACATGGATGAAAACAATAATATATGTTTATCGTATATAAACAAAATTATATATTTTATCTAACTCTAAACACCGTTATTATTTAATTATTTATATAATTTATATTATATATAATACGTGGATAACAATAATTATATTATATTCATTTGTTATATAAAAATCATATGCATGTGTATTATTATAAAAATACATAAATTAAAAAAAATATAAAAAAAGTTGCATAAACTATCTTTTATGTTTGGGAAAAAAATACATTAATAGTCCTTTAGAGGCAAAAAGACCAAATTGCCCTTGACTTAACAGAAAAAGTTAACAACAGTTAGTTTAAAGGATGAAATCTGTTACAAAATGTTAACATAAAGGATGTTTAGAGTACTTTTTTAAAAATAAGGATGATACCTGCAAATTTATATAAACTTAAAGGACGTTTTTTGAAATTTTATCTTTTTTTTCATTGGATACTTTACATAACTTATTTTAAATGTTTTTAGATTCTTTTCAAGATGATTTCTTTAAATTTTAGAAAAAATTGAAATAGTTTATTTTAGAAACATTTTATAATTTCTTTTGAAAGGTTATTTAATAATGACTTTTAAAATGTTTAACCATTGTAAAATACATTAAAAAAATTATATAGTATGTTGCTTATAAGTTAACTCATTTATAAGTTTCTTGACTGTTTTTTCAACCTGAGGTATTATAGATTAATTTACGATCAAAACATGAAATTCATTTTTGTCATCTTGCTAAATCTTTGAAGTAAAAAACTATTTTTATAAAAAATGTTTAATGCCAATATAAAAATGAAATAAAATTAGGTTTCTCGAAATGAAGACTGGATTTAAGTTGAATATCTTTTAAATATTTTTTTAAACTAGTAAAAAGAATCTCACGCGTTACAGCGGGAGCGTTAAGATTTGTAAGGCTTGATTTCGATAATTTGAACATTAGTATTTATTCTGCAAAATAAAATTCACGTCGAAACATCAATAAAATAAGCACGTCGTATGATTTCACTAGTTTAATATTAATGTTTATAAAGTTTTAATTTTGTCATTGTGAAATGCTACTTTTATGTACGTTTAGATTCGATATGAATGTAAACCTGAATTCGTAAGTACTCTATGATTTAAAATATATAAATATGTATAGTTTTAATATACCCTTTTTTAATATATTATGTTAATTTATACATGAAATCCTTCATTTTTTATATATTAATTTACAAAATAAAATAAAAGATGATAGCATGCATTATGGCACTAAACTCAAAACGTATAAAAAAATCTATTGTCAAACGTGGGAAGTTTGAACTTGCAAACACAAACATCAATACCAAGGCACAAACCATTCCATCTAAGCTTTTTTTTTTTCTCTACTCAAATCTAATTATCTAACACAAATTAGATTTTGTAATAAAAAAAAAACTAATTGTTTCACTGTAGACACCGACTATGTTTTTATATATATATATATATATATATATATATATATATATAATATATATATATATATATATATATATATATAAATGGCATTCAAATGAAACCAAAATTTTGAAAAAAACTAAAGAAACCAATCTAGATCATAGATTTTATTGATCTATGGTCCATATTAACGAGGGCAAAAATGTAATTCCGTTTCTTCAAAAACTAGTGCATTAGATATATCAAGGTTAAAATAGGAAATCAAAATATGAAATACCCCAAATTTCCACTCCCACGATCGAGTTAGTTACATATATCTCCAATAGTTCCTTCGATTTCTCAACAATTCAACAAATTCACCTTCAAATCTCAATCTATACGATTATCCAAACTTAATCATCCCCGTTAGAAACCATATAAGCTTCCTAATCAGCGACATTGGTGAAGAGAATTGAAGCCCTAATTTTGCGACTGAGATTTTGTGTTCCTTATCAAATTCTCTAATATATTGGTATGTATAATTTCATATGTTAAATGTCTTTATATGATGGTGTTATCCTAATTCTTGTTCTCAGAAACATGATTATATCGATTTTATTTGTGCATTGATATTTTGATTTATTTTTGAATGAGTTTACCTAAATTTATTATCTTTCTTATTCGAATAGTCACTGTTTGTGTTCAGAGAATTCAACACTATGTTTGATGATGCTGAGAAATCCTCCATATTTGTTCAACGGATTATTGAATGTAAGCATGATGTGATGTCTAATGGAGTGCAGTTTTTTACTCCAAATTCCTCAAACTAGTTTAAACCAACACTAAATGCATAGGTGTCGTTGATTCCATTAGATGATCCAACTTATTAATATGTTTTTTTGCTCTATATTATTATTATTTACGCAGTTTATATATGATATACATATTGAATTGTATATTTGAATGACAAACCTAAATCTTCTTGTTTGTGTTGCTAAGAGAGTTTTTGGTTTTATAACAAAAAAATGTTTTTTTATAGGGCTTGTTCAAACTTGTTGGCATTGTTCATGTCATCCATATTAGCTGATCTCCTTAATATGCTCAATTTTTCATAGGTTATATGATATTCAGAATCATATGTATGTAGTTTGTTTAGTGGATTGTTCTCTTATATTGCTATTGTACGTTATAATATAGTTCCAAAAAGGTTTTTTTTTATTTATTATCAGTTTCATATGTTATTATGATATTAGTTTTTGTTTCTAGATTTCCAATTGGTTCACTCTAATATGGCTTCTGTCTTTGTAATAGTTTGTATTAAATAGACGATTATCTGTTTTCGGTGTATCAACAGATCAATGTATCTATTGATTTTCTTTTTCCTATATTTCCTATTTGGTAATAATTGATTTTATATGTAAAGTATATATGCACACATGAACATATGCACATGTGCATATTTTTTTCACATGCACATTTTTAGGATATGCATATATGCACAAATTTTAATCTACAGGTTATGTATACTGTCTTTTACAATGATGACCACAACACAACATAGTTTATTTTAAAGTTTATTATTAGTTAACAAGAAAAGAAAGTTGCATAAAGGACGATTTCAAGGCTATGATATAAATATATAAACTTTCATTTATTTTTAGTTTATTGTTTAAATTTTTGTTGACTTTTATGAGGATGCATAAAAGATATAGGCGGAAACATCAATTGTATGATAAACACCATTCAAAATTCAAACCTAGATGTTAAAACATCTTATAAATGTGAAATCTAAAACCATAACATTGAATTGAAAAGTATAGTGCAACACAATATCAAATAGGATTAAAAATGTTATACATGGATGTCAAATATATAACACAATCATTTCATGATATTATTTTCCTTTCTTACCTAGAATGTTATATAATACATCATATTAGTACAAACTAAGTGTAAAATAAGCTTTGATAATTTTGTTATATTGTAATCTGCAATCACATAGTATCTATTATAATATATGAACTTACACATGACTATTTGTAGCATGTTTTATCTTTTTCTTCTTGAAAATAAACATGCACAAGCACTTACCAATTCATCATACCTACGCTTGTTTGTACCAAACGCGTGCAAGGTTATACAAAAGTACAAAAAATATTTAAATTAAGAACTAATTGTAGAGTCAACACAAGTACACCTCTTGTTATATACTATTTCAACTGCATCATATTTTGTATAATTCGATACATAATTAATACATTAAACCAAAAAAAATCAGAGCGCATAATTGTAACACCCGGTTATTTATTTATTTTGAAGCCGACGAAGAAAGAAAAGAAATAAAGTCCAAAGTCGAGGGACCAAACCAGCCAACGAGAGAAAAATTGGGTATATGAAGATATATGTAGGGAGAGGGCAGCCATTACCCTCTCCCCACACTTACATTTTCAGCCAAAAGAAAGAGGAGAAGAGAGAAAGAAGAGAAAAATGGATAAAAGTTGGTTCGGGTTGATTCGAGTGAGCAAAATCGTTGAGAAGCGAGTCAAATCGAAGCTATTCTCGTTGTGGTAGTTTGTGTGAGTTCTAGGACCCCTCCTTTAAACGTTTTTGAATGATTGGGGCTGGAACACATTTGAAAATCGGGTTTTTGAGTGTGTATGTGTTTGACCCATTTGTGTATGTGTATGTGTGTGTATGATTCGTTTGAGCCTTGCTTGTGTGCTTGTGTGTGTTTGAATGGTGTTGTGGTATGCATTCCTAAGGTTTAGGATGGTTGATTTGGGCTTAGAATGGGTTTAGATGAGCTTGGACGTCAAAAATTGCAGATTAGGTTTGGGATGAACTGCATTCTGCACCAGCTAGGACTAGGCGACCGAATGGAGGCCATACGGCTGAATGAGGGGCGATTGGGGTTCATTTGCACGATTGGGGCCAGTCGCATGGGGAGTCATGCGACTGAGGGTCCACTCGCATAAGTGCTCATCCGCATTAGTTGCATTCGCATGTGGTCCATTCGCATTAGTTCCATTCGCTTGGGTGTTCATCCGCATTGGTGTTCATCCGCACGAGGTCCATTCGCATGAGGTTTAGTCGCATGGAGGCCATGCGACTGAAGGGTGTCCATACGCCCCAATAGTTGCACCCGAGGAAACGTGTAGTTTAACTTCTAACTTTCGGGGGAAAGTGCATATGTAAGTTTTTGACGTAAAGGTTTCCGTAAGTTCATGTAAGATGACTGTTGAGGCCTTAGAGAGCATGTTGGGCATGATGATGATGATGTTGCATGATTATGCATGTTATGTATGTATGATGTTGCCCTGTATGATGCTGATGCATGCGTATGTTATGTTCCTTATTATGATGTATGCTTATCTTTCCTGTGGCTTTGTGTGTTACGTTAATGAATGAAATGAAAGTAGTATGTAACGTAAAGTGAAATATAATGAAAGAGGAACATGAAGTAAGAATGCATGCATTAATGAAAGATGAAAGTAAAGAAAGTCTTGCAAGCATAGTATGTCGGGACACGCCTTTAAAAGGTGTTAGCCCAACGGTGTGCGGGTTCGCTACCCCGGGAAGATGCACATCGGGGTCTTTCTTTGTGATTGACCATTTGTATAGCCCCATTGTTGCATACCCTAGGTACTGCGATCAGAGGTACGATGCACCATTATATCTGGTCTATGATAGACCTAGGTCCAGTACCAGGAATAGCTGGGTATTGCACATAGCAGTGGTACACCTAAACTCTACCCTAGGTACTGTGACCAGAGGTGCGATGCACCGTTATAGCTGGTCTATGTTAGACCTAGGTCCAGTATCAGAGAATAGCTGGGTAAAGTTTATGGTGGAAGGAAAAAAAAGAAGTAATGATGAAAGAATGAAAGCATGAAAGATTAAAGAAGATAATAATGATATTATCTATGTGTACGTATGATGTATGATCGCATGAAAGTAAAGAATGGTTTTAACGAAAGAAAAGTATGTTTTATTTTATAAAACTAGAACTCACTCAGCAACGCTGACTTTGATGTGTTTCCAATTGGTAGGTAGTGATTGCTGAGGATGGCACGAGGTGGCTACTCAGCTCTTTTGGGATGGCATCCATTTATTTAATGCTTTTGTGATGTAATGCAACAATGTATTTTACAACTGATTAACGATGTATTATTTTGCAAAAGTCTTTGTAATGAAAGAATGAGATGTCATTTTTGATTGTTCTGCTGCAATATTTATGTAAGAGAAATGAAAATGTATGTTTTATGTGCAATGATTTACCAGCTGTAAGCGTCCCGGGAATGGGGCCTTACAAGTTGGTATCAGAGTCAAAGTTTAAGTGAAATGGGTAAATTTTCGAAATAAACCTTAATTTAAACTGAGAATGGGACGGAAAGGGAAGGGATGCCAATCTGAGTAGCTGCGTGCCATCAGGTATTTTCGTAAGTTAATCGGTATTATGTGCGCATGTGATGTGTTATGTGTTGTTTGTGGATTTAAATACGTAGTCAGGATAGGTAATGCTGGGGTGTTAAGAGTAAAGTAAGTGGCTAATCATAACTGGCCACTGTAATTAGGGACTTACTATACTTGACATAAATTGAGCCGTTCCCTTGAATGACCGTGTTTGAATCTTTCAGTGTGCATGTGAATGGCTGATGGTAGATCTTCGAAAGCCTCTCGTGGAGGTGGTTGTGATGGGCTTGGTGCTGAGCCGCGACCCAAGAGAGGAAGATCCAGAATGGAAAAGGTGGTTTATGAGGAACCCGAGGCCCCTTATCCGGAGGGTGGTGATGAGAGTGCAAACCTAAGGGCCTCGGTGAAAGAGGCAGTGGTTGAAGAAGTTCATCAAGTCATGCAGACGATCTTAGCGTCTATAGTGATTGAAGTTATCAAAGCTGTACGAGAAGGGGAAAGAAAGGAGAGAAACAGGTCCTTGGGAGGACGGGAACAACCGGAGCCGGAAACTGTTCCCTCTGATGATGAGGAAGAGGAAGAAGAAGAGCCTGTACCGGAGGCAGCATGAGACTGTAACTATGGGGCGTTTCAACGATGCAAGCCCCCTACTTTTGATAGAAACGGCACTGCTGCTGCTGCTCACCGGTGGGTGAGAGAAATGGAAGTTGTATTGAATATCAGCAAGTGCCGAGAGGACCAGAAAGTAAAGTTTGTTGCCCATTCTTTTATGGACTCGGCTCTATGATGGTGGGATAATATAGTCCAAGCCGAGGGTAACAGGGCCATCGGGAGGATGAGATGGTCTGAACTAAAGAAGTTGGTGATTGAGGAGTTTTGTCCTCATAGAGAAATGGATAAAGTTGAGAGAGAATTCCTGCAACTGGAGGCGAGAACCATGACACACCAACAGTACACCACCAAATTCAACGAGATGGCACGTCTGGTGTAGGATCAGGTGACACCTCTGTCTCGAAAGATCAAGAGGTATATTTAGGGTTTACCAGCAGATATTCGCAGGCACATGATTGCCGCCCGACCGAGCATGTTTAGGTCGGCGGTGAATTTGGCAGGGAGATTATATGATGAAAGGGCTGTGGTGGTGGTGGCTGAGGGTGGCAAGAAGAGTGGTGGTGATCGGAACTGACATGGGAGGTTTGGTCGGGGTAATGTCTCGACGGTTAACAAGAAGGCACGGGTGGATGACCGCCGTGTGGCCACATTGAGTGCAGGGTCAAAAAGGTGTGGCAAGTGTGGAAGGGATCATGCGGGAGAATGTAGGTCAGGATTGAACGGATGCTTCAAATGTGGGAAGGCGGGGCATATAGCCAAGGACTGTCGTACGGTCCGGTGCTTTAACTGTGGTGAAGAGGGTCACATGAGTAGGGATTGCAAGAAGCCAAGGGCTGAGGGTTCCAGGGCGAAGAAGACGGGGAGTGAAGGACCGAGGGCGAGCACCAGGGCATTCACTATGACACAGGAGGAAGCTAGGACGGACCCTGATGTTATGTCCGGTACGTTTCTAGTGAATCAAACTTTAGCTTCTGTGTTGTTTGATTCTGGTGCTAGTAAAAGTTTTATTTCTACTACTCATGACTTGGAGATTATCCTACTCATGACTTGGAGATCGCAGCCGTGGTCTTTGCACTAAAGATTTGGAGACACTATCTTTACGGGATGAAGTGCACCATATTCACTGACCACAAGAGCTTGAAGTACTTCTTTGAGCAGAAAGATCTGAATGTGAGGTAGAGGCGGTGGTTGGAACTTATAAAGGATTATGTTTGTGAGATCCATTACCATTCGGGCAAAGCCAACGTGGTGGTCGATGCCCTTAGCCGAAAGGAGAGGCCCAAGCCAATTCGGGTGAAAGCCTATCAGTTGATCATGACCTCAGACGTGATGAAGCAAGTTAAAGAGTTTCAAGATGAGGCATTGAAAGAAGATCATCTAAACTCTGAAAGAATGAGAGGTCTAGTCGCAGAATTGGGTGAGAACACCCTTGGTGTTAAAACCCGATTTGGATGGGTGTGGATTCCACATTTTGGGGATCTACGGGTGAAGATCATGGATGAGGCTCATGTGACATCCGGTAAATTTCCGTTACCAAGCTCCGTTAGTTCCGTTAAGTCTTGTAAACACGTGTCGTGAGCACACACTAGTTGTCGTTGAACGTTGGTGACCTATTAATAATGAATAATGTTAATTTGTTGTGAATCTAAATGATTAGGTGACATTTGGGTTATGTTTATGTGTTCACACATTTATTAAATGTTAATTAAAGAATTTATCGCGTAACGCGGAAACGTGCCTATTTATTCGTATGTCTTGTGTTTTTATAAAGATAAGATATATAATGAATTTTATAAGTTTATATTTTTATGTTATGAAGTTAAAAACACTTTACAAAGAGTTTAAAGCTTAGTTTTTATAAAATACCAAAACACAAGGGTTTAAAGGGTAAATATGTAAATTAAAATTAATTAAAACAAAAACCCAAACCCTAAACCCAACCCTTCGGCCGCGACATTCACCCTATCCCTCTCCATCTTCGATTTTCGACCAATATCAAGCCCTAAACCTCGATTTTCATTCGATTACAAGGTGCACAACTTGTTGGAATCATCAATTGCAAGTTATAACAAGTTTAAAGGTTAGATTTTTTTGTGTTTTGTGATGTTCTTCATTATGGCCGAACCCTAGATTCGAAATTGATCCTTATTGGGTCGAATTGGATGTTGTTTGATGATGTTAACATGTTAGTTAGATTGTATACATGTTAGTTAACGTCGATTATGCAAGAATTCTATGTTTTTAGTGGATTGATCATGAACTTGGTTATGAAACAAACCCTAATTCGAAATTGTTGTGATTATGCATGATGGTTGATTGTTTGATGAATATTTGATGATTATTAGGTTGTATGAATGTTAGAATACGTTGATTATGCAAGAAAGTTGGGATTTTGATGCATTGTTCATAGGTTACTAAGAATAGTAACTTTATTTTGCATGTAGTAGTGATCTAGTGATGGATTGATGTATGGATGGGTTCATGATGATAATTAGATGCTAGATTGTTGTTATGAATGCTAGAAATCTTTAATTTGATGATGTTGATCATAGCTTGCCAAAAGTAGAAACTTTTGTTTATGAAGATTGTTAGATTGAGGTGTTTAAGTGTTGTTGATCATGTTTAGATATTAGTATGAGCTTGAATTGGTATATTATTGATGAATTCATGTATACTTTGGATGTTTGATAGATTTTGGGATATTCTTTCCCAAAAGGGAAACTTTATTTGTGTAAACGTTGAAGTATGATGTTATGATCATGTTTGGGATGATAGGAACTTGCTATTATGTTCAAGGATGGATTCTAGTGTGATAGAACGTGTTAAATTAGTTGTATGGCATGTTTGGATAATCATGGGTGATGATTGGAATTGGTAATCATGTATGGTTTGGATGTTGTGTAGTAGTAGGACATCATGCTTGGGTCTGATAATTGATTGTTGTGATGTTGTGAATGCAATGCATATGCTTAAAGAATTTGGTTGTGATCATTATACACGCGTGCGGATCTGAGGCCCCTACTTAGTGGGATTGGCAGGGTTTAGGATGTGAAGTCGTGAGTGGCTTCACATGGCATGTGATGAATGGTTGAACCTTGTATGACATGTTAGTTGTATTGTAGCTAGTGGTTATGTTAATGTTCTAGATTCGCATGACTTGTATAGTACTTGACTGTATGATGATCTATGTGATACACCTGGTTGATATAGCATATGTATGATACTAATTGAATGTTAATCATGTATGTTGTATGTGCTCATTGGCTTTATTTGAATTATAACTCATAATGTCACCAACGGGTCAAACGGGTCAACAAGGTCAAACGTGTCTATTTGTCTGGAAGCTTGAGTCTTTGAGTTTGGTATGATTAGGGTTTCACATGTCTTTTATTTACACGTACTTATGTACTCACATGATCTAGGTAACCTGTGAAGGTTGGCTATCCTCTCGTTTCTCAAAATAAACCCTAAGTACCTTTGCATACATCAGGTGAGTTCATGCCCCACTCTTTACTTAATATCTTTTGGGGGAGATAGCATACTGGTACTTATACGAACGCTTTCATATAAGTATAAAAGATTGGCTAAGTGTATTTGGTTCCCTAGTGCACAAGCATACGGCTCCTAGGAGTCGGCAATACCTCGACTTTAGCACCAAATAGGCTTGTCAGGCCCAAAGATCTAAGACGTCGCCAGGCTAGCAATAGTTAATGATTGTAAACAAACTATGTATCTCATATAAACACTTACAATAAACAAATAACCATGACAAAATAATAAGTTGAATTGCACGTGATTTACAAGTCTCAAACGTTTATAAGTGCATTATGTATAAGTAATCATGTTTCACCCCAAGTTAGTGTAAAAAATATGAAAAAGGGGCAAGAAAACTCACTTGTCAAATAAGTATATAATGAAGATTAATAAGAATAAAAATATGCAGTTCCAAGATAAAACTTCACAAGGCACCTAAATATATAAATATTACAAGATTTTGGTTAATAATAAGATTAACGAGTTAACACGAACTAGGGTATTAATATATTGGGGATTTTTATAAAGTTAAATTATTATAAAAATACCATTTATGAAAATTTATAAATTTATTTTTAAGGAAATTGATCCTTTGTAAATAACTTATGATTTTATTTATAAAATTATATTTAATTCTATGAATATCATGATAAATCCAAAAACATATGGTCTAATATTAATTTAATGTCTTTAAGTATTATATAATAATCTAACTTATTATAAAAATACTTAATTATTACATTTGCAAATAATTTTATATTAAAATATTACAAAGTTTTACAAGAATAAATTTTTAAAAATATTCAGGTGACTTTAAAAATATTTAGGGTTTATAAAATTCATTTTTATAATTATTATAAATTTCCTATAATTAATTTAAGGCCAAAAAGGCTTTAAAAAAAATTACATGATGGTGCCCGGGTTCGAACCCGGGACCTCATGGATGTGGGGGTATTGCTCTAACCAGTGAACCAAGGCTTCAGCCGCGGTAAGTACTGGTTTCTAAATACTATAAACCCGTTTAAGAAAAATTCCCCAAACCCTAAGAACCCTAGAATCATTTGATTCCAAATCGACCCCCAATTCGATTATGAACAAGAAATTAATCTTGGGGCTTTTAATACCCAAGTAAAACCGATCAGAAACATGTGTTTGATTACCCGTTTTGAGATCGATTTGTTAGCGAGGAAGACGAAGAACAGTTACGAACTCGTGAAGCTTGTTCGATGTTCAACCGATGGTTCCAACCAAATTCGTTGTACAGGGAGCTTCTAATGGTGCACAGGATTAAAAGCCCTCAAACAATTTTCGTTTATGAAGCTCGGATGGTAGTTTTTGTTTGAGTTGCAGGTCGCGGCTTCAAAGGGTAATCGGGGTGCAATTCGTGTGTGTTTCAGATACAACTGATAGTTGTAATCGATTAAGGGCAGATAGATAATCGTGTAAGTTGAATCAATTTGATTATTATTGCGGTTTAATACCCAAACGGTTATGGGTTTAATGTGCTACGGTTATACACTCGGTTGGTTGGTATTCGGCGTTAAATCCTCAGTTATTAGGTGCATTAAGGTTCGAATCACGCACACGAGGTAATTCGGAACGATTGGGCTTCGAAACCGAGGGGTTTTTGGCATCTTGAAGCTCACCGGAACTTGGCCGGAGAATGGTCGGCGGTCGACGGGGAAGAAGGGGGGAATGGTTTGGGTTTTTAAACAATTACACAAATGGTCCCTCAAATTTAATAGTTAACATTTTATGCTAAAACTTTGTTTTAAGTTTATAAATTTACAAAAACAATCCCCCAAGTTTTTAATTAAATTTTTAAACACTATTAAGTTAACAATCTTTTATTATTATTACTATTATTATTATTATTATTATTATTATTTACTTAATTTAGAACTTAAACAAAGAATCATACAATAATAGCCCAACAAGATTCATAAATTGTCTAAATAACCCATATAAGAATTAATAAAATTAACTTTTAATTAACAAAAATACGAGATGTTACAGTCTCCCCAACTTAAAAGAATTTCGTCCCGAAATTTAAAGAAATGAAACTATACAAATAAGAACGGGTATCTCCTCTTCATGTGCTCCTCGCGTTCCCAAGTAAATTCAGCGCCACGTTTATTTTCCCAACGAACCTTGACGATTGGGGTTGTTGTGGTTCTAGTCTTCTTCATTATACGATCCATGATCTCCACAGGTTTCTCGACAAAATGTAATGACTCGTCAGTCTGAATGTCTTCCAGCGGAACATACAGACTTTCGTCGGCCAAACACTTTCTCAAATTTGAGACATGGAACACAGGATGAATTCCACTAAGGTCGGAAGGTAACTCTAGTTTATAAGCCACTTTCCCAATCCTTTTCAGGATTTTGAAAGGTCCTACAAATCTTGGAGCCAGTTTGCCCTTCTTTCCAAAGCGAACCACACCTTTCCACGGTGAAACCTTGAGAAGAACCATCTCCCCATCTTGGAATTCTAATGGCTTACGTCGCTTGTCAGCATAACTCTTTTGACGACTTCTCGCCACTTCAAGGTTCTTGCGAATGATAGAAACCTTATCGGTCGTCTCTTGTATAAGTTCAGGACCAGTGATGAAGTTTCCACCAATGTCGGTCCAACAGATCGGTGAACGACATTTACGACCATAAAGTGCTTCAAACGGTGCCATCTTGATACTCGAGTGGTAACTATTGTTATACGAAAATTCCGCGAGCGGTAGATGCGTATCCCAATCTCCACCAAAGTCAAGAACACAGAGACGTAGCAAATCCTCCAAAGTTTGGATCGTTCGCTCGGTTTGACCATCAGTTTGAGGATAGTAAGCCGTGCTTAGATCCAATGTGTACCCCAAAAGTTCTTGCATAGACGACCAAAAATGTGAAGTGAAACGAGCATCTCGGTCAGATATGATGTGCAGAGGTACCCCATGACGACTTACAATCTCATCAACGTATATACGAGCTAACTTTGATGTCTTGTAAGTGTCACGTATGGGTATAAAATGTGCCGACTTGGTCAATCGGTCAACGATCACCCATATGCTATCATGTCCTCGAGAGGTTCGGGGTAGCTTTGTTATGAAGTCCATGGATATGTGTTCCCATTTCCACATAGGGATCTCGGGTTGCTCAAGTAATCCATTTGGACGTTGATGTTCGGCTTTAACTTTCGTACATGTGAGGCACTTAGCTACATAAGTCGCTATGTCTTTCTTCATCCCAGGCCACCAATATTGACCACGTAGGTCCATGTACATCTTATCGGAACCAGGATGAATAGAATAACGAGTTTGATGAGCTTCGTTCATAATAAAGGTACGAATGTTATCGCGATTTGGAACCCAAATACGATTGGCGAAGTACATCAATCCATTGGATTTCGTTTCCAATTGGGTTAGAAGATTATGCTCCAACTCATCCTTCATTCTCCCTTCTCGTTGAACCATTTGTTGAGCCTCCAGGATACTAGACTCGATGTCACTATCTATTCTCAGGTTTTGTAGTAGTACGGTGGTCTCATTGACATCTAGTCGAATTTCAGTATCGAACTCACCCAAGGTGTCAAACCATTGACGTCGATCTCGAATTTCTTGAAATGAGATCATCTTGTTGTGAATCTTTTGGCTCAGTGCATCGGCCACAACATTTGCCTTACCAGGATGGTAACGAATGTCACAATCATAGTCACTAATCAACTCCACCCAACGACGTTGTCTCATGTTGAGATCTTTTTGATTGAAAACGTGTTGAAGGCTTTTGTGATCGGTGTAGACTATACATTGCGTACCATACAGGTAGTGCCTCCAAATCTTCAAAGCAAATACAACAGCACCAAGCTCGAGATCGTGGGTTGTATAATTCACCTCGTGAACTTTCAATTGTCTCGACGCATAAGCTATGACCTTCCCTCGTTGCATGAGAACACAACCGAGGCCTTGCTTAGATGCATCACAATACAGGGTGAAATCGTCGTTTCCATCGGGTAGGGTCAATATAGGAGCATTGCACAACTTATGCTTTAACGCTTCAAAAGCTTCTTCTTGCTCGGAACCCCACTCGAATGGTTTATTTTTTGTGTCAAAGTAGTGAGCGGCTTCGCGATCCTCGAGAAATTGGCGATGAATCGCCGATAATAACCAGCAAGACCAAGAAAAGAACGAACTTCGGTAGGAGTTGTAGGAACACACCAATTCTTCACAGCTTCCACCTTTGCAGGATCAACGTGAATTCCTTGGCTATTCACCACGTGTCCTAGAAATTGAACTTCTTCGAGCCAGAAATCACACTTCGAGAATTTTGCGTAATTGCTCTTTCTTTAACAACTCAAGAACCAATCTCAAATGCAGCTCATGATCGTTGTTGGACTTGGAATAGATAAGTATGTCATCAATAAAAACGATCACAAACTTGTCTAGATAAGGCTTGCATACTCGGTTCATGAGATCCATGAAGACAGCAGGAGCATTGGTTAAACCAAAAGGCATCACCATAAACTCATAGTGTCCATAACGAGTACGAAAAGCGGTCTTTGGGATGTCATCCTCGTGAACTCGTAATTGATGATATCCAGAACGTAGATCAATTTTCGAGAATATGGCAGCTCCTTGAAGTTGATCAAACAAGTCATCAATGCGAGGAAGAGGATAACGATTCTTGATGGTAAGTTTGTTAAGCTCGCGATAGTCGATGCACATACGAAACGATCCATCTTTCTTCTTCACGAAAAGAACAGGTGCACCCCAAGGCGAAGAACTAGGACGGATGAAGCCTTTCTCGGACAGCTCTTGCAGTTGACAAGAGAGTTCTTGCATTTCCGATGGTGCAAGCCGATATGGTGACTTGGCCACGGGGTTTGCTCCCGGTATCAAGTCAATTTTAAACTCGACTTCACGCACGGGAGGTAAACCACTAAGGTCATCGGGAAATACTTCAGGAAAGTCTCGTACGATAGGGACATCCTTAAGTTCTTTCCCTTTGACTTTCGTGTTGACCACATAAGCCAAGAAGGCCATATACTTCTTGTTTAAGCACTTTCGGGCTTGAGTGCAAGACATGAGTTTAAGCCCTTTAGAAGATTTTTCACCGAACACCTTCAACGTATCTCCAGAAGGTAACGGTATACGAATGCACTTCTCGAAACAAATGATCTCAGCATGGTGTTTGGCTAACCAATCCATACCAATGATGACGTCAAAGCTCCCAAGTTTCATAGGGATAAGATCGATAAGAAAATCATGCGTGTCAAGACTTAAGATGCAATCACGAACGATAACGTCAACGGTAATTGGTTCTCCATCGGCAACTTCAACAGTAAGAGGTCTTTCTAGTTTCGTATGTGGCTTAGCAAGTATGGGTTCAAACTCTAATGAAACAAAGCTTTTATCGGCTCCAGAATCAAATAGGACATAGGCATAAGTTTTGTTAATAAGGAACATACCTGTTCAATTTTTAAGGTATTTAACAATACAGGTAAAATATGAATGAATTTGATCACAAAATTTAAGGGTGAGTTAACGTACCATTCACCACATCGTTGTTTGCTTGTGCTTGGTTAGCGTTGATGTTGAAAGCACGTCCTCGGGCTTGTGGAACATTACCCACAAGATGAGGGCATTGTGGGCGAAAGTGTCAAGGTTCCCCACAGTTGTAGCAAACACGGTTTGTGACCACAGCGGCATTGTTAGGTGCACGGTGGCAAGTTGCCACCAAATGACCATATTTACCGCATAAGGTGCAAATGCGGCATGGTTGATTCCCCGGATGATGATACCTACACGTGCTGCACATCGGTTGAGGACCAGCATAAGCCCTAGCCCCAGGCACTTGTGCCACAGATGTAGCCGCAAGTACAAGTTGTCTTTGGGGTTGTTTGGGCGCAGCCACGGCATAGTTACGCGCCGGTGTGAACTTGCGCTTCTTGTTGTTGTTGTGGCTGTTAGACGGTTCAGCTTTGGTCTCCTTAACCGCCTCGGTAGCCGTCTTCTCCACCTTCTTTGCACCCTTCACAGACATGGTGCCCGCTCTTATATGGTTCTCGGTGAGTTGAGCGGTGATTGTAATGGCTTCTTCCAAGGTTGTGGGTCGGCTACCCACCACAGCATCTTGAATTTGGGGTGGTACACCCTTAATGAACTTCTCGATGTTGCGGGGAACATTGTCGACCATATGGGGCAGCAGTATACTCAACTCATGATGCCTAGTTGAGTAGGCCAAATGATCACCATCATTTTGTTTCAAATTCCAGAACTCTTCTTCCAACTTTTGCAATTCACTTCTTGGGCAGAACTTCGCGATGGCGATGTTCTTGAACTCTTCCCATGTAAGTGCTAGAATGGCATCGGGTCCACGATTCCTCTTCTCGCTATTCCACCAGGTAAGAGCCCTTGTTGGAACATACTAGTGGCATAACGAACCTTGAGTGCATCAGGACACTCACAATTGATAAAGGTATTCTCCATGCTTTCGAACCACTCAAGAAGGCCAGTGGCTCCTTCCTTGCCACTAAAACTAGTGGGCTTGCAAGAGCTGAAGTGTTTGAAGGTGCAAGTTTGATTATTCCCGTGTTGATTGTTCCCGTTTTGATTGTTGCTATTCTCTCCATGACCATTTCTATTGTTGCTAGCATTGGTCATTAAGGTGCTATTAAGTTCAACAACCATGGTTGGAATGACAGCAGCCATTTGTCGAGCAATCATGGCGGCTAACTTACGATCGGAACTTCCATGCTTTCCATGATGACGAGACATGCTGGAATATACAAATGAGTTAGATATGAGAATTGGAATAACAAGGATTAATGTTCAACAAGGATAAGGCAAAAAGTTGTAAGGCACATGGAATGGTTCCATTTGGTAACGCATTACCATTTGGAAACGTTGACACGTCAAGGTAAGTTGACCCATTCGCCTTAGAAATTTGTGTATGTTGACCATGGTTTATCACTCATCCCAGAAATCCCCAGGTAAGCATAACTAGTCCCGTAGGATTTATGCGATATGCTTGCCTTAGCCCGAGTGCCTTTTGCCAGGAAGTCTAGAATACAGGTGTCCATGTGTCACACAAATTTCTTAGGTTCATGAAATCAAAACCATGATGAGATTTACATAGATTAGACATAAGTCTAAAGATTCAATTCTTAAGCATGAGTATACAATTCCACGTGTTGACGAGAATAAGATTAGGAGTTTCATTTGTCGGGGAGAGTCAATGAGTCAAAGTTAAGTTTAGGGAGACAAGTAACAAAGTTTAGGCAATTACAAGGCAACCTATGCTAAGGCATCAAATTGCACATAAAGTATAGCTTTATGTAGCATGTAACAATATATATATATTTCCAAGAATATAAATATTATCCTATGAGGTTCATGCATAAGCTATAGTCTAGGTCACCATTACTAATAACCTAAATCCCTATAGTTATGGGCTCTGATACCAATCTGTCACACCCCAACCTTGACGGCGGAAACGTCGAGATGTGAGAGTTAAGATTGTTCACAGCCACATAACGCTATATTAAATTGTAAATATTATTATCATAAATCTTGAAATGGAAAAATACAATCATAAGTCTTATACAAGAAATAAGTTAAACATAACATAACATAATGTAACTTTTATTTCATTATCTAGGTCCAAGTCCTAGATTATAGCATGCTTCAAAAGGATCACTTTAAACTTGAGGTTGACCTGAAACATGGTAAAAATAAGAGTCAACTAAAATAGTTGGTGAGTTTCCAAGGTTTTCATACATAATATGAAAAAGAAAGTTACAAGTAGCAATTCACGTCATAAGTTATAAGCTAGTAAGGTTATAGAACACATATCGTTACAACCAAACCTCGACTTGATTACAAGTATAAAAGATTGGCTAAGTGTATTTGGTTCCCTAGTGCACAAGCATACGGCTCCTAGGAGTCGGCAATACCTCGACTTTAGCACCAAATAGGCTTGTCAGGCCCAAAGATCTAAGACGTCGCCAGGCTAGCAATAGTTAATGATTGTAAACAAACTATGTATCTCATATAAACACTTACAATAAACAAATAACCATGACAAAATAATAAGTTGAATTGCACGTGATTTACAAGTCTCAAACGTTTATAAGTGCATTATGTATAAGTAATCATGTTTCACCCCAAGTTAGTGTAAAAAAATATGAAAAAGGGGCAAGAAAACTCACTTGTCAAATAAGTATATAATGAAGATTAATAAGAATAAAAATATGCAGTTCCAAGATAAAACTTCACAAGGCACCTAAATATATAATATTACAAGATTTTGGTTAATAATAAGATTAACGAGTTAAAACGAACTAGGGTATTAATATATTGGGGATTTTTATAAAGTTAAATTATTATAAAAATACCATTTATGAAAATTTATAAATTTATTTTTAAGGAAATTGATCCTTTGTAAATAACTTGTGATTTTATTTATAAAATTATATTTAAATTCTATGAATATCATGATAAATCCAAAAACATATGGTCTAATATTAATTTAATGTCTTTAAGTATTATATAATAATCTAACTTATTATAAAAATACTTAATTATTACATTTGCAAATAATTTTATATTAAAATATTACAAAGTTTTACAAGAATAAATTTTTAAAAATATTCAGGTGACTTTAAAATATTTAGGGTTTATAAAATTCATTTTTATAATTATTATAAATTTCCTATAATTAATTTAAGGCCAAAAAGGCTTTAAAAAAATTACATGATGGTGCCCGGGTTCGAACCCGGGACCTCATGGATGTGGGGGTATTGCTCTAACCAGTGAACCAAGGCTTCAGCCGCGGTAAGTACTGGTTTCTAAATACTATAAACCCGTTTAAGAAAAATTCCCCAAACCCTAAGAACCCTAGAATCATTTGATTCCAAATCGACCCCCAATTCGATTATGAACAAGAAATTAATCTTGGGGCTTTTAATACCCAAGTAAAACCGATCAGAAACATGTGTTTGATTACCGTTTTGAGATCGATTTGTTAGCGAGGAAGACGAAGAACAGTTACGAACTCGTGAAGCTTGTTCGATGTTCAACCGATGGTTCCAACCAAATTCGTTGTACAGGGAGCTTCTAATGGTGCACAGGATTAAAAGCCCTCAAACAATTTTCGTTTATGAAGCTCGGATGGTAGTTTTTGTTTGAGTTGCAGGTCGCGGCTTCAAAGGGTAATCGGGGTGCAATTCGTGTGTGTTTCAGATACAACTGATAGTTGTAATCGATTAAGGGCAGATAGATAATCGTGTAAGTTGAATCAATTTGATTATTATTGCGGTTTAATACCCAAACGGTTATGGGTTTAATGTGCTACGGTTATACACTCGGTTGGTTGGTATTCGGCGTTAAATCCTCAGTTATTAGGTGCATTAAGGTTCGAATCACGCACACGAGGTAATTCGGAACGATTGGGCTTCGAAACCGAGGGGTTTTTGGCATCTTGAAGCTCACCGGAACTTGGCCGGAGAATGGTCGGCGGTCGACGGGGAAGAAGGGGGGAATGGTTTGGGTTTTTAAACAATTACACAAATGGTCCCTCAAATTTAATAGTTAACATTTTATGCTAAAACTTTGTTTTAAGTTTATAAATTTACAAAAACAATCCCCCAAGTTTTTAATTAAATTTTTAAACACTATTAAGTTAACAATCTTATTATTATTATTACTATTATTATTATTATTATTATTATTATTTACTTAATTTAGAACTTAAACAAAGAATCATACAATAATAGCCCAACAAGATTCATAAATTGTCTAAATAACCCATATAAGAATTAATAAAATTAACTTTTAATTAACGAAAATACGAGATGTTACATACTCCGAAAGGGTATGATGCTATATGGGTGATCGTTGACCACTCAACGAAGAGTGCTCACTTCCTACTGATCCGCGAGACATATTCATCTGAGAGATTGGCTGATCTGTTCATCAAGGAAATTGTAACTCGTCACAGTGTACCGGTGACTATTGTGTCTGTTTGTGACACCCGGTTTACATCCAAATTCTGTAAAGAATTCCACGACGCTATGGGGACGAGGTTACATATTAGCACGGCTTATCATCCCCAGACTGATGGTCAGTCAGAGAGGACCATTTAGACATTAGAGGACATGCTACGGGCATGTGTTATTGATTTTGAGGGAAGTTAGGATGACCATTTACCGTTGGCTAAATTCTCATACAACAACAGTTATCATGCCAGCATTGGTATGCCACCTTATGAGATGCTATACGGTAGGAGATGCAGAACACCCGTCTGTTAGGGTGATATCGGTCAGAAAGAACTAGGGAGCTTCAAGGTAATTGAAGCTACGACTGAGAAGCTTGAAAAGATCAACGCCTTCATGAAGGCAGCCAAAGATATACAGAAGTCGTATGCCGATAAACGACGCAGACCGATTGAGTTCCAGGTGGGTGACCGGGTTATGTTAAAGGTCTCACCTTGGAAGGGTATCATTAGTTTCCGAAAGCGAGGCAAGTTGAGCCTGAGATACATAGGCCCTTTCCGAATCATCACTCGAGTAGGAGAGGTGACTTATAGACTGGAGTTACCGGTGAGTTAAGTGGAATTCACCCGACATTCCACGTATCTCATCTAAGGAAGTGCTTGGTAGATGAAGATATGATTGTTCCAATGGATGATATCAAAGTAGACGAACGGCTCAATTATGTGGAGCAACCAGTGGCAATCATCGATCGAAAAGAGAAAAGGCTGAGAAATAAAGTGGTTCCTCTTGTGCGTGTACAGTGGAAGCACAGGAAGGGGTCCGAGTCAACGTGGGAGACTAAGGAAGAAATGAGATAGCATTACCCACGTTTTTTCGAGGAATAACCGGTTTCAGGGACAAAACCTATTTAAGGGGGTGGACTTGTAACACCCGGTTATTTATTTATTTTGAAGCCGACAAAGGAAGAAAAGAAATAAAGTCCAAAGTCGAGGGACCAAACTCGCCAACGAGAGAAAAATTGGGTATATGAAGATATATGTAGGGAGAGGGCAGCCATTACCCTCTCCCCACACTTACATTTATATAAGTATACACATAAAAGATAAAATAAAAATCATATACATACAACCTTATTTTCGTCTTGCGAGCCGACTCAATCTCGACATACGAAGCTTGGGCTCAAACCCATCTATTAAATGAGTTGTAAAATAAGTTAGAGCTTGTTTAAGCTAAATTTAGTTAGAATTTTTTTGTAACGTCTGCTATTTTTGAAAATATGGACCCGAACCCGTTTCGTTGGTTATAAAAATTAAGCACATTATTCAAACTATTTCTTTCATTTTGGTGTTTTTTTAAACAATAATTGAGTTATTTAACTAACTTTGTGAAATTGATGATTTAAAATTTTTTATAATATTTTATAAACGAATAAATGGAATAATCATATAAAATTTGGATTTTATAAAGATTATAGGGTTTATTCTAAATTATGAGTTTATATTACGTAATTGGAATTAAATTGTAAAAACTCTTATAAAATTTATAAGTTATAAAATTTTTATAAAATAAAGTAAAACAATTCATTTAAAATATAAAATAAGGGTGATAATAAGTTGGGGTTAAATTTGTAAATTATAAAACTTTGTTTTAAGTTGTTCACAAAATAATAAATATTAAAAATGGTTGTTTTAAAGTTGTTCACAAAATAATAAATATTAAAAATGGAGGGACCATATGTGTAACTTTGTCCTAAAACCCAAACCAACCCCCCCCCCCCCCCCCCCCCCGCTGTACACCCTCCGGCCAAGCTCCGGTGACCACCAAAACACCCAAAACGTCGAATAAAGTGCAATTGAACCATTCTAAATCTCTCGCGACCTGGTTTCAAACATGTAACCTTTTTTAATTCATTTAAATCCAACCATAAAGACTTGATCAAATGAAACCGAAACTCAAATCAAAATACAATCGATTACAACTAGAACATATGCGAAATCGATTGACTTCAACAACACATAACGTTTCTTAATCATTTAGAGTTTAATCATCGAATCAATTGAGCTATAACGGCCATAATTCAACATCAATTTAAAGCCATAACCTCCGATTGAACTTAGTACTCGTTTGATGTGAACCCGTAGCAATTGATACTATTTAATCGAGGGTAAACAACCTATTTGGTCTGATTCATCTATAGATAAACTCAATTTGATTTAAAGTATACTCTCACATCGAATTCATTCCCCATTCACATTGTAACACCCGTTTATTTATTATTTTGAAGCCAACGAATAAAGAAAAAGAAATAAAGTCCAAAGTTGAGGGACTAAACTCGCCAACGAGGGAAAGTTGGAAATGTGGTGATATTGGTAGGGAGAGGGCAGCCATTATCCTCTCCCCACACTCACATTTTCAGCCAAAAGAAAGAGGAGAAGAGAGAAAGAAGAGAAAAAGGGAGAAAAGTTGGTTTGGGTTGATTCGAGTGATTAAAATCGTTGAGAAGCGAGTCAAATCGAAGCTCTTCTCATTGTGGTCGTTTGTATGAGTTCTAGGACCTCCTCTTTTACACGTTTTTGAATGATTTTGGGGCTAGAACACATTTGAAATCGGGTTTTTGAGTGTGTACATGTTCGACCCGTTTGTGTATGTGTATGTGTGTGTATGATTCGTTTGGGTCTTGCTTTTGAGCTTATGTGTGCTTGAATGGTGTTTTGGTATGCATTCCTAAGGTTTAGGATGATTGATTTGGGCTTAGAATGGGTTTAGATGAGCTTGGAGGTCGAAAATGGTAGATTGGGTTTGGGATGAACTGCATTCTGCACCAGCTAGGGCTAGGCGACCGAATGGAGGCCATACGGCCATTGAGGTGCGATTGAGGTTCATTCGCACGACTGAGAGCCCAATCGCATAAATGCCCATTCGCATTAGTTTCGTCCATATTAGCTCCATTCGCATAGGACTCATCCGCATTCAGTCCATCCGCATGAGGTCCATTCGCACGATTAGGTGTTCATCCGCATTGGTCCATTCGCATGATGTTCAGTCGCATGGAGGCCATGTGACTGAAGGGTGTCCATATGCCCTAATAGGGTTGTTGAACCCGAGGAAAAGTGTAGTTTAACATCTGACTTTCGGGGGAAAGTGCAGATGTAAGTTTTGACATAAAGGTTCCCGTAATTTCATGTAAGATGACTGTTGAGGCCTTAGAGAGCATGTTGGGCATGATGATGATGTTGCATGAGTTTGCATGTTATGTATGTATGATGTTGCCATGTATGATGTTGATGACTGTGTATGTTATGTTCCTTATTATGATGTATGTTTTATCTTTCATGTGGCTTTACATTGAATGTTAATGAACGAAATGAAAGTAGTACGTAACGTAAAGTGAAAGATAAAGAAAAGTCGAACATGAAGTAAGAATGCATGCATTAATGAAAGATGAAAGTAAAGAAAGTCTTGCAAGCATTGTATGTCGGGATACGTCATTAAAAGGTGTAGCCCAACGGTGTGCGGGTTCTACCCGGGAGGATGCACATCGGGGTCTTTCTTTGTGATTGACCATTTGTATAGCCCCATTGCTGCATACCCTGACTACTGCGACCAGAGGTGCGATGCGCCGTTATAGCTAGTCTATGATAGACCTAGGTCCAGTACCAGAAATAGATGGGTATTGCATATAGTAGTGGTACACCTAAACTCTACCCTAGGTACTGTGATCAGAGGTGCGATGCACCGTTATAGCTGGTCTATGATAGACCTAGGTCCAATACCAGGAAATAGCTGGGTAAAGTTTATGGTTGAAGGAAAAGAAAGAAGTAACGATGAAAGAATGAAAGCATGAAAGATTAAAGAAGATAATAATGATATTATCTATGTGTACGTATGTTGTATGATCACATGAAAGTAAAGAATGGTTTTAACGAAAGAAAAGTATGTTTTATTTCATAAAACTAGAACTCACTTAGCAACGCTGACTTTGATGTGTTTCTAGTTGGCAGGTAATGATTGCTGAGGATGCCACGAGGTGGCTACTCAGCTTTTTTGGGATGGCATCCATTTATTTAATGCTTTTGTGATGTAATGCAACAATGTATTTTGTAACTGATTAATGATGTATTACTTTGCAAAAGTTTCTATAATGAAATGAGATGTCATTTTTGAATGTTTCCGCTGCAATATTTATGTAAGAGAAATGAACATGTATGTTTTATGTGCAATGATTTTCCAGCTGTAAGCGTCCCGGGAACGGGGCCTTACAAGTTGGTATCAGAGCCAAAGTTTAACTGAAATGGGTAAATTTTTGAAATAAACCTTAACTTAAACTGAGAGTGGGACGGAAAGGGAAGGGATGCCAATCTGAGTAGTTGCGTGCTATCAGGTATTTCATAAAATTAACCGTGTTATGTGCGCATGTTATGTGTTATGTGTTGTTTGTGGATTTAAATACTGATGTAGTCAGGATAGTAATGCTCAGGGTGTGAAGAGTAAAGTAAGTGGCTAATCACAACTGGCCACTGTAATTAGGGACTTACTATACTTGACATAAACTGAGCTATTCACTTGAATGACCGTGTTGGTGTTTGAATCTTTTAGTGTACGTGTGAATGGCACGTCGAGATGAGGAGTTATGTCCTCACCGGGAGATGGACAAGGTCGAGAGGGAATTCCTGCAACTGGAGGCGGGAACGATGACGCACCAACAGTACACCACTAGGAGTTATATCCTCACCGGGAGATGAACAAGGTCGAGATGGAATTCCTGCAACTGGAGGCGGGAACGATGACGCACCAACAGTACACCACCAAATTCAATGAGATGGCACGTCTGGTGCCGGATGAGGTGACACATCTGTCTCGAAGGATCAAGAGGTATATTCAGGGTTTGCCAGCGGATATTCGCAGGCACATGATTGCCGCCCGACCGAGCACGTTTAGGTCAGCGTTGGATTTGGCAGGGATATTATATGTTGAAAGGGCTGTGGTGGTAGTGGCTGAAGGTGGCAAGAAGAGTGGTGGTGATCGAAACTGACAGAGGAAGAGGTTTGGTCAAGGTAATGTCTCGACGGTTAACAAGAAGGCACGGGTGGATGACCGTCGTGTGGCCACATCGAGTGCGGGGTCAAAAAGGTGTTGCAAGTGTGGAAGGGAGCATGCGGGAGAATGTAGGAGCAGTTGCAAGAGTTTCAGATTGATCTGATACCGGGTGCCCAACCTGTTGCCAAGGCACCATATCGGTTGGCTCCAATGGAGATGAAAGAGTTGATGGAGCAGTTGCAAGAGTTGCTTGATAAGTGGTTCATTAGACCGAGTATCTCTCCTTGGGGTGCTCCGGTCCTGTTTGTGATGAAGAGAGATGGTAGTATGAGGATATGCATTAACTACCGTCAGCTGAACAAGTTGACAGTAAAGAATCGATACCCGTTACCGAGGATTGATGATTTGTCTGATCAGCTTCAAGGTGCCAGTTGGTTCTCAAGGACAGATCTTCGGTCGGGCTACCATCAGTTGAAGGTGAAGGAGCAAGATATCCCTAAAAAACCTTCCACACGTGGTATGGTCACTAGTGTTCCTCGTTATGTCTTTTGGTTTGACCAATGCGCCAGCTGCTTTTATGGATCTGATGAACCGTGTGTGTCAGCCGATGTTGGATAAATCAGTGATTATGTTTATTGATGAGACCTGATTTATTCGAAGACTGAGATTGAGCATGCCGGTCACATTCGGGAGGTTCTGGAGACGTTGAGGAGGGATAAGTTGTATGCTAAATTCTCCAAGTACGCATTCTGGTTACACGAAGTTCAGTTCTTGGGTCATGTGGTAAATCCCGACGGGATTGTGGTGGACCCGGCAAAGGTGGAGGCGATGATGCAATGGAAGTCTCCAAAGACGCCATCCGAGATTCGTAGCTTCTTGGGTTTGGCGGGCTACTATAGAAGGTTTATCCAAGACTTCTCTAAGATTGCTTCTCCGCTGACTAAGTTGGCCCGAAAGGATGTGAAGTTTGTATGGGGTCAAGCTCAAGAGAAAGCGTTCGAAGAATTGAAGGAAAGATTGACTCAAGCTCCTGTTCTGTCATTACCCGATGGAAGCGAAGATCTGGTGGTTTATTCTGATGCTTCCTACTCGGGGTTGGGGTGCGTGTTAATGCAAAGAGGGAAGGTTATAGCTTATGCATCCTGGTAGTTGAAGGTTCATGAGGTCAATTATTGTTGGTACATGTATGTCCCTAGATCATAATATGAATGTAATAGATCTTGTTTGTGTGATTCTGATAATGGTTGGAATGATTAATGAAATGATATTGATTGTCTGTCATTTATAACGTTTAATATTTCATTAATGAGTCGATGTTGAATTGGTTAATTAGGTTTGTGATTGTTTGAAGTGTTATGTATAATGTTATAATATTGAATACACTCAAATTTGGTGAAGTGAAGTTCTCATGCGTCCGACTGGACCATGCGGCCCAACAGTGGTCATGCGTCCGAATGGCCATGCGACTGAGTGTCCATGCACCTAAATAGTCTATACGCCTGAACAACTTCATGTGACTGAATCAGGCGCACGACTGAACACTCAGTCGTGCGGATGAATCAACCGCATGGTTCAATCGCACTACTGAACCATACTAATGGTTCAGTCGCACGAATGAACAATACTAACCTATAAATACGACCCAATTCGTGGAGAAACTAGAATTTTTATTCGATTTCGATTCCAGAAGTACCTTAGCCGTCCAGAAACCTCCAAGTTGATACTCCAAGTTCATAAAACGCAGTAGATCGATTCCCAATCGATTCTTAACGTTTGATTCAATACTTTATTGATTCTACGTGCGTTCTCACTAATTGGATCGCCAATCAAATAGGATTCCGCACTATTTGGTTTGGTTTACACGACTAATCATTCGGTATTTCGTTCAAATACCAGGTCCCAACAAGTGGTATCAGAGCTTTGGCTCTTGATTACGTGTGATTCAATCAAGATTGATAAAAAGTTTGTGTTTTTACACAAAAAAACACAATATTTTGTGTCAAAAGTTGTCTTGGACGTTCCCTGCTCATCAAGTTTCGGTTTCTAGAGCCTTAGGCGATTAGGGTTTGCAAAATTTCGAATTTTTACGGCCAAAACACGTTCAACCTAGAAATTTTCGCAAAACAGAAGCTTCAGTCGCACGAGTGAGCCATTCGCACGACTGGATTCTTTCGCATACTCCAGACGCATGATTGGACTGAGTCGCCTCTCCATTAGTACGACTGAGCCATCCGTTCGCAGTGTTCATACGCATCATCTTCATTCGCTCGACTGAACCAATCGCTTAGTTCAGCCGCACGATTGAACCAATCGCATATTTCATTCGCACGGATAGCCCATTCGCATCACCCAGTCGCACCCGTTTGACAGTTGATTAGTACTCTTAAAAGTTAATTGAGATGGAAGATCAGATGTCAGCATTTACTGCCGGAAAGGACTCAAGGATCCAGAACCTACTGTTGCTTGAGAGTGAGGTAGGGAATCATAATAAACCACCAAAACTCTTAACGTTAGATGAGTTTCCCCACAGAAACAACATTTTGAGATCTACCTCAATGGAGTGGATCCAAATTTGTAGGAAGCTATCGAGATTGGGTATAGTATGCCGGTGGGAGCAGATGGGGTAAAGCTTACTTTGGGAGGGATGACTGATGCTCAGAAAATCAAGTATAATGCAGAGAAGATAGTTTATGCATTGATTACACAGTCTATTCCTAAAGATATTTTCCACCAGTACTCGGAGAATAAGCAGGCCAAGAAGTTATGGGATGAGCTGGAAAAGAGATATGACGGAAATGCTTCACTGAAGGCAATTAAAGCTAAGGAACTGAAGAAGGAATTTGATAACTTCTCATCGATGGGAAACGAGAGTTTGGACGATGTTATTGATAGATTCTACCATCTGATGAGTGAACTGCATACACATGGTGTTGCTACTACCATGGAAGAAAAGGTGTCAAATTTTGCAGATCGTTTGCTGGAAAAGTGGGCTTCATTTGTGTCAAATCTGAGACAGAATGAGATGCTGGGAAAGTTGGATATAAATGACTTCATTCTAAAGCTGCGAGAAGAAGCACTTAGGATGAAGTACAGAGCTCAGAAGTCTTCGTACACTCAGAATCCAGCTTTGTACAATGCCACACCTCAAGCTAAGACGTCTGGAGCACCTCTTCAGACTACATTTGTGTCTAGCTCATCGGGTCCTTCACAAGCTTCTCCTTCAGGTTCAGAAACTTCAGGGTCTTCTTGTACCCATTACATTGGAACTGAAGCGAATGCTACTAGACTGAAGACCGAGAATCTCGGTAATGTGACTGTGGAAGTAGCTCGAGAGCACATGGATCTTTTGGCAGCAGTGGTACATTCCTATGATGGACTGGTTGCTAGGAAGATCGGGAACTGCCATCTGGCAGATGAGGACTACGAGCAGGTGGATGAAATGGAGCTGGAGAGAATGGATATTATGTGGGCCTTAGCTAGTGCTGTCCGGAGGGCGAAGAAGTTTGTGAAAAAGACCGGACAAAACTTGGTTGCTACTAAGAATACCACATTTGGTTTTGACAAGAATAAAGTGACCTGCTTTAACTATGGAGAAAAGGGGCATTTCAAGAGAGAATGTGTGAAGCCAAAGAAGATTGGGAACGGGAACCCATTCTCATCCTTCACTCGTCAAGACAAGCAAGCTAGCAGTTCTACCTCATCAAGCAAGGATCCAAAAGCCTTGACTGCTCATGATGATGAAGTACAGGACTGGAGTTTTCGGTTTGTCCGTCCAGGGGAATCAAATATTGCCAGTGTCGAAGATTTAGATGATGATTCCGCGAGTGAGGGAGATATTGCAGTTGAGATAGCAATGTCAAATATAGAAGAAACAACTGCAACTGAGGTCAGCTACAAACCTGAAGAAGATATTTCAATAGAAAGAAAGAATCACCAGAATCAGAGACATCTGATGCTGCGTTGATGGATAACTCTACTGAACCTCCTCAGGTAAGTACCACTAACCAACTGTTTAAAAATCATGCTTGTTCTAATTGTGATACTTTTAGAGATAGCATAGATGAGAAATTTGCTAGGTTATTAGATCATAATGATAACTTAGTAAGGGATTTGCAACTGTGCACTGAGGCTAATAGAGTTTTAAAACAAAATGAGCATAGTTACAAAGAACAGATAGACCTTTTGACTAAACAGCTTAGGGAAACTAAGTAGTTGCATTGACCAAGCTAATGACATTAGGTACTATCTTAACTCCCTAGAAGACACTAAGAAGCAAAAGGCAGTTTTAGAAGTAGAAGTAAACTCATTAAAGCAAAAACTACACAGTTGGACAAGTTCATCACACATTGTCCAACACTTAGTGAGAGAATGAAACAACGGGGAGGGTTGGGTTATAAAGTGGTTCCTCCACCACCTGAGACCTTGATGAACACTAAGAGTAGACCTGTAAATAACAACCCCATCAAGGATCATGTGGTGTCTACTCCTCTTGTTAGTGATCCAGATTCTTCATGTTCATCAATTGAATCTGGAACAAAACAAAAAGAGGCCACTTCAAAGGCAAAGGGTAAAATGCTTGTGTTAATCTGGAAAAAGAATTTGAAAAGATAATATAAAGTCCGGGACAAACAAAGTCAAATCTGAATCTAAAAGGACTGCTAATGTAACTCTTTCCAAGCTTCATGTCAAAAACCAGTTAACCAAAAAAAAGATGTTAAAAATGTTAAAACAATTAATTTTGTTAAACAGGAGAAAAGATCAAAAGAAACAGAGTCAAAACCCAAACTAAGTAATGTTACCAGGGTGTCACACACATCTCCACAAAGAAAGTTTAATCATAAAGTTGATAGCAGGTCGTGCTACAACTGTGGAGAGTGTGGACACATTGCTCCTTTTGTCCTTTTATCAGACACCTAGGAAGAAGATTGAACTTCAGAATTCAAAACCTAGGTCTTATAAGAGGAGTTCCTTAACTCCACCTAGAGAACTAGCGAACCTAACGTTCAACCCATTAGCCAGTCGACTGTTTATCACAAACAGGCATTGCACAAATCTGGCTTATGGAAAGAGAAGCCATCCTCTGTGTCTGATAATGATGACAAGAAGGAACCTGAGCTTCCCTCACCCTCTAAGGGACAATGGGTTGAATTCATGATGTGTGATGCCTCTGGGAAACCTAAGCAGTAAAGGCTTGGGTTCCTAACCTAAACTAATGTTTTACTTTGTATGTGCAGGGTGTTCACTACAGTGCTGAAACCAACACGTGGATTGTAGACAGCGGAGCATCCAGGCACATGACAGGAAACAGAGCTTTTTATCAAACGTCAAGCAAATAAAAGGAGGCCAGTTTGTTTGCTGGAAACAAAGGGGGTTATATCACAGCTCAGGGAGAAGTTGGAAATCAGAAAGTTAAGTTTGATAGGGTGAACTACGTTCAGCAACTTCAAAACAACTTACTTTCTGTTTCCCAAATCTGTGATAAAGGTTTTAAAGTCATATTCGACAACAAGAAGTGTTACGTCCTTAAAAGACTACGTTATTCCAGAGGACCAAGTTCTGATGACAGTTTCAAGATATAAAGACCTTTACATTTTGGATCTCTCAACAGCTTCGACAACGGATCATGAAGTTCAGTGCTTTCTATCAAAAGCCACTGAGAAGGACTCCATCTCCTGGCATAGGAGAATGGGACACATCAATCAACAAAAGATGAATCACTTGATCCAGAAGGATCTTGTCAGAGGAGTTAATGTCAAGAATTTTCAACTTCCTGATTTTTGTGTTGCATGCAAAAAGGGCAAACAGACAAAGAAATCTCATAAGGAAAAGCAGGTTCATTCTATAGAACTTCCTCTTGAGCTTCTTCACATGGATCTGTTTGGTCCAGTCAGTACAAGAAGCATCGCAGGCGACTTGTATTTCTATGTAGTTACTGATGACTACTCAAGGTTCTCTTGGGTAATGTTTCCGAAATCCAAATCGGAAACATCTGAATCCTTCAAGGAATTGGTAACTACACTGGAATCCCTATACAAGCTGAAGGTAAGACAGGTGCGATCAGACAACGGAACCGAGTTCAAGAATCAATGGATGGAGGCTTATTGCAAGGAAAAGGGAATTGTGCATCAATTCACTTCTACATACACGCCTTAGATGAATGGTGTTGCTGAGAGAAAGAACAGAAGCTTGATAGAGACAGCACGAACAATGCTGACAGACTCAAAACTGCCTATCAATTCTGGAATGAGGCAGTGGCTAATGCGTGTTATACACTGAATCGAGTTCTTATAGTCAAGCGCCACGGAAAGACATGTTACGAGCTACTACAACGACGTAAACCGAATCTGGAGTATCTCGAACCATTTGGCGCACCGTGTACACTTCTGAAGAAGACTCAAGAAGGTAAATTTAGCGAGAAGGCTGATGAAGGAATCTTCCTAGGATACAACACACCGAACAAGAGAGTTTACAACAATTCAACGGGTCTAGTAGAAGTGTGGTGTAATGTGGATGTTCAGAGATATGCCACATCACCTACTACCAAAGGACCCGCCTACTTTTTCGACTATGATGGATTCTTTAAGTCCTTCAACATCCCTATCTTTCTTTCTGATGATGAGTTGGCTACTCGAATGATGGATGATATCTTGAATACACCAACTCTTGATCCAACATCATCGAGTTCACAGGGAGATCATCTACTCAGTCAGGGGGAGTAGTCGACGACAGTGACTCCTCCTCTGTAGATGAGGATGAAGAAGATGACTAGAACAGTCAGGAGCAACAGGTTCCAATTCCTGAAAGTCCACAAGCATCTAACGGTGATGCACCTTCGACTTCGGAACCTCAAACTCCTTCTACCTCAGATGCAGAACCAAATGTTCATAACCTTGGCTCTGAGGTAGCAGTTCCTACTACTCCTGGATCACGTCTAAACGTTTATCATCCCTTAGACAATGTCATTGGGGATGTCCGATCAGGAGTACAAACCCGAAATCAGCTGTACTCAGCTGATTATGCCTCTGTTATGGAAAAGGGATACATTCATGACGGTGCTTATCGGTGTTTTGTCTCGCAGTTGGAGCCAAAATACGTCAGTGATGCACTAAACGATGAGGCATGGGTGAGTGCCATGCAAGAAGAACTTCTTCAGTTCAAGAAGTTAGGAGTATGGACTCTGGTAGATAAACCTAAAGGTGCTAAGGTCATTGGCACCAAATGGGTCTTGAAATGCAGAAGATGACCAGGGGTCATTATCAGGAACAAGGCTCGACTGGTTGTTCAGGGATTTCGCCAAGTCGAGGGGATTAACTACAATGAAGTGTTTGCACCAGTGGCAAGGATGGAAGCCATCCGTATCTTCCTTGCCTATGCTTTGTATATGAAGATTAAAGTCTATCAATTAGATGTGAAGAATGCATTCCTTCATGGGGAAATCGAGAGACAGTGTATGTCAGTCAACCGGAGGGATTTGAAGATCCTTTATCGGGACAGAGTTTACAAACTCGAAAAGGCCTTATACGGGCTTCATCAAGCTCCTAGGGCCTGGTATGAGAAACTCTTAACTCATCTTGTGAAACACGGCTTTCGCAGGGGAGTCATTGACTGCACACTGTTCATCAAAGAAAAAGATGGAGACCTACTGCTAGTACAAATCTATGTCGATGACATAATCTTCAGTTCAAAGAATGAAGAGTTATGCAAAGAGTTTGAAGCAGTTATGAAGAAAGAGTTTAAGATGAGTGCTATGGGGGAGATGAAATTCTTTCTCGGGTTACAGGTGGATCAGACACCGAATGGGATCTTTCTACATCAGACCAAGTATGTGGGAGACATTCTCAGTCGGTTTGACATGGAGAATGCGTCTGCTGCTGGGACTCCACTTGCTACAAATCATGATATAGAACCTGACGAAAATGGAGATCTGGTAGATGCCACAATGTACCGAGGAATGATTGGATCCCTCATGTATCTCACTGCCTCAAGACCTGATATCATGTATGCTACATGTTTATGTTCTAGATATCAGGCTAAGCCTAAGGTTAACCATCTGATCGGGGTCAAAAGGATATTTCATTATCTGAAGGGTACACCCACACTTGGGTTGTGGTATCCTCATGATGATGACTTTGAGCTCATGACGTATAGTGACTCAGATTATAGGGGCTGAAAGATGAACTACAAGTCTACATCAGCAGGGTGTCAATTCTTTGGGAGGAGATAGTTACCTGGTAGTGTAAGAAGCAGACCTCGGTTGCATTGTCAACCTGTGAAGCCGAATACGTTGCTGTTGCAAGTTGCTGTTCACAAATCATCTGGATTCAACAGCAAATGCGGGATTACGGTTTAAAGTTTTCTTCTACTCCTATCTTTGTTGATAACTCTACTGCAATTGCAGTAACTAAAAATCCAGTACAACATCCAAAGACCAAACACATCGGTATAAATACCATTTCATAAGAGACTGTTTTGAAAAGACTTAATCGATGTGGTCAAAATTAATACTGACTTTCAACGCGCTGACCTCTATACAAAAGCCTTTGATAAACCACGTTTTCTATATTTGTTAGAGGTTAACGGCGTTAAAAAGAAAAGTGATGTATTCCAGATGATGATCATGTGTAGTCCAATGCATTGTAGTTATATTTTTCTTTTTCAATTTTTCTTTATTTTTTTTTCTGTTTAAATTAAATCATGTTATTTAGCTGTCTGTTAAAATCCTAAAAAATTAAATCCAGTATGATTTTAGAATTTTAGGGGGAGAGCGGGTCAGCTAGTAACATTATAAAAAAACAAAAAAAACACGAGGGAGAAGGAGTAGATAGCCATAGAAGGTAGATCGTATCTGTGATACCGATTCAAACCTTTTGGAAAATGATAGTACACAGGAACAAATCAAAAGGGACTTTAAAATTTAATTTAGAAAAGATGCAAAATTCAAAGTATAAGTCTGTGTAGTCTAAGCAATATAAAAAGGGAAGATGATAGAAAAACTGGTAACTACTAAGGTAACACAAAGAAAGTAGACCTAGAGGTTGCTAGACCACAAATGATATGTCGGTAGATTCAACACAAAGAAGTAGACCTGACTGGTGATTTCAAGATCAAACTAAGTTGTTCAACTGACTGTGGGCTGCCATCTTATCACTGGTTAACACAATCAACAATATTCCAATAA
Organism: Flaveria trinervia; assembly: GCA_025506515.1. Classification (NCBI taxonomy): domain Eukaryota; kingdom Viridiplantae; phylum Streptophyta; class Magnoliopsida; order Asterales; family Asteraceae; genus Flaveria; species Flaveria trinervia. The sequence continues at coordinate 4,900,614 of CM046453.1, forward strand.
GGGGTAATGAGCATGTAAACGCCACAAATGTGTGTGGATGACCAAAATTAGAGCAAAGCACGAAAAAATGAAAGACAAATGCAATCAAGCTAATGACATATGTTGGTGGTGCATTCTGTGCAAAAGAAAATTTAGCTGCTCTAACAAGAAGATAGGTTGTGTGCCTCTCTGCTGTGCGATGGCACTGACCTGAGGATAAGCATAACCTAGATATTCTAGACTTCATTGTTGTTTGCCGCCTCTCTGCTGTGCGATGGCACTGGCCTGAGGATTGGCTTCTCTTTGAAAGCTCTACGAATAGTCTCTTCTTGTAAAAATACTCGTAGACCGCTCAAAAGATCCTGAAGAATGTTGATTACCATATAAGTGTGGGACCACAAATGTTAGTTGAAATAATTAAACCTAAAACTATCACCAGGTTGTGTCTAAAGTCTGTGTATGGATTTAAGAGGACAAATATACTGACAATCATTGTGGCTGCAATCTTGAAAGTTCAAATCAATGTGGGAATCTAATAGTACCAGTGTGATTTCCTAAATTTGCTAACACTCTGGATGAAAACCAAGAATTGAGCATCTAAAGGTTTTGATAACGAGTCCCAAATGATTTGACTTGCCTGTATGATTCCAAAAGGATTGTTCCAGGTGTGGTCAAACTAATTGAAGCTGCCTATTCTGGAACCAAATCCAGTAGATGTCTATCTTAGGATTTATCCTCACAAAAAGTCAAAACAAGCTTTTTTTTGTATTTAGTTTAAGTTCTAGTTAGTCAGTCATGTTTGTTTGTGTGTCGGACTACATCATGAAAATCAGTATGGGATTACTCACCCAAAAGGGTCATGTTGAGATGGCCACATGTGTTTTTCAAAGTTTTAAAGGGTCACGTCTGAGGTGATCACAAAGGTTTTCAAGTTAAAAGGATCATGTCTGAGATGATCAAATGCCATAATGTTTATCTATAGTTTGAAAAGGGTTTTAAATGGTAAGAAATGCAGAAAATTTCATAAGTATGACCCATTCGCACGAATGGACCATTAGTATGGACTTATCATACGAATGGGAGCCATTCGTACGAATGGATCATGAGTATGGACCATCCAACCAAATGGCCATACGAATGACCAAGTCGGATGTTTAAGTGAACAGAATGGGTAGTCGCATGACTGAACTCCAGTCGGACGACTGAATGGGGCGACTAAACCAATCGCACGATTGAGCCCATTCGCCAAATGAAATGTGCGTATGAGCCCAGTCATACGATTGAATTTAGGGTTAGTATAAATAGAGAGAGTCGGTCGCAGAGACTCACCACTCTCAATTTACCCTAAATCGCACGACTAACGTTACTACCCAAATTTCATTTGATCTCTATAAACCCTCGATTCTCACATACTGACCTTCTGCATTGATTCTACAGGTAATTTGCGATGCAGAAACACTACCAAATCTTCAATTTGTCACTGAATCTGGAAAATTGGACTCATTAGAAAACCGCGACTTATGTGGCAAAATAACCTAACCAAACGACGTAAACAAATGAAATTAAAGGTTTTAGATGTTAAACTAATGGATTCCGAGTCTAATGAACCAAAACATGAAGTCTAAAACTCAAAATTGGTGAAAAATTGAATTTGAATTGAGCGGACAGAACAACATGCAAATGGACAGGTTGATGACCTTCAGTCGCACGACTGAAGAGTGCGAATAGTTTAACCGCACAACTGAACTATGCGTATGAGTTCGGTCGCACGACTGGTGTAACCGCATGAGACTACATACGCATGAGTCCAGTCGCACACTTAGTAGTACGTATGGAGTCATTCGCTCGACTGAATCCCAGTCACACAGCCTCATTCGTATGACAGAAAAGAATTTTGTTCAAGTCTAAGTGTTTCATGACATTCTTAACCAATGGGTACTAATGTTTACTTTCCTTGTGTAACAGATGGCAAGTCGTTGGACTATGAGTACGAAGCACAATATTTGTGCTCATCTGGATCTGACATCCAGAAAGCTTCAGACTTCTCAGGCATTATCACCTTCCTTAGGAGATCGAGGATTATACACGCTATATCTGCTCCATGTACACCTTATCGGTCAATTCAACAGGCCTTCTGGGAAGGTGCGGTAGTTGATCGATCCTCTGAGCCGCACTGTATCAGAGGTACTATCTTTGGAGAGGCTATAGCTATCATAGAGGAGGATCTTAGGATTGTGTTACAGTTGGGGGATGATGCGACTGTCCTACTAGATTACACCCACTTACTGTCAGAGGATGTTTTCTTCGAGCCAAGTACTCTGGGGACATCAATGCTGGGGTGCTCAACAAGAGCAACCTCTGTCCCCAGTTCAAGTATCTTGCTCACGTATTGCTAAAATGCATAGCATCCAGGAAGGGAGGCTTTGATGAGTTGTCTGACCAGATCCAGAACGCTTATGTTGCTTGGTGCTGAACCATCCGTTCAGCTTCTCCAGATGATCTTCACCTACTTGGTGGAAAACATTGAGGGGAAAGGAAGGAGGGCTTCTGCATGTACCCCCTATTTATGCAGATGATTATAGACCAGAAGCTCCCCTCCCTACCAAAGGAGAGGATGATGTTGTAGTGCTTGAGGTGATGGATGATACCACCTTGGCCGGATGAAGGTATACAGAGGAAGCAGGTAAAACCCCTGTTAGGAGATTGTTTGGGCATCTGGCCTGTGAGAACTATGTCGTTCCAGCTAGGAGGAAGTGGCGCCATGACGACAGTGATTCTGATGTTGAGCAGATTGCTCTACCCGCCGATGACTCTGATGATGATGACGGTGGGGATGCTGGAGATGACATGCCTATTCCATTGAGGGGTGAAGCTACAGACGTATACCTCCAGTATCTGCCTCCATGGGAGACATAGCTGATTCAGCCGGGTTCCACCAGGACTTTATACCTGGTGAGGAGGAAGAAAGATCACGGGAGCCATTGACTAGGACTGTGGGAGCAAGGTTGTTCCCACAAAGTATGGACTCCGGACGGTTGGTGAACGCCCCAAGGATTCGGAGAGACAACTGCAGATCCCAGCTATGCTCCTGAGTCTGCTAGCCGTGTTCTAGGGGGAGCATCCACCTCGACGAATCGAGGAAGAAACGGATGGCTCAGCCCCACGGCCAGAAGAAGAAGAAGAGAAGACTCACTTTCGTCACCACCACAGCCACTACATCTACCACCACCACTACCACTTCTACAGCCACACCATCCACCACCATAACCACCACAGCTACCACTACCACCACCACACCTCCCACCACTGACATATGCCAACCACCACCATATCTTTCACTCCTACATCACCTTCACTATCTCACAGACCCAACCCTATCTTGACACAGCCACCACCACCACCACTAGCCATCAAGCAGGACCCTCATCTCATCCCACACATATATATGTATCTCATCTACCTCAATTTGGGGTAGAGGACCAGCTTTCCAACGCTAAATCGCATGGTGATGCGATTGTTAGCTGCTGATGAAGAGAAGACTGCGCAGATCCGACAGCTTGCAGATCTCACAGCTACGCAGTCACACCAGATCTCGAGCACACTCGGCTGATCGAGGAGCAGGCCCAGTAAATGGCTGCTCAGAGCCACGAGATCGCCCAACTCCAAGAGCATATAGTCACATCTTCCAAGAAGATTGAGGAGTTGGAGAATGCTAAGAAGACCATCATGCTCAAACTTAAGGGATCTAAAGATGAGCCTCTGAAGATTAAAGAAGGAGATGGTGATGATGATGATGAGGATGACACTGAAGGTGATGATGATGAGACCGAGGATGATGAGGGGAATGAGGACGAGAGGACAGAGGAGAGGAATGAGGATGAGGATGAAGAAGGAGGTGATGCAGCTGCATCTACCTCTGCTCAAGTCAAAGAAAGGAGTCTAAGAAGAATCAAGACCACAAGCTTCCTCCTCTGCTCCACCAAGTGATGACCCAGTAATCCAAGACAAAAGTAATGATTAGATGTCTATGTATTTGATTACTTTTGTATTTGAATCATGTATTTAAACTTATGTATTGAATGGTTATATTAAATTAATGCATTTCTGTTTTGATTGTTAACTAATGGTTGATGTACTACATGTTTAATCAAACATATCCAAACTATGAGAGGGATGAGTTCGATGTTGCTCCCCTTCAGCAGATCAAGACTTAGCTAACTATGATTCTTGATCTGCAAGGGATCGTCAGAAGGTCGGTGAGTTATACCCCTGAAGAAGGGGAAATAATTCACGATCTATCAAATGAGCAACTAGCTGAGATCTTCAAGCTAAATCCCGATGAGATTATGAAGGATGCTCCAACGTGTGACTCGACAAGTAACGAAGAGCTCAATGACGTTGATGAAATAGAGATAGAAGATGTCACTGCAGAGCACTACCCTCAGTATGCTGACAATGAGGGAAATGTGGTCCCCAATCTGGGTGAATCCCTTGTCAGTGATACATTTGAGGTGTTAGACAAAATGGAGCAGGAGTCAGAGAAGAAAGAGGGATCGGCCCCAGCCTCAAATGATGATGTTGATATCCGAAAGGCTGAATGGGCTGCCTGTTTTGAAGAAGTTAAAGCCCAACGTGTTGCACCTAAACAGGACGCCTACACCAAACTCTACAGAGTCAAGAAACATCATAAGGTGTCAGGCAGGATTATAGCATGGGCATATTTTGAAGACCTTAACGTTTATGCCGTTAAGAGGGAGAAGGGCATAGAGTACTTTAGATGTTCACATGATCTAAAGACTCTACCAGGTTTTGAGCTCAACCAGCTGGCCAAACTGAAGTTGTTGTATGCTGACCCGAGAAAGATGTCAGGCTGGTTTGAGGCTGCCCTAAGGAAGGAGTACCACACCAGGTGGGTTAACTTCAGACCCCAATAGCCTACAAGGTACATCAGAAGGTCTGAAGTTAATGCCATTACTGGAAAGCCAAAGATAGTGTTGAAGTGGAGTCCTCCGCGCACGATGTCAAGAATCCCACTCAGGAAAATGCCACAGGACTTCACTCCATACTTTAAGTGGTGGTACTACGATTGGAGGACAGGAGAATCGGTCATAGTCCTAAACAAAGAGGACCAAATGGATACTATCAGGGTATTTGACCCAATGTGGCTTACCAACTTGTCAGCTAATGATGTTTACACTTTATACAAGTGGCCACAGTTCTATGATACGCAGGATATAGTACAAGCCCTCCAGTTCCAGAATGTCATAAGACTCTGTTTTGCATTTGAGATTGATGCAGGAGTCACAAAAGAGGATAAGTACATGAAGTATGAGGAGGTAATGAAGAAAACAAGACATTAGAGGGATCTAGGTCCAAGGGGGAGTTTGTTGGGACATGTATGTCCCTAGATCATGATATGAATGTAATAGATCTTGTTTGTGTGATTTTGATAATGGTTGGAATGATTAATGAAATGATATTGATTGTCTGTCATTTATAACGTTTAATATTTCATTAATGAGTCGATGTTGAATTGGTTAATTAGGTTTGTGATTGTTTGAAGTGTTATGCATAATGTTATAATATTGAATACACTCAAACTTGGTGAAGTGAAGTTCTCATGCGTCCGACTGGACCATGCGGCCCAACAGTGGTCATGCGTCCGAATGGCCATGCGACTGAGTGTCCATGCGCCTAAATAGTCTATACGCCTGAACAACTTCATGTGACTGAATCAGGCGCACGACTGAACACTCAGTCGTGCGGATGAATCAACCGCATGGTTCAATCGCACTACTGAACCATACTAATGGTTCAGTCGCACGAATGAACAATACTACCTATAAATACGACCAATTCGTGGAAAAACTAGAATTTTTATTCGATTTCGATTCCAGAAGTACCTTAGCCGTCCAGAAACCTCCAAGTTGATACTCCAAGTTCATAGAACGCAGTAGATCATTCCCAATCGATTCTTAACGTTTGATTCAATACTTTATTGATTCTACGTGCGTTCTCACTTATTGGATCACCATCAATAGGATTCCGCACTATTTGGTTGGTTTACACGATTAATCATTCGGTATTTCGTTCAAATACTAGGTCCCAACAATTATCCCACCCATGACTTGGAGCTAGCAGCCGTGGTCTTTGCGTTAAAAATTTGGATGCACTATCTTTACGAGACAAAGTGCACTATCTTCACTAACCAAAAGAGCTTGAAGTACTTCTTCGAGCAGAAGGATCTGAACTTGAGGCAAAGACGTGGTTGGAACTTATAAGGATTACGATTGTGAGATCACTACCATCCAGGTAAGGCCAATGTGGTGGCTGATGCCCTTAGCCGAAAAGAGAGGCTCGAGCCGATTCGGGTGAAAGCATATCAACTAATCATGACCTCTGATGTGATGAAGCAAGTCAAAGAGTTTCAATATGAGGCATTGAAAGAAGATCATCTTAACTCTGAAAGGATGAGAGGTCTGGTTGGGGAATGGGGTGGAAACACACTTGGTGTTAAAACCCGATTTGGAAGGGTGTGGATTCCTCATTTTGGGGATCTACGGTGAAGATCATGGATGAAGCTCATAAGACTCAATGCTCCATTCATCCAGGTGCCACAAAGATGTATCAAGACATGAAGAATGATTATTGGTGGCCGGGTATGAAATGTGACGTAGTGGAGTATGTGAGTAAATGCCTTACTTGTCTACAGGTGAAGGCCGAGCATCAAAAGCCGTATGGGAAGATCCAACCTTTGGATATACCGAATGGAAGTGGGAGCACATTGTGACATCCGTCACCACAAGGTCCGTCAATTAACGTGATTATCCGTTAACTTTTCTTTGATCGTTCATTCCTCATCTTTATTATTCCTTGTGTGGATATCCTACTTGCTTTATTATCTTTGTGCTTGTGTTTCTTTCATGAACGTGTGCTATGCTTAAAACTTTTACAAATTTCATCGTTATTATCACTAAATATATCATTTTTTACATAAAATTATTGTCATTAATAAAGCCATTTTTAAGAGCCAATTACCATTAAATACATTTTCAACATTAATATAACAAACACTTTTAAAGTCGTTTTCAACCAAAACAAACTTTGGGAACTCGGGGGCTTAGTGCAGGGACTGAAATTGACATTTTGCAAACTTGGGCTTGGTATATATACCCCATTTCCCAGCCATTCTTCTTCATCTTCTTCACTTCTTCTTCATTCTTCTTCTTCACCTTACATCTTCTTCCTTGCACCAAAACCGCCCCGTTTCGTCTCGTTTTCGTCGTCTAGACTTCATCTACAACCTAGTCTACTCCATCCTTGCAGGTAGACGACTTGGGTTATCCCTTTCTTGCTCGTTTTACTGTTGTCCATATCTAGGTTTTTGGGTGTTCGGGTCAACCCGAACACATGTGCGTGTGGGTGCGTGTGATGTCTTTCTGCATGTGCTTCTTGTTTGTGTGTGTTTGTAGGTGTTTTCTGGAAGTCCTTGTGGTGTAAAACTCGTGCACGGAGCAGCCGTGAACCTGCAGTTCAGACGACTGGGTCTGTCATGCGACTGGGTCTGTCATGCGACTGAGCCATGCGACTAGGTGAGTTGTGCGACTGAGTCATGCAACTGTGTCATTCGGCGACTGAGTTGTACGACTGGGATGTCATGCGACTGAGTCGTGCGATCAAATGAATGTGTGCATTGAGTCAATGCGGAAGAATGTTGTGTGCGATTGAGTCAATGTGGATGAATGTTGTGTGCGATTGAGTCATGCGACAGAATGGATGTATGTGATTGTGCGTGCATCGCACGATTGAAGACCAATCGTACGAATGAAGGTTCAGTCGTACGAATGAAGCTGATTTGTACGAATGAAGGTTGATTCGTGCATATGGAGGTTATCGTGCGATTGGGTGCTATGTGGTACGACTGAAAGCCAGTCGCGCGAATGAAGGTTCAGTTGTACGAATGAAGCTGATTCGTACGATTGAGGGTTGATTCGTACGATTGAGGGTTGATTCGTAAGAATGGAGAGTTGAGTCGAGCGTCTGGTCCTATCGTGTGATTGATGATGCTGTGTGTGTGAATTTCCTTTTTGAATGTCATATGATGATAAGGTAACATCAACACAAATGTCATTGCTCGACCACAAATATTAAAGTCAACGCTATCAAGGCCGCAAATACTATTCCAAATCGAATCAACCTAACGTTTTACAATTATCAACAACCGATTTGTGACTACTAATATTTAGCAAATACTTTTCCTATAACAATGAATCTTTTACACAATATCACTGGCAATGGCAACGATTTCTAGTACTTGTGATCTACATAAAATCTAATACGTGTGTCAGCTTGTGTCTGTTACGCGCAGCCGAACCGATACAACCCGAACCGACTGAACATTATTGTTTAATTTAAAGATATCATTAATGCTTAACAATAACTGTCAATAGGTGTTTGACCGTTCTTTGCATACAACACTTGGGAAACTTTGATCATTCATACTTACCACTTAACAAGTGAGTTTCGTGACCCCTTTTTATGCTTATACACTTTTCAATCATTTACAAACTTGGGGGAAAAGTATGCTCACCCGTTTTCTATGTTGTACAACTTACATACAATTTACATACTTGGAATCAACGTGCTACTTTTTTGTGAGTACTTATCTAATACATGCTTGAGTCTGCTATGTGGTTATTTCTTACAACCATCTAATTCCAGTGTAGAACCGACGGATAGGTATTGGTAAAACTACTGGTTTGACACCCCCACCCTCGTTGTTGGTATACTAGTTAGTACCAACAGTCACCAGGAACGGGCCTTGGGTGAATATATTACGACAAGATTCTTTGTGTACGTCGTTAGGTTTGGTTGTAAAGCTCATGTCATGTGATTTTGCTTACTTATAACTGTATTCATGGTATTCCGCAACAACATTTATACAACATCAATACTTATTTACATTTAAACCTGCGAGCTCACCAACAATTTTGTTGACCATTTTGAGCATATCTTTTCAGGTGATCATGCTAATTGAAGATCTAGGTGTGCTGCCTTAGTGGAGACCCTAGGATGCATTTTGAGGCTAAACATTGTCTTTTGGAAAACTTTGTTGCAGTTTGTCTTAAACAACATTATACTTTTGTAACTTGTTCTCGGGTGTGTGAATTGCATACAATGTTCATCTTTGTTTATGTGAATCATTTAACATGTTTATGCTTATGGCTATTTGTCGTGAATATTGACTAAACACGACACAAGTCCCCTTGTTATCAAGTGTCGTCATGACACGCTTGTCATCATTTATTACATTGCTTCTCTATCGCTTACCATGTGTTATGACGATCTCATCTCGTTACATCCTCGTGGTCTCCGCTCTTATCGGGGGTGTGACAGACTGGTATCAGAGCCATTGGTTATAGAGAATTAGGCAATTCAATTGATCAAGACTATAACCTAGTAACCTTCATGTAGATTTGCATGTTAGGGCTGTGTGCATTTTATATCTCGTGTATGTGTTCCTCCTTGCTTGATTCGTTTATCTATCCGTTTTATGATCTTTTCACCCTATGAGAGAGCCCTTGTGCTCACTCCTTATGGGATTCTTCTATTGGATTTTCCGTTCCCTCTGCGCGCCGAGTTAGTTTATCAAACCCAGGTATTAAACCCGAAGAGATCTCCACAGATCATGCTATTGCGCTTTACCTTGGACATTGAGAATTACCCTAAGGAGGTTATGTCTGAAACCTCGAAAGAGGAGGAGATAGACAACCTTCGCTAGACTAACGTGATTATATGCATGGGTTGCAATTATTATGATGGATTATCGTTAGAACATTATCAATTCATGGTGTGAGAATTACATGACTTGTATGTGATATGTGGTAACCACAAGTATGATATTAACTTGGAATGCTGGACTTTGATGAATAGTATGGTTAATATGCTTTGAAATGGTTAAAGCTTACGTGTTTACTACTTCTATGATTAGAAAATGCCGCCTCGAAGAGTTATCCGCAGCAACAGTGGCGGGAGCGAAGCCCCGAGGGGCAGAGGCAGAGGTAGAGCACCAAGAATAAATTATGGCCCGGCCAACAACAATCAGGGAACAGGAAACGATGATATGGCAGCTCTGATCGCTCAACAGCTGGTCGCACTGATCCCAACTATTGTGGCCCAAGTGAGCGATGCTCTTCAAAATCCCCCCCCCCACGGGGTTGGTGACAATGACAATGAGGAATGGAACCCGACCGGGAATGAGAGTAACCAGGAGATCGGGAATGGTGGTACAGCTGGTAATGAAACTGGGGTTGTTAATGAGACCGGGTTTGTTAATACTAGAAGGGGGTTTCATACAAGGAATTTGTGGCCTGGAAACTGAAAGAGTTTGATGGAAAGGATGGAGCAATAGCCCTGACCAGGTGGCTGGACAAAATGGAGGCAGTAATTGACATCAGTGAGTGCCTCGACAGCCAGAAAATCAAGTATGCCATGTGCTCACTGCAAGGCAAGGCACTAATTGGTGGAACACTCAGATACAGGCTAGGGGAAGAAAATTGGCGATGCAGATGTCATGGGATGAGTTAAAGCCTTAATCACTGAGGAATATTGCCCCCTCAATGACATGCAGAGACTGGAGCATGAATTCTGGAATCATGCCATGGTGGGGGCTGGGCACGCCGCTTACACTGATCATTTTCATGAGTTGGCAAGATTGGTTCCACATCTGCTCACCCTGGAATCAAAGAGGATCGAGAGGTATATTTGGGGACTTGGGCCTCAATTGGCAATGGTAACAGCAACTGCTCCTCCCACGATTCAAAGCGCAATTCTCAAGCTGGCGCTCTAACTGATGAGATGATGAGAATAGGGTATTGGGAAGGGGAGCAGAGAAGAGAAAATATGTTGGGGAAACGAGTTGGTTGAGTGCCGGGAAATTTGATAAAAGAGCCAAGACAACCAGAAACTTTGTGGCCGTGACACAAGGCAGGAGAGAGTATGTTGGGCCGCACCCCAAATGTGATAGGTGCAACTTCCATCATCCCCCAGCAATGCCGTGCTGGCGTGTGTGCAAACTGTAGACGCCCAGGGCATCTAGCGAAAGACTGCAAAACAGCACCGAACCTGGTGGCACCAGTCAACGCGGTTAACCCCGCTAGGAATGCCAGGGGCTGTTATAAGTGTGGAAGCCCTGATCACTACATGAACATGTGCCCAGACTGAATCGCGCATCGGGTCAACAACGAAACAACCAGCAACTGGGGATGGCCATAGCTGGAAACAAGGCCGGAAATCAAGGGATATAGCTCGGGGACGTGCATTCGTCATTGGAGCCAACGATGCCCGTCAGGACCCGAACGTTGTCACGAGTACGCACTTACTCAATAATCACTTCGCATCTATATTGTTTGATACTAGAGCGGACAATAGTTTTATAAGTTTGTGCAATTGCTTGATTTGAGTCCTAGTAGGCTAGAAACTAGCTACTCCATAGAAATGGCCACAGTAGGTTGTTCAGGCTGACGAAATTATTAGAAAGTGCTCATTGATATTGGAGGACCATGCCTTCGATATAGACTTGATACCCTTTGAGTTAGGAAGTTTCGACGTGATTGTGGGAATGGATTGGTTGTCGAAACATGGAGCTGAGATTGTCTGTCGGGACAAAGTAGTACGAATCCCCATACCAGACGGGGAGGTACTCAGAATTCAAGGAGAGCGACCGGGGAGAAACTTAAAGCTTATCTCCTACATGAAAGCACGCCGAAGTTTACGAAAACAGTGCTATACTTTTCTGGCTCATGTGGTAGAAAAGAAGGACGAAAAGAGGAAATTGGTAGATATTCCAGTAGTCCAGGACTAACCGGATGTATTTCCTAATGACTTTCCTGGTTTTCCTCCTCCACGACAGGTGGAATTTCGTATAGAGTTGGTTCCTGGAGCTACACCGGTAGCAAAGACACCATACCGGCTAGCACCGTCTGAAATGCAGGAATTATCTAGTCAGTTACAGGAACTACTGGAGAAGGGTTTTATTCAGCCAAGTGACTCACCATAGGGAGCACCAGTGTTATTTGTCAAAAAGAAAGATGGGTCGTTCCGAATGTGTATCGATTACCGTGAGTTGAACAAGTTAACTGTGAAGAATCGGTATCCTCTCCCCAGGATCGACGATCTGTTTAACCAGCTGCACGGCTTCGTATTTCTCCAAGATCGACCTTCGTTCTGGATATCATCAACTAAGGGTTTTCGAGGAGGACATACCGAAAACGGCGTTTAGAACTCGTTATGGGCACTATGAGTTCTTGGTCATGCCATTTGGGTTAACTAACGCACTAGCAGTGTTTATGGACCTAATGAATCGAGTGTATAACCTTACTTGGATAAGTTTGTGATTGTATTCATAGACGATATACTTATCTATTCCCGATCAAAAGAGGATCACGAAGAACACCTTCGGGCCATACTGGTACTGTTACGTGAAGAGAAAATTTTCGCCAAGTTCTCGAAGTGTGAATTCTGGTTGCGGGAAGTGAAAAAATTTAGGTCATGTGGTTAGCTAGGATGGGATTCATTCAGATCTCGGCAAGATCGAAGCGGTGAAGAAATGGGATACACCTTAGACGCCTTCAGAGATACGGCAATTCTTAGGATTGGCCGGATACTATCGCCGTTTCATCGCGAATTTTTCAAAGATTGCTCAACCATTAACACTGCTGACTCAGAAAGACAAGAAGTTTGATTGGGGACATGCACAAGAACAAGCATTCCAAACGTTGAAAGAGAAGTTGTGCAATGCACCATATTGTCCCTCCTTGACGGAATTAATAATTTTGTGGTATACTGTGATGCTTCACATCAAGGATTGGGATGTGTACTAATGCAGAAGGATAAGGTGATTGCCTACACTTCGCGACAACTTAAGGTGCACGAAAAGAATTATACAACCCATGATTTGGAGTTGGGCGCTGTAGTATTTGCACTTAAGATATGGAGGCATTACCTGTATGGAACCAAATGCATCATCTACACTAATCATAAGAGCCTACAACATATCCTAGATCATAAAGAGCTTAATATGCGTCAACGACGTTGGGTAGAGCTTCTTAGTGACTACGATTGTGAAATCCAGTATCATCCAGGGAAAGCCAACGTGGTGGCTAATGCTTTAAGCTGCAAAAAACGCGCGAAACCACTACGTGCTCGAGCGTTGGGATTGACTATTCAAACGAGTTTGAAAGCTCAGATCCAAATTGCACAAAGTGAGGCGCTGAAAGAAGAAAACCTTACAGGAGAAGAATTCCGAGGGTTGGATAAACAAATGATTTGCAAGGATGATGGTGTACAGTACTTCATAGATCGTATACGGGTACCCAGATGGGGAGGTGTACGTACCATGGTCATGGATGCAACACACAAGACGTGATATTCTATTCATCATGGTGCAGACAAGATGTACCACGATCTCAAGGATCTGTACTGGTGGCCAGGCATGAAGAAAGACATCGCTATGTACGTAAGCAGATGCTTGACATGCTCAAAAGTTAAAGCAGAACATCAGAAAGCATCGGGATTATTGCAGCAACCTGAAATTTCAGAGTGGAAATGGGAGAACATAGCTATGGATTTTATTACCAAACTCCCTAGAACGAACAGCGGGCATGATTCGATATTGGTCGTAGTGGATCGGATGACGAAGTCAGCTCATTTCTTGCCGATCCGAGAAGACTACAAGATGGAGAAATTGGCGAGATTGTACACAAAAGAGGTCGTGACAAGACACGGAGTACTGGTGTCGATCATATCCGACCGCGACAGCCGATTTACTTCACGATTTTGGCAGACACTGCAGAAAGCGATGGGCACTCGATTAGATATGAGCACAGTCTATCACCCACAGACAGACGACCAAAGTGAACGAACCATACAAACACTAGAAGACATGTTGAGGGCGTGTGTAATCGACTTTGGTGGTAGTTCGGACAGTCATTTACCGTTGATTGAGTTCTCTTACAACAACAGCTACCATACGAGCATTGGATGTGCTCCATTTGAAGCGTTGTACGGAAGAAAATGCAGATCTCTCGTTTGTTGGGCCGAGATTGGTGAAAGTCAGCTAACAGGCCCAGAGATCATTCAAGAAACAACCGACAAGATTTTCCAAATCAAAGACAGACTAAAAGCTGCTAGAGATCGCCAAAAGAGCTATGCCGACAACCGTCGGAAGCCTCTAGAATTTAACATTGGAGATCATGTTTTACTCAAAGTCTCTCCTTGGAAAGAAATTGTTCAGTTTGGAAAGAAAGGAAGTTAGCCCCAAGATACGTAGGACCATTCGAGATTAGAGAAAGGATTGGTCCAGTGGCTTACCGATTAAGGTTACCACAAGAACTCAGTGGCGTACATGATACTTTCCACGTGTCGAACCTCAAGAAGTGTTTGGCTGATGAATCACTTCACGTACCAATTAAGGACATCAAGATTGACGAAAAGCTTCATTCTGTTGAGGAACCCATTGAGATCATGGATCGAAACGTCAAGCAATTGAAGGGCAGTAGAATACCAATTGTTCGCATGAGATAGAATTCGAAATGAGGTCCAGAGTTTACATGGGAACGGGAAGATCAAATGAAACATAGATATCCACATCTATTCGAGGATGACACTCTTGGACCTAACTCCAGCTGAATTTCGGGACGAAATTCTCTCAACTGGGGGATACTGTGACATTCGTCACCACAAGGTCCGTCAATTAACGTGATTATCCGTTAACTTTTCTTTGATCGTTCATTCCTCATCTTTATTAATTCCTTGTGTGGATATCCTACTTGCTTTATTATCTTTGTGCTTGTGTTTCTTTCATGAACGTGTGCTATGCTTAAAACTTTTACAAATTTCATCGTTATTATCACTAAATATATCATTTTTTACATAAAATTATTGTCATTATAAAGCCATTTTTAAGTGCAATTACCATTAAATACATTTTCAACATTAATATAACAAACACTTTTAAAGTCGTTTTCAACCAAAACAAACTTTGGGAACTCGGGGGCTTAGTGCAGGGACTGAAATTGATATTTTGCAAACTTGGGCTGGGTATATATACTCCATTTCCCAGCCATTCTTCTTCATCTTCTTCACTTCTTCTTCATTCTTCTTCTTCACCTTACATCTTCTACCTTGCAAAACCGCCCCGTTTCGTCTCGTTTTCGTCGTCTAGACTTCATCTACAACCTAGTCTACTCCATCCTTGCAGGTAGACGACTTTGGTTGTCCCTTTCTTGCTCGTTTTACTACTGTCCATTCTAGGGTTCGTGTGTTCAGGTCAACCCAAACACATGTGGTTGCGTGGGTGCGTGTGATGTCTTTCTGCATGTGCTTATTGTTTGTGTGTGTTTGTAGTGTGTTTCTGGAAGTCCTTGTGGTGTAAAACTCGTGCATGGAGCAGTCGAAGGCTGCTCTGCACTTCAGCAGTCGCGAACCTGCAGTTCAGGCGACTGGGTCTGTCATGCGACTGAGCCATGCGAGTGGGTGAGTCGTGCGACTGTGTCATTCAGGCGACGGAGTTGTACGACTGGGGATGTCATACGACTGAGTCGTGCGATCGAATGAATGTATGCGATTGAGTCAATGCGGATGAATGTTGTGTGCGATTGAGTCAATGCGGATGAGTTGTGTGCGATTGAGTCATGCGACCAAATGGATGTATGCGATTGTGCGTGCATCGCACGATTGAAGACCAATCGTACGAATGAAGGTTCAGTCATACGAATGGCTGATTCGTACGAATGAAGGTTTATTCGTGCATATGGAGGTTAAGTCGTGCGATTGGGTGCTGTGTGTACGACTGAAAGCCAACGTGCGAATGAAGGTTCAGTCGTACGAATGAAGTTGATTCGTACGATTGAGGGTTGATTCGTACGAATGAGATTGAGTCAAGCGTCTGGTCCTATCGTGTGATTGATGATGCTGTGTGTGTGAATTTCCTTCTTGAATGTCGTATGATGATAAGGTAACATCAACACAAATGTCATTGCTCGACCACAAATATTAAAGTCAACGCTATCAAGGCCGCAAATACTATTCCAAATCGAATCAACCTAACGTTTTACAATTATCAACAACCAATTTGTGAGTACTAATATTTAGCAAATACTTTTCCTATAACAATGAATCTTTTACACAATATCACTGACAATGGCAACGGTTTCTAGTACTTGGATCTACATATGATCTAATACGTGTGTCAGCTTGTGTCTTTACGCGCGACCGAATCGATACAACCCGAACCAACTGAACATTGCTGTTTAATTTAAACATATCATTAATGCTTAACAATAACTTTCAATAGGTGTTTGACCGTTCTTTGCATACAACACTTGGGAAACTTTGATCATTCATACTTACCACTTAACAAGTGAGTTTCTTTTTATGCTTATACACTTTTCAATCACTTACAAACTTAGGGGAAAAGTATGCTCACCCGTTTTCTATGTTGTACAACTTACATACAATTTACATACTTGGAATCACGTGCTACTGTTTTGTGAGTACTTATCTAATACATGCTTGAGTCTGTTGTGTGGTTCTTTCTTACAATCATTTAATTCCAGTGTGGAACCGATGGATAGGTATTGGTAAAACTACTGGGTTGACACCCCCACCCTCGTTGTTGGTATACTAGTTAGTACCAACAGTCGCTAGGAACGGGCCTTGGGTGAATATATTACGACAAGATTCTTTGTGTATGTCGTTAGGTTTGGTTGTAAATCTCATGTCATGTGATTTTGCTTACTTATAACTGTATTCACGGTATTCCGCAACAACATTTATACAGTATCAATTACTTATTTACATTTAAACCTGCGAGCTCACCACAATTTTGTTGATCATTTTGAGCATATCTTTTCAGGTGATCTTGCTAATTGAAGATCTAGTGTGTTGCCTTAGTGGAGACCCTAGGATGCATTTTAAGCTAAACATTGTCTTTTGAAAACTTTGTTGCAGTTTGTCTTAACAACATTATACTTTTGTACTTGTTCCCGGGTTGTGGGATTCCATACAATGTTATCATCTTTGTTATGTGAATCTTTAACATGTTTATGCTTATGGCTATGTGTCATGAATATTGACTAAACACGACACAAGTCCCCTTGTTATCGGGTGTCGTCATGACACGCTTGTCATCATTTATTACATTGGTTCTCTATCGCTTACCATGTGTTATGACGATCCCGTCTCGTTACATCCCCGTGTTTCCGCTCTTAGCGGGGGTGTGAGACCATCACCATGAATTTTATTACAAAGCTAACGCATACTCCGAAAGGGTATGAGCTATATGGGTGATCGTTGACTGCTTGACGAAGAGTGCTCACTTCCTACCGATCTACAAGACATATTCATCTGAGAGGTTGGCTGGTCTATTCATCAAGGAAATTGTAACTCGTCACGGTGTATCGGTGACTATTGTGTATGATCGTGACACCCGGTTTACATCCAAATTCTGGAAGAAAATTCCACGATGCTATGGGGACGAGGTTACACATCAGCACGGCTTATCATCCCCAGACTGATGGTCAGTCCGGAAGGACCATTCAAACATTGGAGGACATGCTTCGGGCATGTGTGATTGACTTTAGGGGAAGTTAAGATGACCACCTACCATTAGCCGAATTCTCATACAACAACAGTTATCATGTCGGTATCGGTATGCCAGCTTATGAGATGTTATACGGTAGGAGATGCAGAACACCCATCTGTTGGGGTGATATTGGTCAGAAGAACTAGGGAGCGTCGAGGTGATCGAGGCTACGACTGAGAAGCTTGAAAAGATCAAGGCCTTCATGAAGGCAGCCAAAGATAGACAAAATTCGTATGCTGATAAACGACACAGACCGATTGAGTTCCAGGTGGGTGACTGGCTTATGTTGAAGGTCTCACCTTAGAAGGGCATTATTCGATTCAGACAGCAGGGCAAGTTAAGCCTGAGGTATATAGGCCCTTTCCGAATCATCGCTCGAATAGGAGAGGTGGCCTATAGACTGGAGTTACCGGATGAGTTAAGTGGAATTCACCCAACATTCCATGTATCTCATCTGAGAAAATGCTTGGCAGATGAAGATATGATTGTTCCACTGGAGGATATCGAAGTAGATGAACGGCTCAATTATGTGGAGAAACCAGTGGCAATCATCGACCGAAAGGAGAAGAGGCTGAGAAATAAAGTGGTTCCTCTTGTGCGTGTACAGTGAAAGCACAAGAAAGGATCCGAGTCAACGTGGGATACTGAAGAAGAAATGAGACAGCATTACCCATGTTTCTTCAAGGGATAACATGTTTTGAGGACGAAACCTATTTAAGGGGGGTGGACTTGTAACACCCGGTTATTTATTATTTTGAAGCCGACGAATGAAGAAAAAGAAATAAAGTCCAAAGTCGAGGAACCAAGCTCGCCAACGAAGGAAAGTTGGAATGTGGTGATATTAGTAGGGAGAGGGCAGCCATTACCCTCTCCCCACACTCACATTTTCAGCCAAAAGAAAGAGGAGAAGAGAGAAAGAAGAGAAAAAGGGAGAAAAGTTTGTTCGGGTTGATTTGAGTGAGTAAAATCGTTGAGAAGCGAGTCAAATCGAAGCTCTTCTCATTGTGGTCATTTATGTGAGTCTAGGACCCCTCTTTTACACGTTTTTGAATGATTTTGTGGCTGGAACACATCTGAAATCGGGTTTTTGAGTGTGTGCATGTTCGAGCCGTTTGTGTATATGTATGTGTGTGTATGATTCGTTTGGGTCTTGCTTTTGAGCTTGTGTGTGCTTGAATGGTGTTGTGGTATGCATTCCTAAGGTTTAGGATGATTGATTTGGGCTTAGAATGGGTTTAGATGAGCTTGGAGGTCGAAAATGGCAGATTGGGTTTGGGATGAACTGCATTCTACACCAGCTAGGGCTAGGCGACCGAATGGAGGCCATACGGCCGATTGAGATGCGATTGAGGGTTCATTCGCACAATTGAGGTTAATTCGCACGACTGAGAGCCCAATCGCATAAATGCCCATTCGCATTAGTTTCATCCCCATTAGCTCCATTCGCATAGGACTCATCCGCATTGAGTCCATCCGCATAAGGTCCATTCGCCCGATTGGGTGTTCATTCGCATGGGTGTTCATCCGCATTGGCCCATTCGCATGATGTTCAGTCGCATGGAGGCCATGCGACTGAAGGGTGTCCATATGCCCTAATAGGGCTGTTGCACCCGAGAAAAAGTGTAGTTTAATATCTGACTTTCGGGGGAAAGTGCAGATGTAAGTTTTAACGTAAAGGTTCCCATAAGTTCATGTAAGATGACTGTTGAGGCCTTAGAGAGCATGTTGGGCATGATGATGATGTTGCATAATTATGCATGTTATGTATGTATGATGTTGCCCGCTATGATGTTGATGATTGTGTATGTTATGTTCCTTATTATGATGTATGTTTTATCTTTCATGTGGCTTTACATTGAATGTTAATGAATGAAATGAAAGTAGTACGTAACGTAAAGTGAAAAATAAAGAAAATTAGAACATGAAGTAAGAATGCATGCATTAATAAAAGATGAAAGTAAAGAAACTCTTGCAAGCATTGTATGTCGGGACACGCCATTAAAAGGTGTTAGTCCAATGGTGTGCGGGTTCGCTACCCCGGGAGGATGCACATCGGGGTCTTTCTTTGTGATCGACCATTTGTATAGCCCCATTGCTGCATACGGTGGGTACTGCGACCAGAGGTGCGATGCGCCGTTATAGCTGGTCTATGATAAACCTAGGTCCAGTACCAGGAATAGCTAGGTATTGCATATAGCAGTGGTACACCTAAACTCTACCCTAGGTACTGTGATCAGAGGTGCGATGCACCGTTATAGCTGGTCTATGATAGACCTAGGTCCAGTACTAGGAAATAGCTGGGTAAAGTTAATGGTTGAAGGAAAAGAAAGAAGTAATGATGAAATAATGAAAGCATGAAGATTAAAGAAGATAATAATGATATTATCTATATGTACGTATGTTGTATGATCACATGAAAGTAAAAAATGGTTTTAACGAAAGAAAAGTATGTTTTATTTTATAAAACTAGAACTCAGTCAGTAACACTGACTTTGATGTGTTTCCAGTTGGCATGTAATGATTGCTGAGGATGTCAAGAGGTGGCTACTCAGCTCTTTTGGGATGGCATCCATTTATTTAATGCTTTTGTGATATAATGCAACAATGTATTTTGTAATTGATTAACGATGTATTACTTTGCATAAGTTTCTATAATGAAATGGATGATGTCATTTTTGAATGTTTCGCACTGCAATATTTATGTAAGAGAAATGAAAATGTATTTTTATGTGCAATTATTTACCAGCTGTAAGCATCCCGGGAACAGGGCCTTACAACACCGCGGCCTGCAACCGGGTCGATCAGCTTCTTGTGGTCAATCTCAATGCAAATTGATTTAGGGCTTTTGTTTTTCATCATCTAAAGAAGCTTAATCTACAATTAATTGTGTAATCATCCACTGAAGCATCTTGTATCGACCCTTCTCTGTCGCGACCTAGTTCTTTTTGTATTCATCGATTTCGTCTTCAATTCAGGTAATTAGATCTGTACATAATCTCGGTTTAACATGGGAAACAAAGCCCTAATATTAATTTGATTAACATGCTTGATTGAAGTTCAATTTTATGGCAATCGATTCTAGGGTTTATAAGGATTTGGGTGATTTTGCAATTAACATTCTTAAACCTTTTTGAGTAACTTTTAAGCAGATATGGGCTTTAGCCCAACTAGTAATTTGTCACAACCATAAGCAGAGGTCTTGGGTTCGAACCGGGCCTCCACCATCTTTTGTTTTAAGTGTTTTTTTAATATTCTTGATTCAAAAAAATTATAATTATATTAATAAATTAAAACAAAATTATTTTGTTAACTAAAACATTTCAGAAATTATTAAATAAATTTTAAGGTTTTTAAAACTTATGTTTCTAAATTTATTTATTTTCAGAATAACAAAGGTTATAAAAACAATATGAATTCTTTTATGTAATTTAAATGCTAAATTTATTATAGCACAAATTTAGACTATTTCATAACATTTTTAATCTACAATTACTTTAAATAATTTATTATTCAAATAATTATTTAAATAATATTATTCATTTAACCATGATGTCATGGATAGTTAATCATTTAAATGACTACTTTTTTAGCTATGTTATAACGTAAGTAATTATTAAATTAGTTACTTCTTTACATAATATACTTAACATTTATTAAACCAATTATTATAAATGAAATTATTTGATTTCATTAATCATTCATTTTCGTTTTAAAGTTTAATTGATTTATTTTATCTTTATTGAGTCTAAATATAATGGTTACTTTATCTTATTCTCATAATTATCAAAACCCCAAATTTCAATTGAAACCCTAATTTATATTTAATCCTGATCTTAACTTTATTCTAATCTTAAGACAGTAAATCTTAGGTTGAGTCGTGAAGAAATCGTTGGAACCATTTTATCTTTTTATTGTTATTATAGTGTACTTATAGCACGTGAGTTTCCCATGTGAGTTTTCCTTGCCCCATTTTATTATTATTTCACACCTTTTTTGGGTGAAACATGTTAATCTTATCAAACTCACACTTGTAAACTTTTTGTACTTGTAATGCACTTGCAATTCATACTTATATTTTGTCATGGTTATTTGTGTTATTATGAGCTTTATATGAGATACATTATATGTTGACAATCATTAACTATTGCTAGCCTAACGGCGTCATAGATCTATGGTCCTGACAAGCCTATTTGGTGCTAAAGCCGATGTATTGCCGGCTCCTAATGACGTATGACTTGTTCATCATGGGAACCAAGTATAATTAGCCAATCATATGAACTTGTAATTAAGTCGAGGTTTGATTGTAGTTATATGTGTGTTATAAACTTGCATAATTCATAACCATTGACATGAATTGCTACTTGTAAATATTTATATATATATATATATATGTGTGTGTGTGTATGTATGTATATATATATATAGCAACATACATGCCCTCGGTAATCTTTTGTGTGTGTGTGTGTATATATATAGCAACATACGTGAATTTCTCATGATGACGTGTGTGTATTTAACCCATGGAAACTCACCAACTTTCAAATTTGACCTTTTATTTTTATATGTTTCAGTTTGATACTTGAGGACCTCTTCGTGCTCATATAAGACTTGAACTTAGTTTAATTGAAAAGCATATGATGTTGTTTATATCTTGTTTGTATTGTAATGATTTAATTGTCTTGTAATGTTCAAAGAATATGATATTTAATTATATTTCAACTTATTTAGTTTCATGTGCTATGAACAATCGTTTCACATTCGTCCGCTCCGATAATTCCGCCGTCGGTCGGGTGTGACACGTTTCACATGCTCACAAGACGACGTGAATCATTTCTCCCCTAATTGTTGTTGGGGGTATATTAGCAACATACATGCCTTCAGTAATTTAGAATTACATATATAGTTCGTATCATTAAAAAATAAACCATTAACTTTTTTTTGTTTCGTCGTGATATTTTTATATAACATTTTTAAAATGTCTTTTTTATTAAAATTTATATTTCTTATTACATCTTTTAGTCTATTTAAAAATATTTTCAAAAGATACATATTTGAAAAAAATCAAAATGTGCCTAATTTTATGTGAAATTGAAACAAAACTATAGATAAAAAAAATTCAAATTTTCTATATGAAAGTCTAATTTTAAATTATATTAAATATGAGTGAATTTGAAAAAAAACCAAAATAAAGTTTTAGAAAAATATGATGTTTTTAATTACGACATATGAATCAAATGGTTTTTACAATTTTATTTTATTAACCTTGGTAGTTGACTCTTTTTAATAATATTATTTTAAAGTGAAATAAATTTAACGAATAACATTATAGTGAGAAAAAATTACTTCTTAAATGCATATTTTGTTAAATAAACTTTTTACATACACCATTTTAGAAAGAAAAAACTCTATTTTATAATTATAGTAATAGTTGATTTTATTCAAATGAACTATGACTAAAAATGATAATAGATACATTTTGGAGGTAAATTAAAGGATGAATGACTAAAAAAATACACGTGACATTAAAAATATTCTTTTATTAATAAGTATAGATTATTCCAAAATTTGATTGAAGCTTTGTATTAATTTTTTAAGAGAATATAACATATGTAGATACCAAAGGAAGTACTTAAAAGGACATATATTGATCATAATGCATTTCCATTTTATTTAAAAGGTGGATTCTAATGTCTAGTTATAGATGTTTAATAGGAATATATTAAGACTCGTATTACAAAAATTTCAAAAAAAAATACATAAAAGAGCTTAGAGCTTTAGCATTAATAACAAAGATTTTCCTTCCTTCCAAACTTATTTGTTTACTTGTTTGCCCTCTATCATTTTCTAAGGCTATATGTAATGGACAAAGAGGGTGCATCAATAATGATGACATAAACGCATGTGAGACTCTAAACAATAATACACCATTACATGATAATTATATAAGACTTCAAACCTATAAGGCGTTAAAACTTAATGAGCTTCAAACACAACCTTAACTATATTTGGTGTGTTAGTGAGAAAGTTTGAAAAATAGAAGTTCAATTCCTGACATATGGAAACATGCTAGTGGGCTGGACAGAGACTATTAAATAAAATTTGGATATGTTAAAGGGAGAGTGGGTAACGGGGATAAGGTAACGTTTTCACTAATAGTATTGTTTGTAAAAAGGTATGGAAAAGGAACAATTTGCACCAGAAGGAAGAATTAGAAAATCTTCTCAACAACGTTAATTTTCACAATGGGGAAGATTATTGAGACTGGGAAATGAACTCAGCAAGAATATTCTCGGCTAAGATTTTGAGGAAGGCAGTTGAATCTAATCGCCCGTGTATGAACCTAAACCCTACGAGTCGATGGGCCTCTGATAAAGATAATGGATTTGTTCGGAGAGTGAGATTAAACAGTATTCCAACTAAGGGAGCTTTGAAAGGCGAGGAATGCACTCATTTGACAAAAAGTTGATCGGCAAACATTGTGTAATTTTAATTTATATTAAAATCACTGGTGTTATGGTTACGATGTATGTAGCCCAACATCTTGCTGGTGGTAAGCTCTTGCTTTAATCAATAAAATGTTTATTTGTTTAGCCGGTCAAATATAAAAAAATCATGTGCTCAAACGACTCACGTGTGACCTATTTTTATGTCGCATGTCAACTAACTCTTGACCCATATTTATTTAGAATAATAAATAAAACATGTTTATATAAAAAACGAAATTGGTTAGGAAGGGTTGTGAGTATATGAAAAATTAAATTAGGCTAGGTTAATTAGTTGGAAGAAAACGAATTATTTTTTCTATAAAATGTTGGGTTGAGTTGGGTCATCATAAGCGATAGTCTTAGATCTTCATCTTTATTTTCATCTTCATCATTTGAAGATTTATTTTTTATTTTATGTCTGTATTAATGTTTTATCTCCATCTAACCTTCTCTCTGCTATAAATGATCGATTCCTCAAATCTATTTTAATAAAATTTTATATTAGTGAGATTTTGTTAGAGATTCCAACAAAATTATTCAAATTGATTTTGTTGCATACAAGCAAGTTCAATAATATTGATGTTTTAGTTTGAACAAGTACAAGGAAGACAATAGCACAATCTTTATAACAACTCCTAGAATGTTTCGGGATAGAATCATCACAACATTTATTTTGCAAGACTAGAATTTATAATCATTTGATTGAAAAGTTTTCAAAATTGAAGACTCCAGTTTAACAATGTGGTTCTGCTAAATAAGGTTTCTAATGATATGAAATCTAAGTATCAAGTTCACGACTTACAAAATATCTAAGTCGTTTTATGTATCAAACCAACACAAGGAATTAAAATTATATCTAATTTTGTATGTGGTAGATGGAAAGTGTATACCAACACCCTACCACATACATCTACTTTGGGACTACAAATCTTTTTATACCATGGTTGGTATTATTATTTTATTACTGGAGTCATTGCTTACGTTCATTGACCTATAATTTGTTAGTTTGAAATATGTTTGTATGTGATACAAAATATAAATTTTATTCATGTGTGATGTAACCCAGTAATCAAGTTTATAAAATCCGTTGAACTAACATGACTTACTCGACAATCTAGGGAATTTGTTATAATGTTATGAGTATATGTATTTTGACTCTACATATTGCTTTTATTTAAAATCTGTTAATGGTAAAAGTCACTTGAAGGAGAAGCTCCCCTTGTGATAAAGGGTTCGAAGCCCACCTGTGATGAGGTTTTTTCCCATGTCTTTTACTTCATTTAACAGATATCTTACCCCGATATCTTACCATTTGTTTGATTTAGTATTTTGTTAAATCTCAATCTTAATCTTGGAAGTTTATAGTTGCATAAATAAGATTCATATATTTGTTAGTAGTTCATTTTTCTTATGTACTCAAGGAGAGCTTGTTGAAGACATCTAGTGAGATGACAAAACCCTCATTTAGACTACAAAATCGCAAATGATGCTAGTTTTGTCACTAAAACAACCCCCCCCCCCCCCCCCCCCCCCCAACAAACCCATCAACATAAAATAAAGTCATCTGCTTTATTTTGTGCTTTCATGTTTCTCCAAAATCCTTCAATTATGAATTGCAATGGTTGTTTACCTCCAAATCGTCTCAAATAACATTCTCACCATCTTGTCTAGTCGCATTTTTACCTTTACATATCATTAATCCTGACATTCAAAGAGACCTCACCCAAGTTTCTTATTCCTACTAGGCTATTACCGTTACTTCATCGCATATTTATTAACGGTCTTTTAGTCGGTTCATCTGGGTGTATCTATTATCACTCCGTTTCAAAGCCCTTAATATTTTGTAATTTTACAACTTTAGTTGTAAACTTGTTCAATGCATTGTTAAACACTTACATTGTTGAAAACTAGTTTCATAACTACTTAACAATATAGAAACTTGACCACATATTCAAGAAATATGTGAAATGTATAATTTTCATCATGTAATACTAGATTTGTTATATAAAACACACATTACATATATATTTATTATTTCTGACCAATCATGTAACATCATCGCTCTAATTGGAAACTTTTCAGGATGTCTTGTCAAATAAAACCCATCTTCTGTGACAATCCAGTAACATCTTTGTTCTCTAATTAAGGACTTTCCATCTGCGCAATAGGACACACCTAGATGATAGCTATAAACATCAAAAAATACCGTCTTTGAATTCCAGTAGAAATGAGCATAGAACCGCGTCTTTAATAGGATATTCAAACAAAAGCTCCAACTTGTATACTCACCAGATGCAAGTGTATGGTTTCCAAGATCATCATCAGCTGATTGTGGATGAACGATGAAAGGATCATGCATCGTGTTGTAGATATAAATGCTCCAAAAAGGCATAAAACAACGCTTATTTTGCTCTAGATTGATTGTTGAAACCAGAGAGCGCATTTGTTGGCATAACAAGGGAAACGAGCAAGAAAAATAAGCTCTTCATGGTGCTTAGCGTGAGCAAATTAACGAGTATGCGAACATGCATTAAGACAACAATATTATATATGGAAGAAATAGGTTAATGCATTTTCAAAATGAGTAATGTTGCAATAATTGTAAAGAGAACAGTCCTAATATTACAGTTTTCTACGAGTCAAAAAGAAAAATCATTAAAACGTATTATATACATTGTATTATCACATATCATATTACATCGTCGTATCATAACTTAATGTATCGTATTGCATTGTATCATATGATAAAATCATATCATATTTTATTACATTACATCATATCATATCATATTACATTATATTGTGAAGATTGACGAGTTTTTGAGTGTAAAAGTTTTAGTTTGACGGAACTAACGGTAGATTTTAATATCATGCTTAGTGTTTTGGCCACATAAACAGTACATATCATCAAAAAACTAATAGGGTTAATTCTCAGTTAGTACTTGATCGTTGTAGAAAAATAAGTTAAAGTTGAAAGTGTTTATAAATATTTATTGAGTTGGAATTAATATTAGACAATAAATAAAAGTTAAGATTATTAAAATCCTATAACCTTTAAATAAATAGCATCCCTAAATTTGTAAGTATTTATTTTCTTACGTACTCAAGGAGAGCTTGTTGAAGACTTTTAGTGAGATGACAAAACCTTATTTACACTACGAAATTGTTACTAGTTTTGTTAGTAAATTGAGTCTACGTTTAGTACTCAATGTACACTCTAGTGAGATGACAAAACCCTTACTTACATTGTTGATAACTAGTTTCATAACTACTTAAACATATAGGAACCTGACCAAATATTCAAGAAATATGCGGAGGAATAATTTTCATCATGTAATATTAGATTTGTTATGTTTTATAGTAAAACACACATTACATATATTATTATATTACTCACAACCAAACATGTAACAAGGTCACTCCAATCGAAAAGTTCAGAGCATATTTTGTCCAGCTTCTGCGACCATCCAGTAACACCTTTGTTCTCTAATTAATGACTTTCCATCTGCACAATAGGACTGACCTAGAATATAGTAATAAACATTAAAAAAGGTCGTCCTTTATTTCCAGTATAATGAGCATAGATTTGTGTTTTAAATAGGACATGCATACTCAATTTGTATTCTCATCATGTGTAAGTTATACTTTCCAAGATCAATCATCCGAACGGTAAAAGGATCATGCATCATGTTCTAGATATAAATGCTCCAAAAATTAATAAAACATCGCTTATTTGCTCTAAATTGTGTTGAGGAAATTTGGTAATACAAACGAAATCGGATTCACTAGAAGGCGTCTGAAAACTTTCAGATCAAACTAATTTGGTGGTTCACCCAAAATTATTCAATCGGATACAATCTAGTGATTTAGAAACGAAAATATGTTCAATTTTGTGATGAAGAACGAACCAGAAAAAGAACAGAATATTTGACCAAATTCCTTAGAGCGTATTTGCAGTTTTTTCCATTAGAAAACTGCCTAGGGCAGTTTTTGGGTCCTCAAATTGACACTTTCGGCCCTTCAATAATTAATAAGTTAATTCTAGAGAGACTCCGAAAATGAATTTTTATTGAAGTAATAATGACGGGAATAAAAAATTTCCAAGCTGACCTGGCAGCTCGACCCCAGCCAGGGGCTCTGCCCCTTGGACCCCGCCAGGGGCTGCCGCCCCTTGGACCCCGCTTCCAGGGGCGTTGCCCCCGGACCCCCGTCAAGGGGCGTTGCCCCCGGACCCCCGTCAAAGGGGCGCTGCCCCCTTGGAACCCCCGTCAAATACGGATTACGCGCCTAGGATCGTAATAGATTCAAACAAGTGTGCACTCCGCACCTCCTAACTTGTTTGAAGTCTATTATGATCGAATTGGTCAACACAAGTTAATCCCAATTACATTAAAATATCCAACAATCCTCCCCTATTTTAGTGCAATCCTTGATTAACTAAAACTTGTACACCACAAAATTACAAATTATTGCATAAATGAAATGTCATGACGATTGAATTTCATCTTAGTATATTACACATTCCATATATTCGAATATCGGGGTGTCTCTATGGATTGAACCCTTGCTATTCATATTGAATACACGAAGATAATATACACAACAATTTACATATTACATGTTTCAACATGACACTATCTTTTATTAGCCTATGTCCTTATCCTTCATAAGCATGTCAAAGCCAAGTCCTAGCTTCTTGAAGCGGCTATACTTCATGCTCATATAGGTAGCTCTTTTATTCTTGCACCTGCACATGCAATTTTTCAAAAGAACTATTAAGAATTATAAATTCAGCCTCTCTATCTTACAGGTCTGAACACATACCTTGGGATGAAGCTCTAGTGTGTTCCAATCTCTAGATGTTAAGCTTTCCACATTGAATTTAGCACCTAATGTTATACTAGGTGGGAATTGGGTATCTTAACATGAGAGATTTATGTGGACTTTAATCCCATCCCTTTAGCCTACTTGTGCACAAGATCTTTACTTAACCTTTGGTTAAATGATCGGCTAAGTTATGCTGAGTTTTCACAAACTGCATTGATATCACACCATTCGTGATCATCTCACGTACTGTATTATGTCTAACACCTAAATGTCTAGACTTTCCATTATATATTTGACTAGAAGCCTTAGCCAATGTAGCTTGACTATCACATCTGATAGAAATAGGTGATATCGGTTTAGGCCACAATGGAATTTCATAAATTAGATTCTTAGCCATTCAGCTTCCTTAGTAGTTGCTGCTAATGCTACAAACTCATATTCCATTGTCGAACTCGTGATGCACGTTTGTTTCTTTGATGCCCAAGATATGGCACCTCCTCCAAGCAGAAATACCCATCCGCTTGTGGAAGAATATCTTCCATGTTTGTAATCCAACTTGCATCTGATAACCTTCAAGAGTAGAAGGAAATCCAGAATAAGTCAAACCACAATCCATAGTTCCTTTCAAGTACTTAAATACTCGATTAATTGCCTGCCAATGATAGGAACTTGGATTGTGTGTATATCTACTAAGCTTTCCCACAGCAAACGCTATATCAGGCCTAGTACATATCATGGCATACATTAGAGATCCTATAGCTCTTGAGTATTCAAGTTGACAAACTGCAACACCTTTATTAGGTGTGAGCTTCACAGTAGGATCCATAGGAGTGCTTACAGCAAAAGCATCACTAAAGTTAAATTTCTTCCCCTTGGACCCCGCCAGGGGCTGCCGCCCCTTGGACCCCGCTTCCAGGGGCGCTGCCCCCTTGGAACCCCCGTCAAATACGGATTACGCGCCTAGGATCGTAATAGATTCAAACAAGCGTGCACTCCGCACCTCCTAACTTGTTTGAAGTCTATTATGATCGAATTGGTCAACACAACTTAATCCCAATTACACTAAAATATCCAACAAATTGATTATTGAAGCTAGAGATGCATTTGTTGGCATTACAAGGGAATCAAGCAAGAAAAGTAAGCTCTTCATGGTTCTTAGCATGAGTAAACTAACGAGTATGCGAACATGCATTAAGACAACATATTATATATGAAAAACTAGGTTTTACAACCCCGTGCGTTGTGCGGGGGAATTCCATCATATTCCCATATATCAAAACGTGAATGCGCTAACACACTACGTCACCGGTGTATGTGACGTGACAACGTATAGACTAACAATCAACCCGACTTGTCTTCGGACTAAATTTACGTTGAACCGTAAATTAACGTGAATTTTTACCGTTGAATGAAAAGTAATATACTTTACCCGAACTTTTTTCATACAAAATTATGTTAAAACGTAGTCCTACTTAAAACCTACATAAAAGACATGTGCAACTGCATTGTATGTGATAAAAAATAGAGTACGATCGTCATGACTTGTTTCCGAACTATATTTATGTAAGGCCCCGTTCCCGGGAACCTCACACTCGGTCATTCACAGCAATTAAAACATTAAACATTATAATTATACAATCTTAAGCAGCGGAAATAATTTATCAAAAACCATTCATTTCATTTAAACCATTGTGGTTGAGCAATACAGCATTGTTTAACTGATTACAAAAGAATTGTTTTACTGCATTACAAAACAACAGCAACATAAAGTACGAATGGATGTCAGTCTTTTCATGCCGAGTAGCTTCACCCTCGTGCCATCCTCAGCAATAATTATCTGCCAACTAAAAATGTAAAAAAGTCAGCGTTGCTGAGTGAGCTCTAGCTTTATAAGTAATAAAATACTTTCTGTAGGTATACATATGAAAATACTCTGTTCACGAAAACTTCATCTCTTTATACGTGAGCACGCATTAACTATACAATCAGGTAATGATTTATCTCTTTACTGTATTCCTTGTTTACTCTGTATTCTTTTTATATTAATCTTTCACTATCTATGTGGACCAATAAACAATACCCCAATTATGTGCGCGATGGAAAATGGGTGATGGGCCATCTTTATCCCTCGAAAGGGTCAACTGTATCCCCCGAAAGGGTTCTGTGTACTGTGGACAAGGCCAACCCAATCACCCAGGGTACGCTACAAGGGTCCTGCCAATCTTAATTGATTGGCCTTGTGTGTATAAAAGGGTAGCTAACCCGCAGCACAGATGAGTTAACGACAACACGGTCGTGTCCCTCCTATGAGCTTGCAAGACTTGTTAACATTTTATTAATGTTCCTCTTCTTTTTTATTGCTCTTTCACTTTATTATTACTAGATACTTTACGTATGATAATAACACACCACGTAAAGTCACATACTATAAGTAATAATAATAATAATAATAATAATAATAATAATAAGGAACATCATATGTAATCATAATGGAACATCATCATTATTTAACCCTAGTCAACTCTGGTCAAAACCCTAAAACACAGACTCCTAGAAAATTCTGTAAAATTTATAAGTGTTAGGCGCATGGGAACTATTTAGGCGCATGAGCCCTGTTTGGGCATTTCACCACCATGTAGGCGCATCAGCCAACACTTAATCGTTTTATCATTTAGGCGCATGAACTATTCAGGCGCATGGGCACTATCGGTGCGTATGAACACTTAGGCGCATGGATTTTTCATACGCATGGACACTTGGGCGCATGAGTTACTTGGGCGCATGGGCACTATTGGGGCGCATGTGCTCTTCACTTAGTTGTCTGACCAATATTTCTAGGTGCATGGACCACTGTTTAGGCGCATGGGCTGTACTTAAACATTTCTAAGGCAAATCTTAGGCGCATGGACTACTGTTTAGGCACATGGGCTGTACTTAAACATTTCTAAGGCAAGTCTTAGGCACATGGACTAGTGTTTAGGCGCATGGGCTGTACTTAAACATTTCTAAGGCAAATCTTAGGCGCATGGACTACTGTTTAGGCGTATGGACTACACTTAAATCTTTC
This sequence comes from Flaveria trinervia, assembly GCA_025506515.1. Classification (NCBI taxonomy): domain Eukaryota; kingdom Viridiplantae; phylum Streptophyta; class Magnoliopsida; order Asterales; family Asteraceae; genus Flaveria; species Flaveria trinervia. The sequence goes on from CM046453.1 coordinate 4,932,616, forward strand.
TAAGCCATTTTCAGACGTATGAACCTTCTGTGTAACTTGTTCTTAGCATGTTTTCATACCCATTCATCGAACCCATCTGTTCTAAACTTAACATGACTGTTCTAAGCATGAACAACCTATAAATATTCAAGAATTTAACAATTAACAAGCACAATACATACGGGTAACATACATAAACTTTGAAAAATATTTTAATACATTTTCATCCCCAAACATAGTTTAAAACAAGTAAGAACCGGGGTCTAGAACTCATCTGGTGCAACTTGGGGTTTTCTTCCTTTCTAACCCGCTTGCAATGAGTTTAAACACCTAAAACAACACCACAAACACACACACGAGCACAAACACAACACATAAGCACATAAACACATAATCGGAATAAAACCCGTCATAAACACATAAAAACCGCGAATTCTTACCTTGAATTCGATTTCTTCTTCTTCTTCTTCTACAAGCCGAGAGTTTTCCCCTGCTCTCTCTCTCTCTAAAACCGAAGAAATGTTGATGTGAGGTGAGGGTGGGCGGCCATGCCCACCTTTACACCAACTTTTCAAAGTTTTTTTCTTTTGGACACTTTTAGTCCCTCCACTTGAATTTTATTGCTTTTCTTTCTTTTTATTCTTCATTTCTTGCCTTTTAAAATAACCGGGTGTTACAAGTCCACCCACCTTAAATAGGTTTCGTCCCCGAAACCTGTTATTCCTCGAACAGATGAGGATAATGCTGCCTCATCTCTTCCTCAGTCTCCCATGTAGACTCAGATCTCTTCCTGTGCTTCCACTGTACACGCACAAGAGGAACCACTTTATTTCGCAACCTCCTCTCTTTATGATCGATGATTGCTACTGGTTGCTCCACATAATAAGCCTTTCATCTACTTCAATGTCCTCCAATGGAACAACCATGTCTTCATCAGCTAAGCACTTTCTCAGATGAGATACATGGAATGTCGGGTGAATTCCACTTAACTCATCTGGTAACTCCAATCTATAGGCCACCTCTCCTACTCGAGAAATGATTCGAAAAAGGCCTATATATCTTGGGCTCAATTTGCCCTGCTTCCTGAATCGGATAATACCCTTCCAAGGTGAGACCTTTAACATAACCCGGTCACCCACCTGGAACTCGATCGGTCTGCGTCGTTATCGGCATACGACTTCTGCCAATCTTTGGCTGCCTTCATGAAGGCTTTAATCTTCTCAAGCTTCTCAGTAGTAGCCTTGATTACCTCGATGCTCCCTAATTCCTTTTGACCAATATCCCCCTAACAAACGGATGTTCTGCATCTCCTACCGTATGCATCTCGTATGGTGGGATGCCAATGCTGGCATGATAGCTATTGTTGTACGAGAATTCAGCTAACGGTAAGTGGTCATCCCAACTTCCCCCAAAATCAATCACATATGCCCGAAGCATGTCTTCCAGTGTTTGAATAGTCCATTTCTGACTGACCATCAGTTTGGGGATGATAAGCCGTGCTAATATGTAACCTCCCCCATAGCATCGTGGAATTTCTTCCAGAATTTAGAGGTAAAACGGGTGTCACGATCAGACACAATGGACACCGGCACACCATGACGAGTTACAATCTCCTTGATGAACAGGCCAGCCAACCTCTCGGATGAATATGTCTCACGGATCGGTAGGAAATGAGCACTCTTCGTCAGACGGTCAACAATCACCCATATGGTATCGTGTCCTTTCGGAGTACGTGGCAGCTTCGTAATGAAATCCATGGTGATGTGCTCCCACTTCCATTCCGGTATATCCAAAGGTTGGATCTTTCCATACGGCTTCTGATGTTTCGCCTTCACCTGTAGGCAAGTAAGGCACTTACTCACATACTCCACCACATCACGTTTCATACCCGGCCACCAATAATATTTCTTCATATCTTGATACATCTTTGTGGCACCAGGATGAATGGAGTATCGCGACTTGTGAGCTTCATCTATAATCCTCACACGTAGATCCCTGAGACGAGGAATCCACACCCGTCCAAATCGAGTTTTAACACGAAGCGTGTTTTCACCCAATTTTCCAACCAGACCTCTCATTCTTTCAGAGTTTAGATGATCTTCTTTTAATGCCTCATCTTGAAACTCCTTGACTTGCTCCATTATATCAAAGGTCATAATCATTGGTACGCTTTCACACGAATCGGCTCGGGCCTCTCCTTTCGGCTAAGAGCATCAGCCACCACATTGGCCTTGGCGGATGGTAATGGATCTCATAATCGTAATCCTTTATAAGCTCCAACCATCGCCTCTGCCTCATGTTCAGATCCTTATGCTCGAAGAAGTACTTCAAGCTCTTATGGTCGGTGAAAATGGTGCACTTCGTCCCCTACAGATAGTGCCTCCAAATCTTTAGTGCAAAGACCATTGCTGCTAGCTCCAGATCATGAGTAGGATAGTTAACCTCATGCACCTCCAGTTGTCGGGTTGCGTAAGCTATCACTTTACCTCTCTGCATTAATACACATCCCAACCCCGAGTAAGAAGCATCTGAATATACCACCAAATCCTCGCTTCCTTCGGTTAATGACAAGACAGGAGCTTGAGTCAACCTCACCCTTAACTCCCCGAATGCCTGTTCTTGGGCTTGACCCCATATAAACTTTACATCCTTTCGGGTCAACTTGGTCAATGTGGAATCGATCTTGGAAAAGTTCTTAATGAACCTTCGATAATACCCCGCCAACCCCAAGAAACTACGAATCTCAGATGGCGTCTTTGGAGACTTCCATTGCATCACAGCCTCCACCTTAGCAGGGTCTACCATAATCCCCTTGGGATTTATCACGTGACCTAAGAATTGAACTTCGCGTAACCAGAACGCGCACTTGGAGAATTTGGCATAAAACTTCTCCCTTCTTAGGGTCTCTAACACCTCCCGAATGTGACCGGTATGCTCTTCTTCGCTCCTCGAGTAGATCAGAATATCATCATGAATACAATCACTGATTTATCTAACATTGGCCGACACACTCGATTCATCAAGTCCATAAAAGCAGCTGGCGCATTGGTCAGGCCAAATGACAAAACAAGAAATTCATAGTGACTGTAGCGCGTGCGAAAAGTTGTATTAGGGATATCCTGCTCCTTCACCTTCAGCTGATGGTAACCAGATCGAAGATCTATCCTTGAAAACCAACTGGCTCCTTGGAGCTGATCAAACAGATCATCTATTCTTGGTAGGGGGTATCGGTTCTTCACCGTCAACTTGTTCAGCTTTCGGTAGTCAATGCACATCCTCATACTACCATCTTTCTTCTTCACAAACAGGATCGGAGCACCCCTAAGAGAGATACTCAGCCCCCTTATCGAGCAGCTCTTGCAACTGCTCCATCAGTTCTTTCATTTCTGTGGGAGCTAAGCGATACGGTGCTTTGGCAACGGGTTGAGCACCGGGTATCAGATTGATTTGGAACTCAATTTCGCGATCCAGTGGCACGCCGGGTAAGTCTTTCGGGAATACGTCCGGAAAGTCGCACACAACTGGTACATCGGATAGTTGTGGTGTGTGCTTCCACATCCTTTACGTAGGCCAAGTAGGCACTACATCCATGCCTTATGCACTTTCCCACCACCGCCATCGAAATCACCTTCGGATTGTCGTGACGCGGTCACCATAAACCGTCACCTTATTCCCATCAGGTGTTGTCAATCGGATCATCTTCTTGCGACACACGATGTTTGCTTCATAGGTTGCTAACCAGTCCATCCCTAGTACTACATCAAATCCACCTAGGGGTATCACGTGTAACCTAGCAGCAAACCTATGACCTTCTAGTTCTATGGCACAGTCCTCTATCACATCAGTGATTCTAGTGGACTTACCGATAGCAGTTTACACATCGAATGGTGCACTAACCTTCTTACTACTAACAGGCAACTTAGCATAGAAAGTAGTGGAGATAAAACTCCTGCTAGCACCCGAATCAAATAAGACAGAGGCATACGTTTGGTTTACTAGAAACATACCTAACACAACATCGGGATCAGCTCTAGCTTCCTCCCGGGTCATAGTGAAGCTCTTGCACTTGCCCTCTGCCCTCCTTCTTCTGGCTTCTTATTCCCCGCTTCGGAGCTCTCCGCCCTTGGCTTCTTACAGTCTCTGGCAATGTGGCCAGGCTGACCACACCTGAAGCATACGTGCATCCCCATCCTGCACTCTCCAGCATGCTCCCTTCCACATTTGCCACATTTCTTCCTCCCTACACCAGTTGTGACCACACATCGGTCACCTACCTTCGCCACCTTATTGTTTGGGGCGGCTCCACCGCATCCAAACCATTTCCCATTCCAGTTCCTTCCATCCCCACTCGTTTTCTTCACCTCAGCCACCACCACCACCTCGTGCTCATCATATAATCTACCAGCCAGATCAACCCCCGACCTAAAAGTGCTCAGCCGGGCAACGATCATATGCCTACAGATATCCGTTGGCAGCCCTTGGATGTATCTCTTAATCTTTCGTGACAGTGGTGTCACTTGATCGGGCACCAGCCGTGCCATTTCATTGAATTTAGTGGTGTACTGCTGGTGTGTCATTGTTCCCGCCTCCAGCTGCAGGAACTCCTTTCTACCTTATTCATCTCTCTGTGAGGACAGAATTCCTCAATCACTACTTCTTCAGTTCAGGCCATCTTATCCTCCCAATGGCCCTGCTACCCTCGTCTTGGACAATGTTGTCCCACCAGCACAAAGCCGAGTCCACAAAAGAGTGGGTAGCAAATTTCACCTTCTGATCTTCACGGCACTCACTGATATCAAGGACAGCCTCCATTTCCCTCACCCACCGGTGAGCAGCTGCAGCAGTGTCATTCCCATCGAAAGTAGGGGGATTGCATCTCATAAACGCCCTATAGTTGTAGCCTCGGGTCGCCTCCGGCACGGGCTCTTCTTCTTCCTCGTCATCATCATCAAAGAGAACCGTTTCTGGCTCTGGTTGTTCTCGTCCTCCCGAGGACCTGTTCCTCTCCTTTCTTTCCCTATCCCTTATGGCCTTGATCACTTCAGTCACCACAGACGGTAGAATCGTCTGCATGACCTGGTGAACCTCTTCTACCACAGCCTCCTTTACTGAGACTCTCAGATTGGCGCTCTCATCGCCTCCCTCCGGATGAGGGGTCTCTGGTTCTTCATGAACCACTTTCTCGACTCTGGGTCTCCCTCTCTTGGGTCACGGAGCAGCACCATGACCTCCACCACGAGAGGCTTTTGAAGATCTACCACCATCCATCCTCTAAGAGCACACTATAAGATTCAAACACCAACGTGGTCATTCAAGGTAACACTCAGTTTATGTCAAGTATAGTAAGTCCCTAATTACAGTGGCCAGTTGAGATTAGCCAGTTACTTTACTCTTCATACCCCAAGTATCTCCTATCTTGACTTAATCAGTATCTAAATCTACTAAGAGCACATAATCAAATAGCATGCGCACATAATACAGGTTAACATTAGGAAAAGACATACCTGATGGCACGTAGCTACTCGGGCTGACATCCCTCCATTTGTCCCATTTTCAGTTTAAGTTTAGGTTTTAAAAGTTTATTTAACCCAATTCCCTTAAACTTTGGCTCTGATACCAACTTGTAAGGCCCCATTCCCGGAAACCTCACAATCGGTCATTCACAGCAATTAAAACATTAAACATTATAATTATACAATCTTAAGCTGCGGAAATAATTTATCAAAAACCTTTCATTTCATTTAAACCACTGTGGTTGAGCAATACAGCATTGTTTAACTGATTACAAAAGAATTGTTTTACTGCATTACAAAACAACAGCAACATAAGTACGAATGAATGTCAGTCTTTCCCTGCCGAGTAGCTTCACCCTCGTGCCATCCTCAGCAATAATTACTTGCCAACTGAAAATGTATAAAAGTCAGCATTGCTGAGTGAGCTCTAGCTTTATAAGTAATAAATACTTTCTGTAGGTATACATATGAAAATACTCTGTTCACGAAAACTTCATCTCTTTATACGTGAGCACGCATTAACTATACAATCAGGTAATGATTTATCTCTTTACTGTATTCCTTGTTTACTCTGTATTCTTTTTATATTAATCTTTCACTATCTATGTGGACCAATAAACAATACCTCAATTATGTGCGTGATGGAAAATGGGTGATGGGCCATCTTTATCCCTCGAAAGGGTCAACTGTATCCCCCGAAAGGGTTCTGTGTACTGTGGACAAGGCCAACCCAATCACCCAGGGTACGCTATAAGGTCCTGCCAATCTTAATTGATTGGCCTTATGTGTATAATAGGGTAGCTAACCCGCAGCACAATTGAGCTAACGACAACACGGTCGTGTCCCTCCTATGAGCTTGCAAGACTTGTTAACATTTTATTAATGTTCCTCTTCTTTTTTATTTCTCTTTCACTTTATTATTACTAGATACTTTACGTATGATAATAACACACCACGTAAAGTCACATACTATAAGTAATAATAATAATAATACAACAACAATAATAATAATAATAAGGAACATCATATGTAATCATATCATGCATGGAACATCATCATTATTCAACCCTAGTCAACTCTGGTCAAAACTCTAAAATACAGACTCCTAGAAAATTCTGTAAAATTTATAAGTGTTAGGCGCATGGGACCTATTTAGGCGCATGAGCCCTGTTTGGGCGTTTCACCACTATGTAGGCGCATCAGCCAACACTTAATCATTTTATCATTTAGGCGCACGAACTATTCAGGCGCATGGGCACTATTGGTGCGTATGAACACTTAGGCGCATGGATTTTTCAGATGCATGGGCACTTGGGCGCATGATTACTTGGGCGCATGGGCACTATTGGGGCGCATGTGCCCTTCACTTAGTCGTCTAACCAATATTTCTAGGCGCATGGACCACTGTTTAGGCGCATGGGATGTACTTCAACATTTCTAAGGCAAATCTTAGGCGCATGGACTACTGTTTAGACGCATGGGCTGTACTTAAACATTTCTAAGGTAAATCTTAGGCGCATGGACTACTGTTTAGGGGCATGGGCTGTACTTAAACATTTCTAAGGCAAATCTTAGGCGCATGGACTACTGTTTAGGCGCATGGACTACACTTAAATCTTTCTAAGGCATTTTCAGACGTATGAACCTTCTGTGTAACTTGTTCTTAGCTTGTTTTCATACCCATTCATCAAACTCATCTGTTCTAAGCTTAACATGACTATTTTAAGCATGAACAACCTATAAACATTCAAGAATTTAACATTTAACAAGCACAATACATACGGGTAACATACATAAACTTTGCAAAAACACTTTAATACATTTTCAGCGCCAAAGATAGTTTAAAACAAGTAAGAACCGGGGTCTAGAATTCACCTGGTTCAACTTGGGTGTTTTCTTCCTTTCTAACCCGCTTGCAATGAGTTTAAACACTTAAAACAACACCACAAACACACACACACGAGCACAAACACAACACATAAGCACATAAATACATAACCGGGATAAAACCCGTCATAAACACATAAAAACCGTAAATTCTTACCTTGAATTCGATTTCTTCTTCTTCTTCTACAAGCCGAGAGTTTTCCCCTGCTCTCTCTCTCTCTCTAAAACCGAAGAAATGTTGATGTGAGGTGAGGGTGGGTGGCCATGCCCACCTTTACACCAACTTTTCAAAGTTTTGTCCTTTTGGACACTTTTAATCCCTCCACTTGGACTTTATTGTTTTTCTTTCTTTTTATTTTTCATTTCTTGCCTTTTAAAATAACCGGTGTTACATTTACATCAAGATGTAGAGTAACTCAATTTATACCGTCAAGTTAAAATGTTTATTTTTTACCTGGCACATTTCATAATAAAATTAACGTAGAGACGTAAGCAAACTTCGAAACGTGATCAACTCAAACTTATATAAAATATGCACGGAAATGTTTTATACCCGACTCATACCTATACGTAAACCCGTACTAAATTTACATTGAAACCTAGAGTGACTCAGATTTATATCATCAAATAAAAACGTTTAATTTTAACCGGGTCATTTCAGAACAAAATTCACGTAAAAATATAGGTGAACGTCAAAACGTATATTAAAATATGCACGGAAACGTTTTATACCCGACTGTTACCGGTACGTAAGTCCGAAACTTTAAAATCTGAATTATACCTTAGACATTTAACAAAATTTTAATAAACAAATTATATATTATTATTATTATTTAAATATTATTATTATTATTGTAATAATATTATTACTGTAGAAACTATTATCAAGTAATATATAGGTAATAGGTTAATGCATTTTCAAAATGATTAATATTGCAATAATTGCAAAGGGAACAGTTCCTATTATTACAGTTTTCTACAAGTTAAAAGAAAATTCATTTAAACCGTATTAACATACATTGTATTATAGCAATATTATATCCTAATATATAACTTAAGGTATTATATTACATTGTATCATATGATATAATATGATATCGTATTTTATTACATTATATTACATCCATATTATATTATATTGTATTGTGTTGTATTATTGTATTATATCACATTACGTTTAGTTACATCAAAACCTATGAATCTGGTATATGAATGAGAAGTTATATGTGTATAAGATCCTATAGTATAAGATGTTCGTTCATTGTATATAAGGTGTTTGGTAGAAGTATATAAGATCCTACATATAAAATGTTTATTATTTGTATTCAAATTCAAAAGATATAAAAAACCATAGTGACACCCTAAGGGTTGGTTTCATTACTTCGAATAGCACATCACACTCGGTTAACATTACTCTATATTTGTATAAAGAGGATCAAATATTATCAAAATAACTAGCATTTTCTCCCTATTCAAAGCGGGGGAGTGTGGTCGGTTTTTCACACGTAACACTACGTACTTTAATTGTTATCTATTCGGCTCATCGGAAACCATAAAATCAAAGTATGATAGCTTAACTCAAATATGCTAAATTTTAGTAGCCAAACTCCAAAAAATAAGATTTCACTATAAATAGTTTAGTGGCCAAACTCTGAAATCCTAACTTTATTGGTTAAAATAAAACAAAAACAAAAAAAACAAATAGGTAGCAGAATTCTAAGATCTTAAACTTTATTGGCCAACGCCATTAGCTACGCGACTAGAGTCCGGTCATTTTTCCGCACGATGACTACGTTACTTTGGTTGTTATTTTTCTAGCTCGTTAAGAACCATAAAATCGAAGTTTAGTAGCGAGACTCAAAAGTATTAAACTTTAGTGGTCAAACTCAAAAAAAATTACTAGAAACAATTTAATGACCAAACTTTAAGATTCTAAAGTATAATGACCAAATTCAAATAACCAAAACTAGTTGTAAAGATAAAATACTTAAAACTCATCTAAAATTTTGCTTTCCTATTCATTTACCTTTGCAATTAATTACGGAGCAATATACTTCAAGATACTTCATAACTATATATCAAACACACGAATATGAGCAAGTGACTTTAAATAGTTGGGGTTATAGGTTTAAGTCATACTTTAATCAAAAATATCTAGGGTTGAGCTCACAGGTGGTTTTTTCCGGTCGTAGGTGTTTTCTTGAGAGGGTTGAGGGTGAGATACCAGTTAGAAAACGGATAAGTTGACCCGATTAAAATAACACATATTCTCTGAGACAGGTATTACATTAATGTTAAAAGATAACACACAAATTATATATATACTAGTTACCAACCTTTGTATGCATTAAAGATTGTACCATATGCATTATTGGTTGTACTATTTTATTTCTTTTTTTGTAATCTTAACTTTTTTTATTTTAAACAAATATTTTATCATATTTTATAATTTAGCCCCATCATTTTATTAATTTCGAATTGATCCCCTATACTTTTTATATTTTACATATTTTCTGGTTTGCGTTTCGGTCTAAATTTTACGAGTTAACACGTCGTAGTTTGCATATGTGGTTCAACGTTTTTATTTTTTATTTTTCACTTGTTTAACGGCCCTATTGCAACGAGCTGGTCCGAATTCAACTTGCTTATTGTTTTATATGTTTTATGTTTCGCATGCATGATTCAACATTTTTACGTTTACTTTCACTCGGCTTTATTTTTCATTTTTATTTATTTTTAATATGAGTTTTTTTTATATTTGTGGTCACTAACATGATGTGTCAGGTGGCCTAAATTAAGGTTAGACAACTAATGATTTAACAAATTTTTCATAATTATATTTTAACTGCTATATGACCAACTTTATGAATTATATGTGTTTTAGTATATAATATATATATAGACAGAGAGAGTACGTATGCATGCTTGCATGCATGCATGAAATTTACATATGCATGTATTCTTATGCATAAATTCTTGTTACTAACTATTATTTGATCAATCATCTCAACATTATAACACCAAACATACATCAAATGAGTCATAATAAAACCCAACCAAAACATCACAATACAAATATGACATCAAAAAAACTTGATACCAAAACATGAAACCTTAAATACCTAAACATCAACATAAGCATAACCTAAGCTCTAAACCCCGGTTCATCTTAGGATTAAGACACCCGATTAAGCAATTAACCCTCGGCTAATGACTAGGTGAGTCATTAACACCCAAAACTGCCACCTATCCTTTCTTGACACTAAGAACACTTCTAAACTTGCCACATAGCAAGCTAAGGGCCAACTAATGAAAGCTATACTAACCGCATCACCACCCTAGCGTTACTTAGGAAATTATTTCCTGCACCAACAGGATGGGTGTTGTGATATTATATTATCTGATTTGTAATTTATATTATGACAGTTATAAATCATTTGTTTATAAACATGTTTGGTTGTAATCTTATTTATGTTGCATCAATATATGTGTGTTTTGTTATGATATTAAACCTATGATCTCACCAACTCTTTATTAATTATTTTGAGTATGTTTTTTCAGGTGTTCGAAATGTCTAATAGTTTAATGTTCTCTTTTGATGTGTACAATGGTTGGGGTAAAATCATAGGGAAAGTTTCTGTGAATCTAACTGTTAATTTGTACGATCTTAGTTTGGCGATGGTTGCTCACTTCCATCGTTACTAAAGATGTAGCAGTTGGATATCATGTTTTGTAATAGGATTATGTTATATTAAATTTTAACCACTAAATGATATATGTAATCCTAACCTTTGATTATCTATAACCATGTAATATATTATGTTATGTTGTGTTTTATTGTGTTGAGTTATTTAACTTTTTGATCAATGTGTTCTGAACGAATTAGTCACATCCAAAGCATTTCACGCTTTCGTCGGGATGTAACATAAAACTATATTTTATATTTATTATTCTTCTCTTTTGATGTTTATATATATAGTATTTTTGAGATTCCAGTTGATCTTTTGTTGTTATATGTTTTTACAAATAGGGACATTGACATATTTTTTTAACTTTATTAATTATAAATTTTCTTAAATCAATAACATATTTCGTGGTCTTAAAAACATCTTATTATCTATTTATCTATTTCAATAAATTAACTTATGACTATTTTACTCTTATTTTCACTACAAGACTTTATATATTTCCTGTCTGTAAGACAATCAACTATATATTTTTCAAGATCGAGCCTCATGTATAAATAAAACAATAAAATTATACCTCCAAATATAAAAATGTAAAAATCATTAATAATTATGTTTTCATCTGCGAAAGTTTAAAACAATTACAGAACACAAAAAGTAAATATATAAAAAATCACTTAGTAAAAAAAGGTTAAAATATTCATTTAATAATTAATTATTTGGCTTGACGAAATATGTAATTTGTGTCATTAAGATAGAATATATAAAAATTTCTCATACAGAAAAATAAATAATTTATTTAAAGCATTTATAATGAGTCTCTATCTCTATTCTTATTATGTAGAGATTTATTTCACTTTACAACTCAATATATAATAATTTTCATATCCATCTTTAAATCTTGGAGTTATGTGAATAGTAATTTTTCAAAAATGAAGATCACTGTTTATATATTATATATTTTTTAAGAAATGAAAACAAAATATAATATTTCTTCTTTATAACCTCTTGTATGTAACTAAAAGACGAAGCCACATAATTAATCTCTTTATGTAATAAAAGAATCCCATAGGCATGTGTTACTAACCTTTATTTCCAATTTTCATATAGGAGCACACACCTATGCGAAATAAGCACATATAACCATGAGTTTAAGCTTTCAGATTATTTATGTTATTCTCTTGACATACCTATGTTACTAAATTTTACGTACTTGTGTATTTTTCAGTTAAAAAAACTCAAATTTCCATAGTGAGACTCGCTAATAGAAATGTGAGGTTTACTCACGATAATTCACCTATGGAAAAATTCTATTGGTAATTTTACTAACTTCACCATTCTTCAAACTTTCTTTTCAAATTATGATTTAATCATTCAAAACACTAAAGAGGTGTTTGTTTTGTGAAATTTGTTGTAATTGGAATTGAAATTAGAAGAAATTGTATTCGGAATTCAATATTCTCCAAAGGATTTGGAATCTAAGGGAATTGGAATCTATAAAGTGAATTTGAATTTAAAATGCATTTCTAATGACAAAACACTTATAAAAGAATTGGATTTTTTCACACATCGCAAACTGTCACCACCTCGATAACCACTAATCATCGCCGCTACATATTAGTGACCGCCGCCACCGACAATCGACCACGACCACCAACCGCATCCAACGACCGCGCCCGTTGCCGAAAACCAACCGTACCCCACCGCCACCACCAACCAATAACGTATGTCGTCGAGAAACGGTAGTCTCCGGCAAGCGCGTCTAAATCGACACGGTTCAGCGATGGCGGTCAGCGACAATCGATGGTTTGGGTGGCTGTAGTCAGCGATGGACAGAGGGGGGGGGTAGTTTTGGTTGGCGGCGGGCAGGGTGGTAGGTGGCGGTTGGTGGTGGAGGTCAAAGTCAATGGAATCTGAAATTTTCAATATTTGGAAGGATTTTGAAATCTTTCATTCGAATGAATGTGATAGAATTAATTCCAATTTCAATTACTTTCTCAACCAAACACGTTAAGAATAAAATTCAAATTGCAATGCCAATGAATTCCTACCAACCAAACATAATAGTCATTGGAATTCAGATTCAAATTCAATTGAATACCTGCATATCAAACACCCCTAAATAGTAATGCTATTAAACACGTTGGTGCCTTACACATCAGTTTTTTTTAAAATAACATATTGCGTTATATTTTTACTCGTTTCAACAAGGTTTATTGTATACGTGCATTACCAAAATCTTTTTAGATGTTAATATTTGGAAGCTATAAGAATTAGTCAAGAGGGTCTAACGTCACTTCTCGTCATTCTTATACCAAATAAATCTTGTGTGCCTCCAAGTCTACTCAAATACCATTCTCATCATTCTTGTCTAGTAGCATCTTACCTTTACATATCATTAATCACGACAAAAGAGCCGAGCCCTCACGATTTTTATTCCGGTTACTATCACTTCTATCGCATTTATTAGTCGGTTCATCTGGGTGTTTTTATTATCCCGTGGTTTTAGACTTCAAAGCCCTTAGCTCATTTCGCGATATTACAACTCTAGTTGAAAACACTTGCTCAATGCACAGTCAAACACTTAGATGTTAAAAGTTGGTTTCATAACTACTTAAACAGTATAAAAGGTTAAGAAATATGCAAAATATATAACTTTCATCATGTAATACGAGATTTGTTATATTCTATAGCAAAACACACGTTCCATATATTATTATATTACTCACGACCAATCATGTAACTTTTCTGCCGCTTTGGGAAACTTATCAGGATGCCTTGTCAAATAAAACCCATCTTCTGTGACCATCCAATAACACCTTTGTTCTTTGATAAATTCCTTCCCATTTGTGCAATAGGACTCGCCTAGACCATAGTTATAAACATCAAAAAAGGCCGTTCTTGAATTCCAGTAGAAATGAGCATAGAACCGCGTCTTTAATACAATGTTCAGACAAAAGCTCCAATTTGTATTCTCACCATATGCAAGTGTATGGTTTCCAAGATCGTCATCGGCTGATTGTGGATGAACAGTGAAACGATCATGCATCATGCTGATAATATAACACTCCAAAAGGCATCATACAAAACTTATTTGTTCTAGATTGATTGTTGAAGCGAGAGATGCATTTGTTGTCATAACAAGGGAAACGAGCAAGAAAAATAAGCTCTTCATGGTGATTAGTATAAGCAGATTAATGAGTATGCGAACATGTACTAGGACAACTATATAATATATTAAAAAATATGTTAAAGCATTTTTAAAATGATTACTGTTGCAATAATGGTAAAGAGAGCAAGTCCTAATATTAAAGTTCTAAGCAAGTTAAAGGAAAAAGAAGAAAACATAAAGTATCTTATATACATTGTAATATATCATAAATCATATAACATCATTCTTATCATATTGTGTTATATTGTATCGCATGATATCATATCATGTCGTATTGTATTACATAATATTATAATATACTATATCATATTACATTATATTCTATTGTATTATTATATTACATCACTTTACATTTTACTATACTCATGTTAGACTAAGGGGGTTGGCATGTGTTGCATCATGGTTTGACATCATCCAAATAATTAACACGCACTCCGAGGGTGAGACGTGTGGGTTCAGTGTGGAGTCAGGAAGGTTCGAGGAGGATGCACACCTCAAGGGTTAGATGGGTTGAGGCGGAAAGTTAGAGATTATTGTGTGAGGTGAAGGTGCTTGAAGGGAGAAGAAACAAAGAATGTGAAAGAAGAAGTGAGAAGGAGGCCCGATTAGAAGCTAATGTAATGCAACACTCTAGTCAAATTCACATCAGTCGTGGACAGAATAGATGTTGAATCATAAGGAATGTCATGTCTTTAATATCATCAATATATTTTGGGCGATCTGTGAACAATCAAAGGCAAATCTATAAGCTCCCCGTGGGTAAAATGGACAACATTGATGGTAAGATGGGTCGGGAGTTACAGATGATATCAGGGTCACTCCTATTCCATTTGAGATGATGGGGCAAAGCTCGTCGAGGATGGTAAGTCCCCAAAGTGTTAAGTAGGATAATTTAGGCAAATCTCACATCAATGAATGAGATGTTAGGGCAAACCTCATCAAACACAATGAGTCCAGGGAGCGTAATTTCGGCACCCTAAACAAGTTTCATATTAGTCCTAGACAGATAAAATATCGGGTTCATAAATAATGTCTTGCATCTAATATCACCAACCCAATTTGGGCAATTTGTCTCTATTATGACCAATGGCGTTTTGGGCGCTTGGATGACAGTAATTTAGGATGCATGACCCCCCCCCCCCCCCCCCCCCCCCCCCGCGGGAAGTTTACACCCTAGCAACCAAAAACAAATTAATAAGTTTCTTGTGTGCAAAGCGGAGAATATTTGTGATATGAAGATTCGGATGTCACACGTGCAGAAGGATGAGCGGGAACCCCGCCCCTTCATGAATAATAAGATGTGGAATGTAAAAACAAGTGAGAGTAGCACTTAATGAGAAGTTATATGTCTTATAGAAATAGAGTCAAATACCGAAAATAAAGTAACTTAAGGCAATTTAAAGAATAAATCAAACACTCGACTATGTACCCAAAAGGAATAGCCGTTGTAACCAATCTCTTCCCATTTTGACTTTGATGGCACATAGCTACGTACAAAAGCCAAAAGGACCGCATGGTATTTTATTACTAAACTAGGTTAAATATCGGTACTTGCAGAGATTAAATAACAAATTATATATATGTATAATTTAATATTTCTTATAGATAATGTATTAATGAAATTATTATATATAACAAACATATGTAAATTATAAATAATAGTATAAAAAAGTTTTTAATATTCATAAATATCCATAAAACTTTTTATATACCTTATTAAAGTATTTTGGTTTTAAAAATTAAAAAAATTAGGTCTTAATAATCCAAACTATTAACTATTGGTCATTATTAATCTCAACTAACAATTTGACCGGTATTAATCCCAGCTTTCAGTTTTGTTGCTAATAACAATCCTAGTCTAACGGTTTGTTAACTCCATTAGTTTTTTATGACGTATCACATGATGCGGTTCGTGATGTGATGTGTAATATAGTTATAATAAAAAATATAAATATATTACTCACTTCTTTTGTATAAAAGATCATGTTCTAAATTAATTAAACTTAACACTTTTGTCACCAGTTGGTAGCGTGGAGACAAGGAGGCACAAAATTAAGTGATATATATATTTTATATTTTAATTATGTAATATGTCGTGTCACATGTCACATCACGAGCAACGTCACGTGTCATGTCATCAGAATCCAAATAAAGTTAAATACAGTTAAACTTATATTATTATTGGTAACAAAATAAAAAATTAGAATTGATACTAGTCAAATTGTTATTTGTAATTAATGTTGACAAATAATCAATAGTTTGGATTATTAAATTCAATTTTTTAAAAATTATTAGCTACAAATTAAATTATATTTTAAGAAAATGAAGCCTCGTTAAAGTATTTATAATGAAATGTTATTTTTGACTTATATCATATTAAATGAGAATTCTTATGAAAACTTTTTTAAAGTCAAGAGTTTTATTAAATAATAAATTTATTACGGTGATAACTTGTGGATAATCCTAGGTGGATCTTACGTGAAGATGATGTAAACATACTAGAAAATAATCATATAATTGATAGTTATTTTGTTTTACTAGAGTAGATTTACAGAGGCCACCCAACTATGTGAAAAATAAACACAGCCATGTATTGTGGCTTTTAGATGCTCAATATTGGCCAATTGGGGTCATTGATAAACATTGGTAAGTGAGTCAATTTTGTTATGATTGTTAATGAGCGTTAACTAGGGTTTATGATGGTCAGCATTATTGATGGTCAATTGGAGCAAATGATGATCAATTATATTCAATATTGGTCACTTACGGCCTGTAAGAGACAAGTAGAGTTAATATTGGTCGACAAATATCACTTAGGGTTGATATCAGCCCATTAAGAGTTAATATTGGTCAATTGCTAAGGTCAATACGGATCAATTCGGGTCAATATTGTTAAATGTATGTCAATAATAATGATGGTCAGATGGTGAGAACTCAGGAACAGTTGATGACATTTAATCATGACAATGGGTTAGTCATGTTTCATGATAATTAAATAGCCATATCAAGATCAAATTAGGTCCATTATGAAATTTAGTAATTTAGTTGATTATTGTCAAGATCAAATTAGGTCCATGGTGAAATTTAGTTGATTATTGTCGAGCATAGAGAAACACGATATGTATATAGAAACTCATTAGCCACATTACAACGAGCAATCTTGGTAAATCATAACGAGTTACCTTGCCAATCAAACTAAATCATGAACATAATTTGTGGTTCGTTATTTGCTACCACACACCGGGCTGCTATAATTCTCATTAAATGATTTTTTTTTTCAGTTTGCTTGTCCTAAATTCAAGTTGCACATTGATACCGTCGTTCAGCTTATCAGGAATGTAAAATGGTTACAGAATACATTTTTAACTAGAACAGCAAGAACAAAACAAACCTATTGGGTTCGGGAGGTTACAAGTTATTAATGTGTTTTGAGCCTTTTTGGCCATTTGTACAAGTCTCATCACATGCTTATAAATGTTAATCATACATATTTAAGATGAATCCCCATGGAATAAATTGCAGTTGCATGTCGGTAAAGCTTACATCTTAGTCAAATTGGGTGGTTTAAAAAAGTGTTATTTCAAATCAAAATGAATTCCAACCAAAATGGACTCAAGTTGAAATATATCATTTTAAGGAAAATATTATCAAACGGTTTCATCCTATAAATTTGTTTCGGACATGGTTAGTGGCAACGACATGTAGAAGCAGCGGAGGTGGGGGCGATGGTGATAGTGGAGGCGACTGCCGGCAAGTAGGTTGTGGTGACAAGTGTTCACTCATGTAGACATGTTCTAAGTTAAACAAGTTGCAATGTTTCATTAGAATCCTATTGGACCTCTGTATAATTTCAGTACTTAAATAAATTCATCAAGCAAACAAAAGGTACCAAAATCAAGTCTAAGTGTTGTGAATCTTCTATCAGGTCTACATATGATATAGAGGTTATAATACTTCTAACAGGTCTAAGTGTTGTGATTCTTCCATTTGAGACCAAAGGGAAGGAAGGAATTAACAGAAACTATAGATTTACCTGCTCAGCATATTACCTGTAATAACCATTTTAAAATATATAAATTTATTCATGCTACTTTTAATTATCGTCGTGGTAATTACTAAATAGACAGTTTCTTAATACCGATATTTTTAAGTCAAACTGGACATAAATATGATCCTGTAAACTGTCTGAATGGGATAGGCAAGAAAAGATATAATTGTTAGGAAACATAAATTTGAATTACTTGATTTATCAGTGAGCAGAGAATTTTTAATCTATCTAAACAATTAAATAAAGCATCTACTAAAAAATAAGTTCCAACAAAGCTATATTAGAGTGTATTCTGAACCTAAATTAAGTATCATCAGAAGGAGAATTACCTAAAAACTCAGTTAATCTTAGCCTTGTTCCGTCTTGGCTTTAACACGAACCATAGGGCAAACAAGACGACCAAGAATGCAGGAATGGTTGTCAAGTCAAGCTCAACCTTAACTTTTCTCTGCTTGGTGCAGTGAATCTGGTGCAGGCTGGCAACCGTAGTGTTAACATATTCTACAAACCTACAAGATATAAGATACCGACATTGCATTAGATTATTAGCCCATAAGTTAGAAGGAAATCATTTGGCATATTTCTTTCCCTCCTGTTTATTTTGTGGGTCCCTTTCTATGATAATACAAGTGGCGGCAATACGTATGGGTCTGGGATCGGGTCATTTTCTGTACGGTTGAAATAATCTGGGTAGGATTGGGTCAACCCACAAAAGACTTTTTTGTCCTTTTTCAAACTTTTCCCACAAATCAAGTATAAATACAAAAATAATTATATTACAAACATATTTAAGATCTTTAAATTTTTAAAAATTCAAGAGGTTATATGCACATTATAAGTAGACTCTGGACTGCTTTCCACCCATTTGACTTGTTCCCATTTTAGCAAAACTTTTACATTTCACTCTTTTGATATCAAAAAAAATCACTTGTCAAATAATATTAGGCTTATAGAAATCAGGGCTCTAAGAAACAAGAAGTGATATATGCATGCCACATTCTAATTTGGGTATATTCATTTCCTATGACCCCCTATACATGTAGCTTTCCGTATGTAAAATAAGAACCTAAAAGCATTGTAATACTGAGCAGCACAAGAATGAAATAAAGGTACTCAATGTCAAATGACTAACCCTTTAGAAGCATCTTCCAGACTACTTAAAAGTCTCAATGCATCAACAAAACGTAGTTCTCCAGCAACTGTTGAAATCTGGAGGATGATATATGCATCCATTAATTTTAACAAACTAAATGAGTGACATTATACATTAAGCATATTATGAAAGAAAAATGCAAATAGTTAAGCTTACTCTTTTCCAACGGTTAACAACATAGTTATATTTGTCCACCAAATGTCGCTCATGTGCCTTGAAGGCCTTATAACTTTGTTCAGCTGGCATTTGTTAAGTAGCACAAAACCTGTCTTTTGCCATAGCTTATTACCACATGATACTATAGATAACAAGAAAACTGAATGAAAACAGAGCCGCTATGGCCATTAGATGTGGTAATTTTGACCCATTTATTGATGAATGGGTTGATTTAGATTGTGTTTCATCACAAATGAATCAAACTAAAGGAGAGCTGGTCAATGGGCAACAGAAACCAACTCAAAACCATGTTGACACATGGTTAAAACAGGTTGCTTCGATTAACCCATTTTGACCCATTACCCAGTTCCACCAGACCAGCCATCTTGACACCTCTAACTGAATTAAAGCTCAACTACAGATTTTATCATGTAGAAGAATATAAAAACATAATTTACCCTGACATCATTTTGGCAAGTTGTGACAAACGCTTTTAGTTTCAGTATTATAACATTAAATATATAATATTGTGCCACTATCAGCAGAAAGGAAGGATACATGTGCGTTCCATCAGTAACTGGTGAATTGCTGAGTTAACTTGTTGTATAGTCTCCTCAAGAGTTGTAAGCAAATAGCTGCGTGCAATTGAATCTGACTGAAACTGTGAGATATGCCACCCTTGAGAAGTAACAGAGAAAGGGTTGCATCCTACTGACCATACCCAGTCCTGTAATGTAACATACATACATATTTAATGTTTATGCAATTTCAATCAGTATGTTCAAATACAAAAACATAGATTCCTGTTCTACAGAGTAAAGAACTTTCCATTTATTCTGGGTTTCTGGTACGTAAATACGATAAGAAAAGTTAGAAGTGCCTTCAGATTATCTTGGAGTAATAAGTACATCTCATAATCGATTTACAATGAAGATGAGATAAATTCTATTTTTAAAATTCAATATATGGAATACCAAATACCTCAATTGCAGTTTCATGAGCTTGGCTGTAAACAAGATGAAGTGGAAGCAGCCCAGCAATATGTTCAGAAACAGCAGCCACTGCAGCTTGTATTGGCTTCCTGAAAGTAGCATAGGGATGCAACCCACAAAAACAGGTCAAAATGATGGTAGTCGGGCATGTATTATGATGAGGTAAGTAAATCAAATATTTGATACTTAAAATTTGCAATTAAATGTAAAAAAAATATAAAAATGTAGCATAGAAATGCAACCCACAAAAACAAGCCAAAATGATGATAGCGGCATGCTTTATAAGTGGTAGGTAATACAATATTCAATATTTATGATTAGCGATGAGATCTCAAAATAACTTTAAAAAAATTGTAAAAAACTTGCAAAGAAATCCACCTCAAGTTCCACAACAAAGATTGTCCATTGCATTGTAGATGGCTTTCCCATGATGATGACTCAGATTGGACAACGATAACCATATCTGAGAGTGCCTTTGCCTGATAATATTTGTCCACTAACAATGTCTCCCCATGAATAAACCAAAATATGGAACTTCTAATGTGGACCTACTATGAGCATGTGACCCTGCAATATAAAAAATTACTTCTTTATTTCACTATAGTAGCATGTAATTCACAAGTCATGAGTTAAGAACTTTCTGCAACACAAGTTAAAACAACTGTGATTTTTGTATATTAACAAACCTAGCATTAACTGGTGACTACAATAAGACCTACATTGAGATCTTATGTAAAAAGTTCATACCAAATATTCAATGTTCTAGAATCAACCACTAGAGCAGAGAATAGAGCATGACACTCTTAATGCCATAATATTCAGCTCCTATCGTTTGACTATTGGTCAAATGTCTAACCATCTAATAACGACTATAAATGACAGATCTTGTGGATCGAAATCAATAAAACAATAATATTATTACTGATAAAAGATATAACTGGTACAAGAAATAGAATGAGAACCTTTAAGAGAACCATGACCACTTAACCTCTGCAACTGATGCTGTAGAATAGAAGAATCGAGATATGAACGAACATTTCTCCTAAATGTTCCATTAACAAGCAACATAGGTACAGCAGAGGCTCTTCGAGCTACAGAAAACGCCATTGCCAAGGCAGGATCTTCTGAAAGTGGTAACCTACAAATCATTATACAACCATATAGCAGATGATTACAAACTGTATAACCTAAAGACAGAATCATTTTGAGGCTGAAAGTTTTAAATCCCATTAGATCGTGTGCATATGGAAAAAGTTATACATGCATACATACAGATACAGATGCCAAATAGGCAAGTTGGATGGGTTGAAATGAGTGATTTTTTATACAGGCCAATACAGCACAATAATAACCCAGTTTCTTGAAAAAAGTCAATGAGCATGTTGTGTTCATCAATAATAAATATTGGACAAGTTTAGGCTAGTTTCCCTTTTTAGCTATTGTTTATAGCAACCTGTTCATATGATTAAGATTAACATACATGTGTTGACTGAACATTGGTTTCTGAGAAGGTAACAGTAAAGAAGAAAGTCCATCCATGATAGCATTTATATCCACAGGCAAAGACTTGGTATTCCTGACTTTCTGCATCTCAATAAACAAAAAGGATTAATTTCTGTGGAGTTGTCTGACTATGTTTTCATCTTATGAATATAAGGTTCACCTCCTGTGTGATGAAAAATAAATGGAAGGATATTTTCTCGTAATGATGGAAAGCTCCATCAGCAATGGAAGGTGATATAATGTGCCTCATTGATCCCCATAACGTTGCACCCATATGTGCAAGAAATGCATCACGTGCAACTGTGTAATTGTGGGAATCCTGAAAATGAAAAACTAAGGATGTAAATATGTGCATTAATTCATTGTACATGCTACATTGTATGCACCTATGAATATCATATGTATTAAATTTAACATTTTCTCTGAATAAAAAAAACATCCATCAATATTCAGAAATATCATTAGTAATTAAATATACCTCATAAGAAATATCACTGAACAAATTCCAGCTTTCCATCCGTTTTAAAGCATCTAGAGCCTTTTGTTTATGGCCTTCAACAGAATCATCATCTTCAAATGCCTCAAGCTCCGTCTTTAAGTCATGCATTCTCTCATCAAGCTCTAGATTAAATTTTTCCATGAGAAACTATGTTACAAAATAATCAGAGTAGTTGAAAGTATCACAGAGTAGCATTAAAAGAGTTCATGTTATAGACTACCTTCACAAAGAGAAAGCTTGACCCTTCTTCCCCGACAATGTTTGAAAGAGAATAGCTCGTAGATATCTATCTCTGCTAAAAGAATATCTATGGCTTGGTGATCTTTCTGGCAAATTCAAGTACAGGATATTTCAGGCAGATAATAATCTTAAAAAAAACTTTACTTCCAGAAAGATAGAAAGCATCCAACCACGAATCTATATACTTAATGCTTCTATGAGAATTTTAAAGAAATCTTTAATGTGAACTATGCACGGGTTTATATAAACATACAAAAGTAGGTTTAATTTGCCACATGTTATGTGATACAGCTTGACAAATATAGTGATTTTTTTCCATGTTTAAAGATATGTAAACAAAGTTCTTAATCAGACCAAAGGCCACCGTATATGGCACAAAATTAAGTATGCATTGAACATAATATCATACACAACTTGGTAAGCTTGTAGTTAAGTTACATACATCCCCAAATGCAGCAAACTTTTCCTGAATCGCATCTTGCAAGTGATCTTCAGCCTCTTCTTCTGAAATTTCTAAAATCCACAAGATGAAAATTTTTAATTAGCACTTCTATAGTACCAAGTTACCAACTACCAAGTAAATTCCCTACAGTACCAGGTAAGGAAACCCCACCTAGAAAAAATGTCATTGGCATGTCAGCAAAATGATAAATGTCAAAATGTAGCTACAATAAGGTTATATCTGTATTTTGGTAGTAACTTAGTACCTGCAACTGCACCAATGGTTTTTTCCACATTGGGTAAGGTGAGTTCTGTACGCACACCTTCTCCACCACAGCAGGTCCCCAAGAGAAAGGACCTGCACTTAGATCAATAAATGCCCATCTGTCTCTTCCAATCCATGTATCTGTAAGACAATCTGCATGGAGCCCACTAAAATCACCAGATTTCAAATCCTTTGTCAAACGAAGCTTCATGTCCTCATTTTTCCCATTTATCAACTTCAAAGTTCAAAGAAACATATTTAGCACACAATTAGCTTGCAGCTATATATAATTTTCAGATAACGTGCCCCCCTTTAAATATATAGCACACAATTAGCTTGCAGCTATAAGTGATTTTCAGATAAAGATTGTATATTTCTGATATTTACTATGACAAACCTGGACAACTTTCGATTGAATAATATCAGCCACGTCTTTCTTTTGGTCCAGCCTCTCAACATTGTTCAAAGCATGTAGGCAGATATTATACCATTCTATCTGACTTGTAATAAGTAAAAACATGTTAGACCACATGACAGATTGAAGTGCGCGTCATTTAAACATCAGCATAGTAAAAAGTCGGGTAATCTGAATTAACTTAAGAAAATTTTAAAATCATTTTTAGGGTCAAGACAGCCATAAAAAATGGTATAAGTGACAAACACAATAACGAAACTCAACTAAGGCCTGGTTTTGGAAACAATTACAAAACATGGGTTTTGTTTTATTCTTAGTTTAAAGAGTAAACAGCTGTGAAAAAAGGTGTTTGACAACCACTTTTGTTTTTCATAAAGTGTAAATGGATTTCAAGAACTTTAAAAAACAGGGTTTGCTCGAATGATCTTGCTTTTGATGTAAAACATTTGCAGACAGATTTTTAAGATTGAAACCCAGTGTTGACTGTTGGACTAAAATCAGTTTTAGGTTTCAACCCTTTTTGTAACAAATGTGAGAACTTGCCGTGGCAGATTCTTCTGTAATTGTCCATGAGAATTTCACCATTGGGTGCTTTTCATACAAGGGTCTCTTGATTTTTTCCACATCTGACCGGAGTTGTTTCATAAAAAAAATTAACATTGATAGTAGTCTGAATTAAGAACTTCAAAACGAATAATATAAATTGGTACCCACCAAAAGCATTTCCTGTCATGCTTCCTGACTGAAGGATTTTGTCTTGTAAACTCTTATTCTGCATGTAAAAATATAGGGGTCACTTGCAAGTTCTTTAGTTAAAAGTTTGTACCAATCAAAGGTCAACAAGAACTACTTGACAGTTAAATAAACTAATAACCATTCTAAGAAGCCTTTGACATATGTTTTAAAAGGGCTAGAGTATTTACTCTAGAAAGTTCTCATACAAACTGTTAAAGAACAAAATAATACTACAAACATGTTGAATTTAGGAGCAACATCGTGCATGAATGATTAGCCAATATAAGATGAAGTAAAAAATATCATAGATCATATAGCAAAAGGTCCAAGGAAGAAATACAATTTAAGGTACAATGGTGAACGAAAGTACCTCCTTAAGGAAATTTATTTCACTATCTGACAATCCTCTCCTGCAAAATTTTAACAGGTCACATGTTTGCACATAAGATGGAATCATACATATTCAATATTCAACATTTATCACAGATAGTTCTCAGTAAGATAACAGCCACAACAATCATAAAAGGTCCTCTGGTGGCTATGCAGGATATCATAAATTTTTAAGACGTAAAAAGGGTAAATCAGCAACTTTATAGAAATAAGAATCAAGTTGTGAGCACTAGTTTGTGGAATTTTTATCAATTAGGCCATAAATTGAATAGGCAAGAAGATAATCCCGTTAAATTATTAGTAGTTTTATTAGTATTATGTTAGGGCTCGGGTTTTAGTTTTCTTCTCTAATCATCAAATTAGATTTAGAAATATCATGCATTTTTTTATGACCAATTAAGACTAGAGAATATACAACCATGCAACAAACAACAATATTAATCAAAATAAGAAGAGTTAAAAGTTCATCTTATCAAAAATGATAACAAGCATAATGTACCAGGGTTAATAAAGATAAATAAATAAATAAATAAATATAAAAAAACCTCCTCCTTCAAAAAAAGGGCATGCATACCAACATATAGAGCATAGAGATGTGAATTTTAGATAAAAACTGTTACATATAATAATCATATAGCATCTCCAAAGAGAGGATGAACAAAAAAAATGCGCACCTGTAGCCGTATTTACCTCTCCTTGCATCGCGCTTAGGATTTAATATGAAAATATTATACGCATTTTCTAGGTCAAGATATTCCACAAGACTAGTGAAGAGAACATCCATCATGTCCACATCCACTTGCCAAAGACCATCCTCCCTTCAAAGAGAATAAGTTATCAATTATGGTGGTGAAAATTTTTCATATGTTATGCATCAGTACCATGCAAGCAAATACTTCAATTCATCAATAGGTCCGAGAAAACAATCACAACATATTTAGAGAGTATAATTATATGATCTATGTTCATTGTATTTAGAGCATTGAGTCTACATCACCATTTATTTGACATGAAAAAGGGTTACGATAAATTTTGCTAAATGAACATTATTTGATAGCGAAATGACAATAAATGTAGGATCTTCGCATAGTTCATTGCAGCATACCTGAGTTTACCATCTTATGTGGTCATCCTGGTAAGAAAACAACTAGTTCATAATGGCCAAAAAGAACATTAAAAATCGAAACACCAAAGCATAACAAAACAAACCACCATGTGTCCGCATCAAATGAGATTTCACTATAATCCAGCGCTCACCCCCAATAAAAACATTCATAGAAGTGGATTTTATGACGACAAAAAATAGCTCATTTAGTTAAAAACGACACCATTTCACTGAAGTAAATAGTTTAGGATGCCAATGAGTAGTTATTTCTATTTATGTGTTAACATAAGACTAAGTACATAATGTACCATGGAACCAATGTGTGCACCACTCATTATATGCTTGAGAAAATGTTGCATGAAAAAAGGAATAGCTTTACCAACAAAAATCATTTGCCTAAGGTATATGTATTCATGGTAATTGACTAATTGGGACTTGATAAGCTAAAAATGCATAAGAGTAAAGGATGTCAAAGAAGATTACACATAATCTCTAATCTTAGTGTCTTCTTGGTACAAAATTATATGGAATTTAACGCTACTTACTTCAACTAATATTCAGTTGTAAGCGTATTAAGAAGTATAAAAGTGGAATATTGTTTTGGTATAATTGAGCAATCATAGACAAATAGACACTATCAGGTGCAGTTACCAGTTGGAAATTTGAGAGAGTAATTTCCTTGTATGATTAACATCATCCTTACAAGACACATAATATAGAGACATAACTAATATATGTGTAGAATGTCACATTTACCTTGTATGATTAACATCATCCTTACGAGAGAAGACACCAATAGCATGCTCAAAAATGGAATTGACTTTCTCACTCATTTGGATAGCATGAACAGAGAAGCTGCAGGAGTAAATGAAATGTGTATTCCCAAAGGGAAGCAAATTAGTAAATAACAATAGACACGATCAACCCTACAACGGTTAACAATAAGAGTAAAATGAGTAAAAACATTACTTGTAATTGAGGTGACTAACAAGAGGAAGATGATGCTGATGATGACTTCTATCTATCTTGTTTTTGTATAATGGAACGAGAACTTCTTCGGTTTGTGGTATCCTAGTGTGCTCAAACACATGATCAATTTTGTGAACCAACGTTCAAGTTCTTCAGCATGTAGCTTAAAGGCTGTAACAGAATCCCAAATACGTATTCATGAGAACCAAACTCTATATTACTTCGAGAACTAAAGAGTTAAGTCATCAAAGGCAGATAAACTTGAAGGCTGCAATACCTTGATTCCCGCTGCCTTCAAATCCTATAAAGATAAAATTCACTGGGACTGGAAGATACATGTGTTCACTTCTAAAATCTGTAGATAATTGGCAATATTTCCTGAAAGAAAGGATAATTGTTCATTCCTTTTTCTTGCACAGGTGATAACAAAGTAAAATATAATACAACACAAATTTTGGAAAGACGCCCTTGGGATTGATGATTAACTATGTTTATGGTAGCTTTAAAATAAGAAGAGGATAGAAAAAATGAGTACCTGCCTTGGTGTAATTAAGTACGCTCGACTTTTCAACAGTTGTAGTCTTCAAATCATCAAATTCTACAAGTATCATTCAGATGTAATTACAAGATATCAAAATTATAACTACAGAAACAAACACATGAAAATCTTTAGCTAAGCTAGTAACAGAAAAAGAGCAAATTAAGAGACGTAGCAATGAATTAATAAAAGAAAGAAATAGATGCATGCATACCGCTTCTTATGAATTAATAAAAGAAAGAAATAGATGCATGCATACCGCTTCTTATGACGGCTTCACTCCAGAACTTACTCTTCTCTTTGAGATTAAACAACGAAAACACAGATGATCTCCCAGTTTTATGAACTCCGGCAGGAGATCCATATGACCTGCCTGCTATTAACTAGTGCAAAGGTTACATAATGCAATTATCAATATTGTTACAACTGCTACATTGAAATACAAAAAAAATACACAATCTACAAGACTTCCCTGAAGCCCAACAGGACACCCAGCATGTCAGCACGTCATGAGTCATGGATTCCAATGTGACAATACAACAGATAATTTTCAAATAAAGGAGATACTACAGCCATTCTCTAGCATCACTGACTAAAGTCTACCTAAATTTGTAATATTAAGTGATGAATCATGCTAAGGAGGATTAATGAGGAGGGGGTGAGTCGGCAAAAAGGCAAAAGAAGATCCAATCGAACGTGAACCACGACATGTACTTAATTCTACCGCTTATAACCTCGTGCATCCTTAATCTTTGCCAAGATTACTAACATTTGAAACTCAAAAATTCTAACACCCTAACATCCAAATATAATTAACATCCAAAATTCAAACTTATCACTTTCCATTGTAACTACCGAAATGAATATGAGTACTTATCTAGCAGACTAGCACCGACTGTGCATCAAACATCATACATAAACATTCATACCAAAAGATTTCAAACCATGCCAAGGTAAAATCAGCAACTCGAATCCTCGGAATTTAACAATGTATTTCACTTCAAATTCGATTTCGTATCAAGAAATCGGTAAGAGAAAATGAACATGAGATGAATTATGGTTTAACTTACCAGCAACAGCAGTGAAATTAAGGGAATGAAACGGATCAAGTGATGCATTAACAACATTCGAGCCCTAATCAAAATTTAACAATTCAATCGACACGGATGGTGAAATTGAGTTAATATAATCAATTTCGCCCTAAAAATGAAGTGCGTAACGATTATCGTCGTCAACGAGAGTGCGAAAGGGAGACTAGCTGCAGTTGTTGTTTGGGCTAGAAATTACCCATGGGTTATCGGATCGTTAGATGATGATCAAAAAACCAAAACGGACCAAATACTGAAACCCGAAATATGTAAGGTTTGTTTAACAGCATCTGAATCAATATTTTGATGGTTCAGATGTCTGAATAGTTCAGCATTTATCAATTTAGATTGTTTTTTTCGCGATTAAATATATGAATAATTTAGATATTTGTCTCTAAATGATTAAGCATTATACTACTAAGAGGTCTAATACTGAATGGTTAAGATCTATTGTCTGAATTGGTTAGACATTTGTCTTTGAATTGTTAAACGATATATTAACTCTTAATAGTTTAGATCTCTTAATGGTTTGACACTTAATGGTTCAGACCTATTATTGGTTAAGCACTTGATCATTCAGAAATTTCGAAACAACCATTTTGTCTTGGTGTATCAAATTAGGTGAGATCCAATTCGATTACTTAAAACAATATACTCGTTTAATCGAGTTGTGTACAAAAAATAGTTATGTACTTTCTAATTTTCTTTTATCTCCTTTATAGTAATAGTAATATTTCTATGTGGGAGTTTTGTTATGCGAGAATTCTAAGTTGATTATATGAAAGGCTTCTATGGTTATTTTTGTTTTCATTATTGATCTTTAAGTTTGAGAAACTGTAAAGTCGATACAGGAGTTTGTTAAAAACCTTGCTCCCAGAGTTTATTTCTTTTGGTGAGCAAGATGAAGAATGCTAGGAGCATGAGGTTAAGCTAAAGACGAGGATGAAGGGAGGGGGCGGGGTAGAGGTGATGGGGTTTGATTTGGTGCACTGTAGGTTGTTGTGAGGTGATTTTGTTGCAATCATTTAAAATTGAAAGTGTATTTAAATTAAAATACACTTAGCTTGTTATTTAAAGTTCTAAATTTTTTGTCAACATCAGTTTTCTTAATTCTTGAATCTAAGCTAACAGATAATAATATTTAACACCTTTTTTACTTTCCACTATCTTTCAAAAATAACTCAATCCTATATTTATATACATTAAAACCATCAAAGCAACATAAAAAAAATCTTAAAGTAACGCTTTTATATATTTTTTATTTTTTAATTTATTTACCTACGCATGTATAAAAATTAAAATATAAAAATCAAACCTAACACAAACACACACTCGCCTAACTCAATTCAGCTAGTAAACAACAATAGATGCAAGATGTCTTTTGCACCTAGCTCAACATCTTACTCATTTTTTTTTATTTAAACGACATATACATCTTAATATCTTATCTCTAGATATTAATAAAAAAATTATTTTGCCATTTGTCATCTTCTTAAACCACATTTTTAACACTTATCATTGTTCTAAACATCCACAATTCATTTTCCCTTCAAAAATATATTAAATTAATTTAAACACTCAAACAAGTTCTTTCTCTTTATAAAAATTAATTTGGTTAATTGATACAATTTTCTCTCTCATCTACATTTTTTAAAATCAAACTATGTTTTTAAAAATAAATTTGATTAAGAAAATTAAATTTCATATATTTTCTAAAACATTGAACCTTTTGAAACAAAATATATTAAATCACTCATTTTTTAAATAATTATAAAAGTATGGAATTTTCTAAAAGCAATTTTAGTAAAACAACCAGAATAATTAAAAACTTGAGTTTTTAATAAACAAGATTTTTTATAAATAATAAATTTTTATAAGAAAATCTTAAAACAAATATTTTATAATAAAACTATTTAAATAGAAAGTTAAAAAAACATAATTGTTTTATCTTTTGAACAAGTACGTATATATAATTTTATGCATATCTTATATTAAAATATTATACTGTAACTTTTCGTGTTTATTACTAATTATAATCCAAATGGATTTCTACACTATCTATTTATCTATATATCTATCTAGGGGTGTTTATCGGATCGGATAACGGATTATTCGGATTTGAAAATTTCAGGACCCTATCCGAAATCCTATCCGATCCGAAAAAGGATTTCTCTATCCAAAATCCAATCCGATCCAAAAAAGGATTTCTCTATCCGATCCGAATAAGGATTTCTCTATCCTATCCGAATCTATCCGAATTCAATTCGGATCGGATTCGGATTCGGATATATCCGAATTTATCCAAATAATTCGAATAAACCAAATAACATTTTTCTATTTTATTATTTTTTGTTTTTTTTGCTAATTTTTTATTTTTAATATTTTATAAAGTTGGAAATAACAATAAAAAAATAAAACTAAAAAAATTTAACTTGTACGCAAATTCAAAATAAAACATAATAGATAATTGTATGAAACCCGAAGATTAGAATCTCTAATTTAGAATAACAGTCGATTATTGCATAATTATTTAAGATTATTACTAGAATGTATAAATATTCTTGTGTATTGAGTTGAAAACATGATAAATAGTTGAGTAATGAGTAGTAGGCTAGAAATAATATCTGAATAACCTGAATAAAAAAATTGTGAAATCTAAAATCCGAATAAGGAATTCGGATTCGGATGAGATCCGATCCGAATATCCAAATAAGGATTCAGATCGATTTATTCGGAATCGGATACGGATCGGATTTCGGATATCGGATTTTCTAAACACCCTATATCTATCTATTTATGACCAATCGATTGTTTATTTACTTGAAATAGTTATTTATATGCAATTATAATCATATTTTATTTTCAAACAGATTGTATAATTCATAAATTTTTATTACTAATTATTTATTATTTTATTTATTCAGCACGTGTAATACATCGTGTAATACACTGGTTAGTAACCTAGTTTTAAATATACTAAATGATGTGATGCTGACTGTGACCCTGACCTCTTGTCAAGAATATAAATAACAAACAATATAATAATCAACAAAATGATAATAAATAATAATATAAATAAAATACACAGGAAAACGAAGACCAGTTGTTCTTGCTTTTCTTTCTTCGTCTTCTCTCTGCACCAACATTCATTCTCATACTCATCTTCACCATTAATCACAATCATATTCTTCAACCTCTGTAATCATCACCCTCAATCACCAATTGAATCAACAAGAAGCAAAACCCTATTGTCAATCCGTAAGTTATCCCCTCTTTTACCCTAAAAAGAAAGTCTTTTGTTGATGGATCGTGTTAATCCGTGGATTTTTGTAGCGTATTGATGTTGTTTCTTGAGCTTTAGTGTAGAAAGTGCCGATCTTTTTTATGGGTTTCAGCTGTGCGAAGAGTTCGCCTTTTGGGGTTTCTAGGGATGCATTATTGGGTGTTTGTAATTTGGGGGTTTTGTGTTTGTTGAAGTGATTGGTGATTTTGATTGTGGTGTTACGAAATTGATTGTTTGGTGGTTGATTGTTAGGTTTAACTGAAAATGAAACTGGTGGTTAGGGTTTAATTGTGTCTTAATTTTACACAATATGTGTTGATTTACTGTGTGGATTTTGAAATTGATTGTGTGATGATCTTTAGCTGTCTCGGGTACGAAGAGAATTGTTTTGATTTCGATAATGTGTTGGTAGTTATGTATATATAATATAATCATTACTGATCTCTTATCCTGTGCTGATCATTAACATAAAACATTATTGTGATGAACTGATTAGAATTAACTTATGGTTTAGAAGTCGTCTCAGGTACGATGAAAACTATTTTCCATTGTGGATGACTGAATTAAGTGTAACCAAGTAACTAACAGCTATAAGTAACTTACACATTTACGAAAAGCTACTGGTTGCCTCAGTGCGATTCTTGCTTTTTAAGACCAAGAACATGAACTGGTTTTGGGTTCTGTTAATGGCTTTTGTATATGTTACAGAATCTTTCATGGAAGATTATGTCAAAAGCTGAAAAGCCCTCATTTCGTCGTTTGATATAAAATCTGATTTATGTTTATTTTTTTTGGTTAGGCGTGTCAAACTTTGAGTTTAATGCATGCTGAAGGGGTAAAGAAATTTGAATAATGTTAGAGGCTCCAAAGTTTACAGGCATGATGGGCCTAAACAACGGCCATGATAATTTTGTTGATCTGTCACAAGGGTTCTACCGCAAGCTCGGCGAAGGGTCAAATATGTCGATCGATAGCTTCAACAGTTTACAAATGAGCAACGGTGGTGGGTCAGTGGCAATGTCTCTTGATAATAGTAGTGTGGGGTCTAATGAATCCCACACTCGCATATTAAACCACCAGGGTCTAAAACGTAACAAAAATTACACCGATGCCCAAAGTAACAACAGAGGTCGAGTCTCACAAGGGTTAAGTGATGATGCTTTGGCTCAAGCCCTATTAGACCCACGGTTCCCGACTGGTGGGCTTGAGAATTTTATTGAATGGACAATTGATTTAAGGAAACTCAGCATGGGGCCTGCTTTTGCACAAGGGGCGTTTGGGAAGCTGTATAAAGGTACTTACAATGGTATAGATGTTGCTATTAAGCTTTTGGAAAAACCTGAAAATGATTTGGATCGGGCTCAACTTATGGAGCAACAGTTTCAGCAGGAAGTTAAGATGCTTGCAACATTAAAGCACCCGAATATTGTACGGTTCATTGGTGCTTGCAGGAAACCTATGGTTTGGTGTATTGTGACTGAATATGCAAAGGGTGGTTCGGTCAGGCAGTTTTTGACTAAAAGGCAAAACCGATCGGTGCCTTTGAAGTTAGCAGTGAAACAGGCTTTGGATGTTGCTAGGGGAATGGAATATGTGCATGCGCTTGGCTTGATTCATAGGGATTTGAAATCGGATAATCTTTTAATATCTGCTGATAAGTCGATTAAAATTGCTGACTTTGGTGTTGCTAGAATTGAAGTGCAGACTGAAGGAATGACACCAGAGACTGGTACTTATCGTTGGATGGCTCCGTAAGTTTACATAACACCTCTATACACAATTTGTCTTTTTATATATGAAGTATTTTTTCAGAAAAGTAGAACTGTTATACTTGTGAATTGTTTTCTTTGCATATGCTAGTTAACATTTCCTTTCACTATCTGCCTACTCGGCTAGCATCGGATTGAAAAAATGTTTAATTGTGTATATCCGGGTAAAAATAGAACGGATTGAGTTGAGCCAATTCACTGGAATTTTTTGTACTATTTCTGTGTTTTGTAAATAAGCAATTTACAAATATGATTACACAAAACTATATTATTAGAATAGAAGTAAAATGATTTAGGAGATTGTAAGCATCCCCATACGATATACATGCTAAGTCACTTTTGATATGTTCAATCCGTTCACCCATTTCATTTGAAGCTAATCTCTACACTTGACCCGTTAACAATAAAATACAACTTGAATTATATCACAATTATATAAATGTGAAGTTGGTTAAATTTTATTTTTATGTTTTTGTGTGCAAGCTGCTTGAAGTTTCTACTAATGTCTGGCGAATATTATGCATTATCTTAATGCATCTTCCATTTTTGAACACTTTCCTTTTTGGATGTCCCATGAAATTAAACCATTCCTTTTCTGGATGTGTTTGCATAAAACGACCGATTTGCTCTTTGTCATCATCGAAATAAATAGATTCTATTGTTTGGTTAACAATATCGCTATGTTTGTCTTTATGTAATGCTATTTTACATATTTGACATTTAGCCAGTCGCATATTTTCTACATTATGTGGAAAGTTAAATTTATCAGCTTTAATAGAAGAAACAAAACAATTATTTAGTTTGAGGTGAGTTGCAAAAGTATATACATGTAATTTCAGTTAGCAGTTAGTTGGATCTTGAATATTTTCGTCGTCTTTGAGTGCACTCGCTTGTTGTTTTAACTTGCTTTAGAATCATAGATGAATTTTGAGAATTGTATATGCATCATTTCTGTATAATGGTATGCATAGATTTCATATATATAGTTATATACACATGCCCGCGCATATGAACACATGTATGCTAAATTTTAGAAAACAATCTAATTCTACAATTGCAGGGAGATGATTCAGCATAGGCCTTACACACAAAAAGTAGATGTTTACAGCTTTGGGATAGTTCTCTGGGAACTGATCACCGGGATGCTTCCGTTCCAAAACATGACAGCTGTACAGGCGGCATTTGCAGTGGTCAACAAAGGCGTCCGCCCCACCATCCCACTCGAGTGCCTCCCAGTACTCAGTGAAATCATGGTCCGTTGCTGGGACTCAAATCCAGATGTTAGACCGCCGTTCGCAGAGGTGGTTAGGATGCTGGAGCATGCCGAGACCGAAATCATGACCACGGTTCGAAAGGCTCGGTTCAGGTGCTGCATGAGCCAACCCATGACTACTGATTGATGATGATGATGATGTGTGATGAATATAAGAAAAAGGTTAAAGAAAATCAACAGGTGAAAGAAGGTGATTTTATATGCCATCTATATATGTATCTATGATCAGGGTTATTTCTTTCTTCAGATAGGGTGAACAAAGGAAGAAAATTATGATATGAACTACTTGTTTTGTGGATTTAATTTTTGGGTTATTTTGTTGAATGCTTATGGATTATGGTGTTGAATTAGTAGTAATGGAGGAAATTTGTGTTATATTGTTTATACAGATAATGATGTTTCTTGCTATATATACACAATATATAATGAGGTTCAATAATCACTAAATATATATATATATATGCTTTGCTTTTTAACATATACGATTAAACCAGGTACTTTATTTACTAAAATAAGCTATAAACTATTAAACTATATTAGCTATTAATATACTTTTATTAGCCACATACACCTATACCTTACAAGATTTGAAGCATCTCTCTTAGAAAACTTTATCATCAGGATGGTCTTTGAGGACAGAATAATTCTACTTAAAATATTTATAATTTTAGATGAATCCAACTTGACACATTATAACGTTAAACAAACCATCACTGCCAACTGAAATGGGACAGAGGAATCTGGATGTGGACACGATGAACACAAACACACTCAACCGAAATGGGGCACTGATTAACGAACAACGCACATCCAAATTGATCAAATATGGGTTTGAACATAATGAACACGCACACGAACACTTGAAATAAGACGTTGATCCCTTATTAGGAACCCTAACCAAATAATGGAACATATAAAACACGTATGCATCTAACCTCCTAAAACTAGACCTAATATGGGTTACAACACAAAACGGAGGGTCACGATCGACCCAAGATTCGCCTGTTGAAGATATTCTTATGCATGAAACGTGCATCACACCACTATACATTATCGTAACAAATATGTTAATTAGGATATCCAAATGAATAAGTTTTCATGCAGCTATGTACAAGCTAGCATAACACCAATTACTTTGTGCTCTAGAATTATAGAAAAACTTAAAGCCATGTAAGAGTTAATTTTGTTTTTTGAAAAGAAGTTTTCCATATCGATAACAGCTGGAATAAAACAGCTAGCAAGTACATTGATGTATGCAGCTCCAAAGGAACAAGATGGTGACCCTTCTCAACGAATGTTAGGGTGCATTCGGTTCAAACAAAAGTGATGCATCATGTCAAGGGGTAAATTTGCAGGTCAAAAGAATTGTATGTACAATCATTTCAAGAAACATAATCATAAATTTATAAGGGACCTGGTTAAGAGTCATACTTGTATGCGGATCTCTTGTTTGATTATAAACTTATAACACTGAGTTTGAACTGTGAACATGCTGAGAGTATCAAGTTTAATCATTTAGACCAGATAAAGCTATAGATAACAAAACAACCAAAACCTAGAAAATAGCAGAATCAACAAAAGCAACAGGGTTAAAATGCCAAAAGAAAAGGTGTCTGGCTAGCATATTTTCATTCATTCTTTTACTTGAGAATTGTACACTTGTTATGGGGAGCAACTCAAATAACCACCCTGCAATAAACCCAAAAGAAAAAAAAACTTCATAAATACAATGAAAACATCTTCAGGCATAGCCTCAACTCCACCAGTCACCACCACCTACCTCTAGAAACAAGAAGGGGTGAAGGTTGCCCAAAGTCAAACAGTCAACTCGCATGCTACAGCCTCAGAATGCTGAAAAGTACCATATTACTAAAACAAACGGTTTCCATTTCCCCGTCCCAATTGTCTGGAAACCACCTCAGAAACTGATGTCAGTCGGAAAAAAGACTACATGTAACTTCAAGGCAACAATATTCAGAATTCACAGATTCCACTTTGCACCCAAACAAACTATAAATATTTACTGCACTTCTCTATGTTCATCCACATGGAGGGACTCTGCAACTTTATCAGCGAGTTGAGTTATTGAAGCTTCGTTCACGGCAGCAGGTATGTTTTTGGTGAATTCTCGCTCTTTGGACCTCTTTTCCTGCAAATCCTTCTCCTTCTCGTCGTAGTAACTGAAATCATCTAAGATCGATGTATCTGCATCGTGATCTTTAAATATTTTCAACATTGCGTTACCCGCTTCCAGTTTCACCTATATAAGATTTTACCTCATCACATATAAGATAACATGATAATAGAGGATATAAAGGGCAAGATGGCACGGGTTATATAGACAGGTAGAAGTTGTAACCTCTAAATACGGATTTACCTACCTCTTGTGAATCTCTGCTATGGGTGACAGGTTTGTTGTCGTTATTTTCGAGAAGAATATGTCTGAACCGACTGTTGGGGACATCTTTAATGATGTGCCACTTGACACGAAATTGGCCACTCCATCTGTCTTGCTGCCAGTATTCTGCATCATTCACAAAATCCACGGGTCCAACCATCTCAGCCACTCCACAGAACTGTCCACTGGCATTTACCTATAAATAATGTTTGTTCATAAGAAACCCAAAATGTTTTTATCCTCCCCAAAAGATGAAGTTATTATTGAGGTATAAGAATCTTACAGAAAAGAAGAGGAAAACTGGACAGGTGGCACCAGATTCCTTTGTTTCTTGATAAGCAGCATCTAATTTTCTGTTCCAAGTGGGGTACTGGCCCAGACACCGTACTTAATACTCTTATGAACATTGTCTTCACTAAAAGACTTTATCACAAAGAATTTGGCATTCTCATAGGTTGTAACAAAATCAGATCGATTGTAAAGCTCAATATCAAGCTTAGAAGAAAGCTCGTTTGTACCATCAGCAGAACTGTTATTATTTCCTTTTGGTTTTGAAGCCCTTGGTCCTCTGTTACGATCACTGGTAGTACCATGTGATTCGCTAATCATGCTAATTGCATCACGTTCCCTATTCCTTCCAGCTTTTTCAGGCACAAAACGATTCAGACGACTAGCTTCCCCGTGGAAAAGGGAATTACTATTGTACCCTTGGAAAGATCCACTTTGTGGGTAACGTCTTGTGGAGGAACCAGATACTGACCCATATCCATATGCTGCCTGCTGCTGTGGAATCTAGAAATCAAAATAACACAGTACACATTATATAAACTGAAAGAGTAATATGTGAAAACATAAAAATATATACTCAGACAAACCTGACTGAAAATGTGCTCGTATGAGCCAAGTGCGCCAACTGGTGCAGGATATAAGGCTGCTGATGTCAGTGGAGATGCATAGCTACCTGTGTCTGAGGACATTGATCGATTTGGTGCCGACTCAACAGATCCAATGTCCCCTGGATATTTGTAGAATCCAAGGTTATTATTTCCACCATATTGCATATAATAACCAGATCCAGGACCCATAAAAACATTTTCAGAGAGGGCCTCATGGCCACTAGTTGCTGATGTGGCAAGATCAGTTGGAAGAGTTGATGTAACATGAGGGGAAACAGGTTGTGAGTAGTAATTTGGAGACATAGGAACTTGATGTGGTGAAAAGAGTTGCCCATCTATCATTATTGGAGATAAAGGACTAGCAACCGGAGAAAATTGGCCATACGCCACTTGGGCATCGAACCCATAAGCAGGGTGAAATAATAGTGATGCATTATCACTGTACATAGCCTGCATTAGGTCAAAAACATACAGTTAAACAAACATGTGAGATAGTTAAACCGGATACATTTTGTTTTTTCTAGTAGATAAAATAGCATCCATTCTCACCGAAGGCACGACTTGCAAGTTATTAGCATGAACATAGTTTGAATAGTCTCCCCATATAGCTGATCCATCATCATAACCTGATGCTGAAGTACACATAATGGATGATAAAATTAAAAATTAAGTGTATAAAGAGAGGCTGAGAAAAGAGATGTAACGGTTTAAACCATGAAAAAAAATAAGTAAGCAACTAAGTACTTAGAAGAAATCTAAGGGAAGCTTTTGCATATAACTTTAATATACATACAAGGTTATACTATTAACCTCCAATGTAGGAGACAGGAGTGTTAAAATGAATTGCTCAAACGGGATAAGTGACAGAAATTTTTTGTACATGCCAAAAGTGTAATAATTAATAATACAATTTGTGTTGTTAAAGATGATAATAAAAAGTACATTATTTCAATAAAAACAAGATTTTTGAATAAAATGGTACAAGATGTTCCAATAATTTAAAGCTAAACTAGGCAATCTGTGACCAGTTTTGTTCTTAAGTAGTAATCTTCTTTACCCACTTAATTTGTTAAAGACTAAACATAACTTAAATCAACTCACTCATGAGTAATAGTGTTGATATTGCCACTTCTAGAAACTAGATACTAGATTAACACCATAAGTCCATAACAACAGAAGGCCACAAAGATCAAACAGTAGAAGCAGATTCTTTCACTCTAGTTCTTACTAAAATAGTAATGTTATAAGAAACTAACCTCCATAAAAGTAGGTCTGTTCTTGAGGAGTAAAAGTATTCGATTGATTTACAGGGTTCTGAGCTCCACTTGCATTCAATACTTCTGGTTGGTTGGAAACACTTCTTATTGAACCTATGATCGCATCAGGAGAGGGATTTGGAGAAACTATTCTTTCATTTTTGGGAGAAAGTGGCTGATAATACAAAAAACAGAGCATTACCAGTTGAGCATATTACCTAAGGTATTTAAAACACGTATGAAAAAGGAAATCAATAAAAGTGGAGATATGGAATCAAACACCTAAAAAGTACCTTATCCATGTAGTTATCAGACACGGCTCCATCACCTGCTACAAGTGTCACAATTATCGAGTTAGTGATTTCACTTATCAAGTCAGCACACAAGTAATCTACTTACGGGCAACATGCACTAATTAAAAAAATATGAGTTACAACTGCTTGCCCATGTCATATGCTGACGCGGTACAAAGCACGAATCAGATTAGTTCAAAATGTTGATGTGGCCCCTCAGGCATCCTCTCTTCCACACACACTTTATGTGTGAAGAAGTCACATCAGTGCATCACTATGTTCAGTTAGTCTAATTTGTTTTCCATACCATATAACCAATATGTTCTCCACATCCTTCAAAGTCATACGCTCTTAAAAACACACCCAAATGTTCTATCTTATTACTGTAGTAATTTGAAGCTCAAATAATGAAAACCACTCTATATGTGCAAAAGGACAACACTACAAGGAGCTTAACTTTTAGGCCAAAAATATATCGGTGCAAGATCTGAAATCAAAACAAAGATCTCTTCCGATCCAAATTACAATAGAGATTCAAATTCCACCAATTCCTACAAAAAGCCCTAAATCATACCAAAAACCTGCAAAAACAGTGAGCACGAACCCTAGATTCCCAAATCATATATCATTACCACAGCATAAAAACTTCCACCGACACAAAACAAAATTCACGATCGCATAAAATCCATATCGATATAACAATCAATGACGCAAACAACACAGCAACTAAGCAACAATGTTGCAAAAACAAATCAGATCAACCTTTTCCCCAAATCAACACAAACAAATTTCACAAAATCACTATACAAACACATAACAGAGCTCAAATCGGGAAGAAACACACACCAGTATGCAACGGCAGAGCTGAAATTGAAGCAGGAGAGACTCGATCTTTCCCCTGTTGACCTTTATCCTCCATGATTAC
The DNA here is from genome assembly GCA_025506515.1 of Flaveria trinervia. Classification (NCBI taxonomy): domain Eukaryota; kingdom Viridiplantae; phylum Streptophyta; class Magnoliopsida; order Asterales; family Asteraceae; genus Flaveria; species Flaveria trinervia. The sequence goes on from CM046453.1 coordinate 4,973,483, forward strand.
ACCGAAAACGCCTCAAATCAAATCTAATTGAAAGAATCGAAGGAATACAAAATCGGAAGAATTAGGGTTGAAGAATAGAATTCGAATTGCTCATAACATCATCATCATCATCATCATCATGAGAAGAGAATAAATCATTATTGAAGATCAAAGGAACTAATAATAATAATCGAAAGGGTTTTAGGTCGTGTATAGAGATACAGATTTATATTTATATATATGTGTGTGTATATAAGACTCATTTATACGTAGTTGTGCGTGTGTGCATATGAAGCTTCTCCCACTTTTCCTTTTGTTTGTTTTATATATATTGTTTTTCTTTTTTAGTTTTATTTCATTTAAATCTTATGATGTTATTTCGGATCATAGACGTTATTTTAATTGGACACGTCTATTTGTTTTTCAGACGAGACCACACTCCCAATACTTTCAGGATAAAACTTATTATTGAGAAAACTCTCGTGTTCAACTTTAAGCATTTTTGTTTAAAATAAGATTTGAACATATAAATTTTTCATATTTACATATCATGAGTATTCATTTGATAAACATTATTCATTGCTTTCATAGGAGTCGACTTCATGCACACCCATTATCCATCATATGTTAAGAGGGTATAACGTTGTTAAACGGTTATATCTATACTTTATAACCTTTAATAAAAGAATGTTTTTAAGACACATGACATTATTTTAGCATATCAAAGAACTTGTGTCATTATTTTAGTATATCAAAAAAATTATTTTCCCATCTCTCTCTTTTAATAAATACGAAAATTTTAAAAACAATAATTTGACTTTCCTTATTAACTAAAATATGTTAAAACAAATATATTTATATTTGTGTTTATTGTTACTCTCATATTAAATGATAATTATTGTAAATAACTAAACTAACTATTAAACATCTAAAATATAAATATAGTTATTTTAATAATTTATTAATACATATTAAATATAGAGTAATAATTTCTAATTCATTATGTGTTATAACTTTTAATATTCATTATATTTTTATTTCACCAATAGATAATAACATCTAGAAAATATAATATTCATAAAATTAATAATTTTAATATGTTTTATTTATTTCATCTATGTAATATATGGGCTCTAACTTACTACTTCTATATTAACGGTGTATCATTATAATAGATCGATGTTGCATACAAGCATACGGCATATTTTATAAATAACATGTGGTGATATATTCAAGTGTATATTTAGTAACATACAATGGCCTATGCAGGCCTACATCAACAAATCATATATCCTTATACGGTTGTAACTCGTCATACATAAAGCTTATCCGTATAATACATGTCATTTTAAAACGATATTAAACCTTTATGCTCACGTTAAGGCCATGTTAACATAATAGCTGATCTTTGTAGTTTAATGGTATTTAATGTGTGTATAAGTAGTGTTTTTGTCTAGCAGGTTAATAGTTCAAATCTTATAAAGTTAAGAGTTCAAATTTTATAGTGAATAATAATGTAAAATTAAAAATAGGATTAGATAAGTGTATATACTTACTGTTAAAAAATATTCCAGTGTAATAGTAAAAACCCTAATTTTTTTAGAACATGACATATTAGTTGTTAGTTTTTAGTTACATAAGTTAATAATTATTCGTTAATCACCAAATAAAAACATCACTTTTACTTGATATTTTTTAAAATAGCTTAAAGGTCAAATCTATGATTTGGTTTTATTCATTAATCAGTACACTTAAAAATATAAGTCAGCGGGGTTTTTTACCTGCCTTACTCAACCTAAACTTTTATTTTACATTTCACCGTGTTATCACTTTTTATATCTTTTTATAGAATGTCATTTTGACCCGTTCGAGTTTTTAAAGTTCCAAGTTTACTCCTATACAATATAAATTCGAGTCCAACTATGTTTGGACAAATCTAAAATGAGTCATATCAAATATAAAATGTATGCATGCTTAACTTTAAATACATTTAAGACTGTCTATGTTTCAACATATGCCTACATATTAACGTAATTTTGTTAAGATATTAGGTGGGTCAAGTATAACACATTTTCGTGCTTAATTTTATGTGTGTGTTTCGGGTTGGTTTACGTTTTAACGTTCATCTACGTTTTAATGTAAATTTTATTCAGAAAAGAGTTGGGTCAACTGTAATACTTTTTATTTTTTATTTTACATTTCGACATAAATTTTGTTTGGAAATTATTGAGTCAAATATAAAATGTTTCATTTGATGGTATAAAACCCAAATTACTATATATTTTGATACATATTTAGTTGGAACAAGTTAGGACAATTGAAATCTATACTTTATCACCGCATGTATTTTCTATGTACGCTTTGAGTCCGTCTATGTTTCAACATAAATTTATTTTTAAAATAGTCGAGTCAAATATAATGAGTTTCTATTCAACGGTATAGATTCGAGTTACTTTACGTTCTAAAATAAATGTACATAAAAATGTGTCAGATTAATTGTACTCTTTAATTTATCAACCCGCATACGACGCCGCCACAACGCAATTACGCTAATAAACTACTTATCCTAAAACAAGAAGTACCCACTATTGTGATATATGTCTTACATTTTTTCATTTATCATGTTAAAGATAAAATAAGTAGGCTCCCACTAAAAGTTGCGGCTAAATCCAAGTAAAGATTAATTTTCTATGATCTTTATGAATCATGAAACATACCAGAATCTATTACGATTGTGCAATCTATTACAATTTCTATATAACAACTATCTATAATAATATATCTCATTTCTGATCCATTACACAAATAATTATTTCTACTCTAATAAAAAATAAAATTTTTGCACACCTATTACATTTATAAACCACTTTTGTCACATGTCATATTGTTATCCTCCCATCAAATTTTAAGGTTATATTGACTTAGATGTGGATAATAAAAATAAATTATATAATTTAGTGTTTTTTGGTTTTGTAATTTGATAATAAATTTCCTTATAGTGTGTGGGGTTTAGGGTTGAATTTTTTGACACGTAAAAATATGAGTTGTGTTTGGGTTATGTATGTTAACCTGTCAACCTTACATGATTAATATCCCTATTATAAACCTAGATGTGAAAGTAAGGAATTTCGATGATATATATGGAGTATAACAGAATAGAAACATCGTAAATTTTGATTAGAAGCTATAGAATACCATTAATTTCATGCATGTTGAATTCGGAATAACTAAGAAATCTATGTTCGAGTTCTTCATGAGTTACGGCTCAAATGGTCAATTCTTGATTTTTGGTAGGTTTTTTGGCATTCACTTTACTTCAAACACCACACCTAATATATATAAAATGTTAAAAATGTTTAATTTGATTTCTATTAAAGAAAAAGGGTGCGAGAAAAATGTTTTATGTCGGATTTGTAATGAAATTTAGTGTTGAATTCGTAATGAGTTTTTTATTACTACTACGTTATGTGAAGATCATATAAAATCATCTGTTGATCCGATTTATAATAAATTAACTCATTTTCTTTTAAAATTATGAATAGTGCCTTGGTATTTTCTAGGGGTGTGCATAGTCGGTTTTGTTCGGTTTTGGTCTAAAACCAAATCCAAAAACCGATATTCGGTTTCTAGGTTTTTAAAACCATTCGGTTTCGGTTTTTTCGGTTTTTGGTTTTCGGTTTCGGTTTGGTTTTTGGTTTTTTTCGGTTTTACCATTTGTACTTCAAGTTTTAGAAAAAAATTGTTTTAAAGCATGAATTTAAGCCAAAAACTTTAGCCTTACATATTTTATTGATCTTCAAATATAATCTATATATTTTTATAATTTAGTTGACATTAAAATTAAATGCAATTCATAAAATGTAAGAACAATATATTCAATAAAACATTTTAATCTATCAATTCAAATAAAAATAAATAAATATTATTATTGAAACTTAAATATTTAATTCTTTTAGATAACACAAGTTAAATAAGTAACTAATAGGCTAATAATTTTTATAAGTATATGATTACACCTCTAAATTTACAAGTTTGATTATATGGTTTCGGTTCGGTTTTTGTTACAAGCAAAACCAAAACCAAACTGAAAAATTCGGTTTTAAAAAATCATCAAACCAAACCGTCAGTTTTCCAACAGTTTCGGTTTTATCGGTTCGGTTGTATCGGTTATTTTGGTTACGGTTCGGTTATTTTGGTTTTTTACTCACCCCTAGACTATTTTCCTAAAAGTCTCAAACATCTAGATTAGAGGTGGGCAGTTCGGGGTTTGGGCCTTACCCAAAACCAAGTACTAACCGGGTTCGGTCTAACCGGGTTTTTTTGTACCCGGGTTGAGGCAAAACCGGGTATGAAACCAGGTCGGGTTCCCTACTTGAAAACCCTACCCGCTATACCCACGTAGGGTGGGGTTGGTACAAACCGGGTCCAATGTTGGGTTTTTTTATTCTTTTTTTTTCTTGTGTGTGTGTCTCCAATACCAAGTTTAACCGGGGCGGGTTGGGTTCGGGTTCGTTAAAAAACTCAAAATTTAAAACCGGTTCCAACCCTATGAGTTTAAATAGGTCCAACACGGATACATCTCCCATCGGGTATTACCTGTACCCGGGTTCGGTTCGGGTCCACCGGGTCGGGTCCGAACATGCCCATCTCTAATCTAGATGATACTCATATCTAGGCTCGGTCCAGTGGGCTTAGGCCCATTTCTTCTTGGGCCATTAGGGATTGGCCCATCCTCACTATATTAAGTGAACTTAAACACACATTATAGATTAGACATGACCATAAAAACCGGGTACGGACCCGACCTGGTGTACCCGACCCGGAACCGGGTCCGGGTACAACCCGATACCGGGTGTACCCGGTGAAAACCGCCGGTTCCAAACCGGTTTGGGGTGTTTGGAAATGATAGGAACCGGACCCGACCCGGACCCGAACCGATTGAACCGGGTCGGACCCGGTTTCGACCGTTTTTTTAGCCGTTTTGAACGGCTATATAGCCGTTGGGGACGAATTGTGACTGTTTTTTTGGTGTTTTTGCCTCTAAAACAAGTATAAATAGGTGTGGGTTGATATGGTAAGGTACCCAAGCTTCAAACACAAAAAAACATACGCAAAAAACGCAAACAATACTCTCGTTTACTCTCGTTTATTCTCAAATCTCAATATGGCCCATTCTCAATCTTCCGTTGGTCAAGGTTCATCGAATTCTCCAACCGTCGTTCGTGTTCTTCCACACAATCGTAACATGGATGTTTGGTGCAATTGGGATATGGTTGAGTTGAGTGACGGATCTGTAAAGGCTCGTTGCAAGTTTTATGGAGCTTTACTTGCTAAAGATTCTAACACGACTTTAAACAAACACATTACCAGGAAGTTTTGTAAGTCGTTGAAAAGTAATCCGGATTCGCAACAAACACAATTAAGTGGAGACGGTGGAATCTTTAATTACAACGTTAATGAGGTTCGAGATCGAATGTCAAAGTTCATGATTCAAGAAGCTTTGCCTTTCAATCACTTCGACAACCCTCGGTTAACCAACTTAATTCGAGAGACGCTTTAACCTCGTTACACTCACGTAAGTCGTACTACACTTAGACGTTATTGTTTAAAATTGTGGAAGCAAGCAAAAAATGATTTAATTGTATTATTTGAAAATTTAAATACCGGTGTAAACTTAACTAGTGACGTTTGGTCGGCGCCACACGGTTTGCCCGAATCGTACATTTGCGTCACCGCTCATTGGGTAGATCCCAGTTCATGGCAAATGATGAAACGTACGATTGCATTTGATCTATTTCCGTATCCACACACCGGAGATTATTTATTTTACTTTTTGGATAATGTAATAACTACTTTTAATTTACAAAATAAAATATTTTCAATGGCATTTGATAACGCTTCCAACAACACAACCGCGGTTGAAAAATTAAAATAAAATATCTTCCGATTGCAAACAGTGATTTTTTTCATACTCGTTGTGTTGCACATATTATTAATTTAGTAGTACAAGATGGTCTATCCGTACCATTTGTTGATAGCTTTATAAAAGCTTTTCGATTTATGTTACACCACGTTTTTAAAAAAAGTAGAAAAAGATATCAAGATTATAAACAACTTTGTAAAGATACAGAATCTAGATTTTTAGGGCCTAATTGGGATGTACCTACTAGGTGGAATTCGACTTGTCATATGTTTGATTGTGCTTTAAAACAAAAAAGCACTTTAAAAGCTTTTCATAATAGTCTTTCGGATAATTGCGAAGCCGACCTGTTTCCGGATTTGGGTTGGAAAAATATTGAACATTTATCCGAATTTCTTGAGGTGTTTAAAAACTCAACTACAAAATTATCGGGAGTTTATTATCCCACTAGTTATTTGGTGCTTCAAGAATTATATTTCATGGCTTTGAATTTTAAAAATTTTCAAAATAAAAATAGTATGTTTAGAGAAATGATAGAACCAATAAAAGACAAGTTTAAAAAATATTTTCTTGAGTTACCACCCGTTTTTACTTGTGCCACTGCTTTAAATCATTTTTTAAATGTTGCGAGGGTAGAATGTTTAATAGACGAGATAAATGACAATTTGGATATACATGACGAAAACCCCAATTTTTCAACCGAGGCAAAAGAAGTTTTTAATACAAGTTTGAAAATTATTTATAATTTTTATTTAAATAAATATGGACCTAACGTAAATATAACTACGCAAAGAGAATCAACCTCAAGTGCTAGTACTTCGTTTAAAGACCCCGTTATGACTATGTTGAATGCTGTTCGGGATGTGACGGCTAAACGTCAAAGGGGTAACGCCCCAACAAGCGAACTTGGTATATATAGTACGACGAATTTTATTTCAACTATGAGTACTCAAGATTATCATGCATTTGATATTTTGGCTTGGTGGAAAGGAAAGGAATCCCAATTTCCAATTCTTCCGCTATGGCCCGTGATTTACTAAGCGTCCAAGCTTCTACGGTAGCTTCGGAGTCTGCGTTTTCTCTTAGTGGCAGGGTATTATCATTACGAAGAACAAGATTAACTCCGGAAGCGGTGGAGATGTGCATTTGTTTAAAAGACCACTTAGACGCGATGGATCGTATACAAGACAAAACAAATCTTGAAGACGAAATTGCAATCGAATGTAAAGTACACGATGAAGAGGTAGAAGAAGGAGTATCTTCTGGTATATCCGACGAAGAATTAGCATTTGATGAAGCCTCTCGAAGAAAATAGTCGATTAGTTATTGATTCGTTAATGTATTTTTTAAGTTATTTTAATAAATAAATAATAAATTAATGAGTTATAAACGTCTTTTTAATGTTGTTATAAATTTATAATAATAATAATAATATAATGAATTAATGATAATAATAATAATAATAATAATAACAATAATAATGAATTAATGATAATATAATAATAATAATAATAAGAATTAATGATAATAATAATAATAATAATGAATTAATAATAATAATAATAATAATAATAATAATAATAATACTAAAAATATTAATATTAATAGCAATTATAATAGTAAAAAAAAAAAAAAAAACCCGGTTGTACCCGGTTCTGGACCCGACCCGAACCGGGTAGGCCGGTAGGGTTTTTAGTATGCCCAACCTGACCCGAACCCGAACCCGGGTACACCCCAACCCGGTTCCAAAAAAACCCGGGCGGACCGAACCCGGTTTGAACCGGTTCCGGGTCCGGCCCAAAACCCGGTTTGCCCACCTCTATTATAGATTTATATAGTTGTGCCTCTTCACCACTCAAATGTCTCTCATGGTAGAATTATATCGCTTTGTGTATTCATCTTATACTAATGCTTACATACACATATTTATGCTTGATTCTTATCATATACATTACTAACTTGATCGTCAGAGTGTTTATGGCTTCAGCCAAGTGGACGTTTTAACAGGCTGCTTATGACGTTCACAGCTTGCTCATGGCCCGAGACAACACCATCACGCTACCACCAAGTTAATGACCCTAAACACGAAGACTAATAAAGTAGCGGTTCTAACACCACAAAATTTTGTAGCAACACAACATGAAAACATCTACAACCACACATCCGGCTAGTGTTTTTGACGCTTTAACACAAGACTGATACCGAATACAATATTATTAAATCACAAGAAAATACAAGAAACAAAAGAACCCCATATGATCTCAACAAAGACACAAGTAGAAAACAAAGTGGTATGTTTCAAATATTGAGATTCCACTTAACACCTTCCCAAATCAACTATCTTCGTATTATTACATACTTGAAGCACAAACACAATTCTTCACTCGACGCGATTGACGCTAACTTCAAACTTTATGCTGGTATATACGAATAGGCAGACCCTTGGCCGGGCTAGGCATCGGGTTGAAAACAATCCCCTCATCAGGAATAACTTTCTCCCATTTAAACCTTCTTACAAGATGATGCATGAACACGAGTATTTCTAGTCGCGCATACTCTTTCCCGGGACACATGTGGGGTCCTCCTCCGAATGGCACGAACGTATAAGGCGCGGGCCCGCTTCCTTCGAATCGTGATGGGTCGAATTTTTCGGGTTGGGGAAAGAACTCATGGTTCTTGTGGGTTGAGTTTGCACTCCAATATAACTTTATAAGGAACATAAGAAATGCATTAGGAATTTAGGTTGAACCATAGTGAGTTAGATTCATCTTATTATAGAGTAACTTACTTATAAACAATTAAATGTTAAAAAAATATGAGTTATTAAGTTTTGCTCCAATATTGACGTCAATTAATACAAGTTTTACATCAATAATTATACATGTCAATGTAAATTATTGGTTGTTAGTCTAATGAGATTAGTAGTAGATTTTCGCTCATATCTAATTAACACAAAGTAGTTATTTTTCTTTTATTAAAATTTATTTATAACGTCTAAATTTATAAGTATTTTTTTGAAAAATGTTAATTTTGCGTGATTTTCCCATAAATGTATCACATTTTTGAAGGTACAACAAATTATCAAAATATAAAAGTTTTCTTGAGACTTTCACACACCTAAAGTTATAACTATTCTTGCACATACAAGTACAAACACTTTTTTAAGATTATTTAAGCATTATTCTTTCAAATTCATAATTTAATTTTTTTGTAAAATATCGAAGTGTCGCCGTACTAGTAAAATTCTGATTTTTTCTGACAGATTTCTTAGTTTCAAATATGATTTTACTGATTGGTTAGCAGGGTATTGACATAATCATTTGAATTTTCGGATAACACATGTTAAAATAGATAGTGCATGTAAATTACCTTCCACCCCTTGGGGATAGAGTACCCATTGTACATGAAATGACTAATGGCTTCCCTAAAAGCACCTTGAACTGGTGGAACTAATCTCATTACTTCACATGCAACTCTCCATGAGTATTTCATCTTAGATAGATCCTCCCAGTTCAAAAGCTCTCCATGTGCTTTAGATCTTACAATCTCCATTTGTTCTGCGTATATACAGTAACCGTGAGAACCTTTTACCAGAAAGATCTTACTAGACATGCCAATATATATCGTGTCAACTAAATGAAACAGATAAAACACAACATGTGCTAGACAAGTAACCTTCAAAGTTCAAAGCGTTAAAAGACATAAAGTAATAGGACTCGACTAGAGGGATTCTAACGCTTATAACTGTGTCACCCCTTAAAGTTTAATAATTTATATTTCTATGTATATGTTTGAGCATAGATTCTAACATTAATTTGGAGTTGAAGCTTTTATACCTTCATAAACTCCATTGTATATCTCAGGCAACTCTGCAAGATACTTGACAATAAAAGCAGAAGTCGAGCTCGCGGTATCATGACCGCCTATTAGCAAAGCTAGCATCTTGTCCGCGATATCATATTCTTCCATAAACTTGCCATTTTCGTCTTCAAAAAGAATCATATGTGACAATATGTCTTGTGTTGGTGTTGCTTTCCCTTCATTCAAATCAATTTTCCTTTGTTTCACAATGGCTATTAGTTCATTCCTTATGAAGTTAGCAGCATTGATCGCCCTTCTGAATGGCGTCCCAGGGAGATCAATGGGGATTGAGAAAATCCCAGTAACGATGCTCTCAAACGGGCCAGATAAGTATCTGGCCCGTTCAAGATCATCAATGCTAATAAAGATCTTGCAAGCAAGGGAAAACGCGAAAATCCTAGTGAGTTCATACGTCACGATTTTTTCCTTTCCTTCCCATCCATCAGCAAAATGTCGTCGTGTCACGACATCATTGATCGGGACATATCGTTGCAACGCTTCGGGCTTCATGAAGTTTGGAAGCATTTTTCTCATCTTAATGGTTTGTGTCTTGTAAGTTTTGTTAGTTGAAGGAAATATTTTGTCTACTGAGGCAGGCCACCATACTTGTACAAGTTTATTCTCATTTGAAAACAAAAACTTGTTACCTTGAGCACCACATAACACTGCAACATCCTCTAGCATTAGAGATGTCCTAAATGCTATAGGTGAAAACATCGACATGCGGTCGAAAATGAACTTTTCGGGATGACCTTTCCATCCGCTCGAAAGAAACTCGAAACTTTCTCCGATTATGGGCCATCCGATTCGACCGGGGGGAAGTAATTTATGATCTTCATTTATTTTGGAATGGTAGAGGAAAAAGTGAAGGGAGAAAGACACAAGAAGAACAAAAAGAGATAGAAGAGAAGCATTCAAGAAATCCATTCTGAGAGTTTTGCAAATAGTTACAACTTTTTGTTGGGAGTGTGCTTTAAAATGCAAACCAAGAGTGGTATACTTATAGACAAGTCACAATATATTTTCATAGAATAATCCTTAGTCCAATTAGTTAAGTTGAGATACACATAACATGTAAATATAAAAAAATCATGGGTTCGAATCTCACTCTGAGTAAAATGCTCAGAGTTGAGTCATGTGATTTTTTCAGCAATGGATTTTCTACTAAGAGGGTTAGGGGACGGTCCCGGCTGAGAACGGATAAATTGGCCTGATTTCGATAAGACATCCTCCGAATTAGGATTGGCTGATCGCACATTTGCCGTTAAAAAAAACTATTTATCGAAAACCTCACAAATCACAATGAATCTTGTAAAATCCTAGCAGAGACAAATCATAACTTGTGTTAGACAATGACTTTTAAAAATTATGATAGGACATTAGTGAAACCAAGATTTGAATCTTAGATTAAAAATCCAATGACACGATTGTAACCTTTGTTACTGTTGTCACATTATTCGTTTTTTTATGTTAGTTAGTAAGTTGTATAATCATATAACTTTTTATCATAGGCTTTTATAAGTGAAAAACACAACCGATATGGGCCATATACATGAACACTCTTCTAACAATTCTTTAACTTAATTATCAAGTATCTAACAACTTTAACATACTATTCATCATACTTAATTAGTAATATATTAACACATACTATACACGTCTCAAAACCATAAAAACTTATAAAATTGGTGTCATACCAAGTATGCTAAACTTTATGAAACTGATCACATACCATCAAATCCCTCGTAGGTTTCTGCGCAAAACGAGAGCTAAGTAAGTCACTTTTAATTTTTTGAATGATAGCTATGGTATTAAGTACCGTCTTTGTAGATTGTCCACATTAACATTAAACCACCCCATCACATTCATTCGTACATATTTATCTATATATAGCAATTAGTATTTATCGAACATGGTCCATGTCAAAAAAACAACAATTAATTATGCAAACAATTGGCATGTTTGTTGTTGTATGTTTCGACATGTCACAACATGTGTGTGGTATACATAGTGTCTTTTGTATATTTAACATATCTTTAGGTGGTTTTACTGTCATTTATATGGTCACTACCAATATAGCATATGTACTTCCTATTCATTTCCGTGGGAGTAAGTTATAATGTTTAGGATCGGTTGTATTAATGGTAGTAAAAGTGGTGTTGTCAATTAGGTGTTTATGTAGTTTTCTTAAAACATGTATAAGTTTTTTGAAAAACTACTAAAACACGTTTCTTCAACAAAAGAGAATTGTGAACGAAATCACATATATTCTTATTGTAGCATCTTTAATGCCTTAAATGACGTGTTTTTATTCTTATACACATATATAATAATTGGTAGAATTAATAAATTCTTAACTATAGTGCTAAGAGATGTTTTTATTCTAGATATCTCAAAATGTATAATAATTTGTTTTTAGATGAATACAATACGATTATGTGTGTGTGTTCTCGTCAATGTACACTGTACATAGGTTAAATGACGAGGAATAAAATACACAACGTACTATGAAACAATGTAGGAGCTACAGAAACTAATTAAGTTACGGAATCTTTATTAATCATAAGTTCATTTCAAACGTCTACATCTTATGTTAGGTTCTTAGCTTCTATAAGTTGTTATAAACTTATTAGTTTAACTAGAAATGAAAACCGCGTGATGTCATGAGTTTCTCTTTGAAAACTGTATCACGTTACGGATCGGTCCCGGAGTTACACCACATAAGCATGCAAAAATGTTTAAAGTAAGTTTATTCGTATGTAATATAATAATTAACCACCAAATAAAGTTATATTTACTTAAAAAACAAACGTGTCTTATTCTAATAATTATATAATAAAAAAGTTGAATATTTAACCTATTTGTAATAAAATGTAAATACGAATAATTTTTTTTAAGAATTATATTTATGATAATATGTTTATGGATTTCAACTCCACAATTAATTAATTAAAACAAATTTGAAATCAAATTGATTTTATTTTTTTAAGTCAAAATCTGCTCTTTTCACCTCACTTTACACCACCATCGCCACAACAACCACCTCAACACCCCCATTACCACCGTAACAATCTCAGAGCCACCGCCACCGCAGGCATCGCATCGGAGAACCACCAACACCATACTCAACAACAGCACCGCACCAATCGCACCACCACCAACGCGACCATCACAGCATCACCACGAACACAACCATCGCAGCACCACCACCAATGCAACCATCGCAGCACCACCTCCGCAACCATCGCCGCACCGCCACCGCAACCATCACGGCCCCACCACCAACACAACCATCGCAAATCTATGCTTGTTTTGATAGTTGTACGCCGTGGATCCCTTTTGATACGGCGGCACTGTAGCCACCAACAAAAGGGATTAGTATGTATATATAATAATGGTTTTAACGATATTATTAAGCTTTTCATTATTTCACACAATACACGATTTAAAGTTGACAAATGTCCATATTGTCCATAGACTAAGTGTAGACACTAAGTTATTGTAGTTCTTTCTTTCACACCAACAAAATTGAAAATGTACTTTTCCAGCTTACAATTTGACGATCGTTTTTCATGAAAAAATGTTGAATTGCATAAAAAACGAACATCCTACTAGGATCATTAGGGGTGAATATACTCGTATAGGAAATGAATAACCAAAATAACCGTATCCTGATGATTGGATTATAGCTTTTTCTTCATCGAATTTTATGATTCAATTCAATGATAGTAATAAGTATAATAACCGGATAAACCATTTTCAAATATTAATTTTAATATTTTATATATTTTATAAGTAATGCATTAGAGTCTAAGGTTTTGTAATCATTTTCTAAAGAGTTATTGAATTTTAATAATAATTCTAACTTTCAATTGTTGGCCCAGATTAATTCTAATTTTGAAAATATTTATAAACACTTCCAACTTTGAAAATATTTTTTCCTCCAACAATTTCTTACTAACTGAGAGTTAACAACGTTATTTTTTTATGACGTGAACTACTTATGTGGCTAAAACACTAAGCAGAAAGTTAAAATCTACCATCAGATCTGTCAATCTGAAACTTTTGCATCATGAAACCCATTACTCTTCACCTAATCTGAACCACTTGCCTCATTAAAAATCGATTTCAAATGACAATAGATGCTAGACACTAGAAAATAACCTGAGGCTAAACACTAGAAAAATAACCTGAGGCTAGACACTAGAAAAATAACCTGAGGCTAGACAATGATAGAGTTGAAAAATAACTCAAATTTGGTTACATTTCATTAAAAAGCTAAGATGGGTTAACCATATGTTAATAAAAGATTGTTGAAAGAAAATAAACTAAAAGTTAAAAATGTTTGTAAACAATTTCTGAGTTTGAAGTAAACCCAACCAATAAATAAAAGTTTCAATTATTAAAATCCATAACCCTTTTTTAAATTATAATTTTGGTTTATAAATTTTGGCATGTTTTTCCTATAAATAATATGTTTTAGATATGAAACTTGGTGTATTTTTTGAATGATATATGAATCGCGCCACCTTGTATACAGGTTGACATGTTTGTTTTTTTAGTTGACTCAAAAACTAATTAAATTTATTGAATTGATTTGTCTTCTCTGTTCTCGAGATCATAAACGAAAGAAAAAGAAAAAAAGTAAAGAAAACTAATAAAAAATGAAGAAAAGTGAAATTAAAAAGAGAAAAAAAAAGAAAAAAAATTATTGGGCTTCCTTTCTTTTCAAAGATTTCCTTTCATTTTAAAAAAGAAAGTTAGGAGGGAATGTTATTGAAAAAATTTCTTTCTTTTCTTTTCACTTCCATTCTTTAAATAACCTAAAAACACAAATATTTTTCTTTTCTTCCACTTTTATCCTTTAAAAAACTACTCAAGAGCACAATTTTTTTTAGTTTCAATCCATTTCCTTCTAGTTCCTTCCTAAAAAATACTCGGAAACATATCGCTATGATAACAAAAAAAACCAACCGATGACAAACAAACCGTCTCCTGTAACAAAAACAAATGCTTTATAAAAACTAAAATTGAAACATCTATGTTCAAATTTAACACATAACAGAGTCAAACCAACTCATTTAGCTCTCTCATCATAGTCATGCATTTACCAGTTACCCAACTTATTCATGTTATCACCTATGGTCATTTGGGTCATACCCGATAAAATGGTACCAAGATATGGTATGCGGTTGTCATCCGAGTAAAAGAATTTACGCATCGGGTGAAGTGGAGAGATGAACGGATTAGGTTAATAGGGTGATGAACTGATATCGGGTTAACTATATCCTCACTGCGCCTGCAACGACTCATACACTCAATCACCTATTACATGCATACTGATAGCAACTCAATGACAAGTTTTAATATGTGATCTCAATCAATTACTCATGAACAAACTCATGAAAATCTTAACAACGATTTAACTGCAGATTTCAGATTACAAAAGTGATTTGAGGCTCAAATGTTTGATGGGGTTTGGTTCTAAAACAATCACTTGCAATGTAACATAAAGGCCTGGATACATTATCTGAATTTCATGATTGTATAATAAGCAACTTATGGATTCTTAGGAAGTAAAATGCTTACACGACAGCCATGGACATTATTTGACGGGCAAGACTGGGATCTTGTTGCAAAAGCTCCCTCAAGTTAGCCTCGACCTCGGCCAATTGTTTCTCAAGGTACTCCTTTGAAGTCTGTTTAGATTTCAATAGAACTTATAATATTTTTAAAAAATAAATAAATTATATGCAACTTTACAAGCAATGAAATCACATGTAGTCAGTTCATACGAATATGATATCGTTTTTCCTTTAAAAAAAACTTTTGACTTTGGTACATAGTTTAGTAAATGTATGCAACATACAGGGCATAAGAGCTAACCTGTAAAGAGGCGATTGTGGTTTCGCAATCATTGAGCTTCTTTTCTTGTTCATTCACTAGAAATGATTTTGGCTCTAAAACAAACCTAGTATAATACACGATAAAATATATAAGGTAGTGATAAAGAAAAAATGTCACGGAAAATGATTCGCCATAAAAGTCTATTGAGACATCAGATGCAATTTTTTTTGTACCAAACTTGAAGATTGAAAATATCTTTACCGCCTCAAAGCCTGAACTACTCCATATTACTATAAACTTTTGTAAATGGTGTTTCTATAGCTCACAAACTAATAAATACTCTTCTATGGAATAATCACTTGATATATACAAATTGTGTCTACAAAATAATCTGTTAAAGGTAGTTTAGGTGCTTGAAAACAAAATTTGCAAAAAAAGGATGAAATGGGTGTGTGGGAGTGGGGATAATAAATCAATTTTGGATCAGGTTAAACAAAAGCAAAATCATTGTACTCGGTTATTACTGAATGACAAACAAGATAGTAGTAAGTGTGTCAAAGTTATCCAGTACTCACGTTCTCCCTGCAAAACAAAATAGAATACATAAATGAAATTTTAATTTCATGTGTGCATTATTCTGTGGTATAACCTCAGATACATGAAGAACTGACAATTGAACATAGTGTGCTTATAACTGTATACCTATAGATTTGTATGTGTTTGTGTCATCAGATAACTTTTGCAGCTCCTCCAAGGTAAAATAAGCACGCTTTTTTTCACTTTCCTTGTTTCGCATCTGACTTTGAACCTGAGGCAAAGAATAATGTAAAACAATGTCTTCAAAGCTTGTAATCAACTGAATGATACTAAAAGTGCTAAAGAATTTATACGACAAAGTAAACCCAAAGCACGGAAGGTATAGCTGCCCCTACTAAGTTACAAACAAAACAGATTTAAACTAGACTCTTCACACTTCTTCTAAGAGCTTTACTGTTGCACGACCTCTACTTGTTACCAATATAAACCACACAGGATATTTACTTCTAAAGATTCAATAAAGTTTAAAGTTTAATCTAGACTTTGATCATTCATCACCCAAATAGAGTATTGTAGCTATTTTGGTGGCGTTTGCTTATATTTTCTACTACTTTATCGCAATACATGTTAGTTTATTGAATGTAAAACATTTCTTAAACTTTCTACTACCTTAAAGCTAAACACAAAATAGTGGGCACTATTTACTGCTATGCTAAACACAAAATAGCGGGCACTCATTCATCATCTCTGTCTTCAAAACCTTGTAACTTAACGATATGTCATCTTCTCATTATAAAATTTTACCTTCTGAAGTCACATGATAAAAGAAACATGTTTATTATTATTATTATTACCCCGACCCTGCAAATCATTATCTTCTAGCAACAATTTCCAACACATATATCAGATCAATCATATATGTGTGTTAAAAGACCTTATACAGCAAACCCCTTGAGGCAATCATCGACCCTTCGTAACTTCGTTACTTCTAACTCGACCTACTTCACAAGAATGATAATTTAAGAATACGAAAAACACGAATTGAAGATCCACCTGTTTCAATTTAGCAGTTGTCTCGATCATGCGACCTTGAATCTCCACAAACGCCTAATGAAAATCCAAATCGGCGTTTAGTAACTGAACATTCGAAACAATGCATCTACTGCATGAATTCATAAATCAAATTCAATAATGGAGGAGAGTATTACTGTTTTGTTTGCTTCATCGGCCATTTGTGTTGAAGTTCTTGAGTGATTGTAGAATTTGATAAACCCTAATTTTGAAGTTGTGTGCTTGATTTGGGTGAATCCGATTCGATTAATAATAACCCGATGGGTGTAAGCGGGTATGGTATATTACTTGAAAAGAGTTATACAAAGCCCCTTGTAGTTTACACTAACTACCAAAATGCACCCTAACCCCGTCACTTAGAAGGAAAAAAAAGAGTTGCTAACGGTTTCCTATAATAATAATAACTAGAAACATACGATTAGAATCGCTACCTGATTTTGCGAATAGAGAGAGGTTCGGCGACTAAGCCAAGGTGGAGGTACACTACACGTAACTCGTGTCTACGTATGTCGACGGAACAAAATAGAACTCAAGTCGTAGGTAAATACGAACCGGTTTCAATTGAAATATATAATATTTAGTTACCTGCGATGCGGAAAAGAACTAGAATTGCCTTCGTTGTTCATAACCAGTGATGCACAGTGGAGCTTAGCAGGCAATGAACGATACAAACATGATGATATGGTGCAACGATGATGTCGATATTAGTTCAAGAAAAGGAAGAACACAATTTCAGAGGTTTTCCTGAGGACTTAGTGTGGTATATGTCAACCGATCGAAACATGGGTTCATAAGGAAATGTCTCCCAGTTCCTTCGTGAGTTTGTTGCGTAAGACGAAATCAAGAAGGTTGGGTGAATAAGTCAAACAAAGCCACCGTTTAAATTTACAGTTCCATTATGATGGCTTGTGTGTGTGTCTATATATATATACACATATATATATTGGTTTTCTTTATTTTCTTTTTTAACACAACACATGCATGTAACATTTGTTCTCTTTTTTATTTATTTATATATGTATATATATATATATATTTTTGTGTATTATAATTTGTATTGAAGCAACTAATTTAAGAATAATGTTAAAACAAATTTTCAGCACAATTGTTAAGAACACTAATTAGTCTTTAATACCGTTGATGTTCAACAAGTTTGAGAATAATGTTGGTTAAAGTAAATATAACATTTGATATATCACATCCTAAATAAAGTTTGTTTGTTTGATTGTCAAAAACATTTATCTTGATATAATTTTTTTTTCTTTTTTAATTCTACTAACTGCTTGATTATTTGAAGGTTTTATTACTAAAAATCTATTAAAGACACCGTTTTGTGAGAAATATCGTTCTTCAGACTATCGGAGGGTCAGCGGATCTATTGTAATTCTGCCCCTAACAATTTTTGAGACAATCTTGCCATTTCTTTTTTACTTTTAAATGTTTAACGAGGGTAAATTTTATTGGGAGTGGTCGCGATATTAAAAGATATATACCACTTCACAAAAAATAGGGGGAGGGGGGCGGCTGTTATGTTTGTAAAAAAATTAGTTTAAAATAAACATAATGCAACTGTTAAATACTTGAATCCTTTTCAACAGTAAAATAACTCTTCTACCACTTTAATTCAAACTAAGTTTTGGCGCACGTGTTGCCGCGCGTATGCGAGTTTTAATGTAACCTTAAATCAAAATCAAAATAAAGGTTCGAAACCACAAAATCAGTAAAATAAGCAAAATAAAACACACCAAAACCCCAATCCATAACACATTAAAACATGCAGAACCCAAAAATAAATCAAAGCCCAACATCATACACAAAACAAGAGAAAATCAAAGACGCAAGAAAGCGTCACAGTCCAAAATAGAAAACCGATGAAAATCAAAGCCCCGGAAAGAGCAAACAAAAGGAAAACGAACTCTACAAATTAAATACACGTGTCCAGATACCAAAAAACCCCACCCCAAAATCTCGAACCCACAACCAAAACAAACATATTAAAACGCAAACAAAAAAATAAAATTAAAACACAAAAAAATTAAAACAAAAGAAAAATTAAAACACAAAAAAAAGAAAAAAAGCCACCCCACCGACCAAAGCTTTTAAATAAAATAGTAATAATCAAGTTTATCATATGTTTCATTAAATGAATTTAAAACTTTTTTTTATAGTTATGTAACGCTTATTACGAGTTACGGTGTTTTCAATCTTTTGAATATTTTTTTAAAAGTTAAATGGCTTGATATATATGAATTATAATTACTATTTAATAATTCTGTTTTCTTTAAATTTGACTCAGATTATAAATATTAAATCTTGATTATTATTTAGTGACTTTTATTTATTGATACATTTTGCTTCGAAATAAGTTTAATAAGTAACTATGATCATCATGTTCCATTTACTACATATACTTAAAAACAACATTATGATTTACAAGAAAAAAATCTCAATATTAAAAGACTAGTGTGTGTTTTCATCAAAACACTTATGAAATTAACTTTAAAATAATCTACCATCCATATCTATTTTCATA
The DNA here is from genome assembly GCA_025506515.1 of Flaveria trinervia. NCBI lineage: Eukaryota > Viridiplantae > Streptophyta > Magnoliopsida > Asterales > Asteraceae > Flaveria > Flaveria trinervia. Next base: position 4,993,231 of record CM046453.1, read on the forward strand.
TTAATATTATTATTGAGTTCAACGCACGATGCTATTCCACGTAACAAAATGAAACTTATAAAACAAGGCAACTTATGTGATGTCATATATTGCATGATTATGTTTCAGTGATGATGTCTGATGCAAAGCCTAAGGCTTTAGTTGAAAAACAAATGTTAAACCTTCACAAAGGTTGAAGTTGAACCATCCAATCTTTGTGTTAGATGCAATTGAATCGAAAAACCATGTTCTAGTTAGATATCATTACTAGTTGACATCTAAATATGTGTTCACAAGTGTGTTATGACTTGTGATTATAATTGCAAGTTCCAAATTTGATAGTATGATAATGCTAGATCCAGACAAATTGCAACTGCACATGAGATGATCGAGAAAAAAGTGGGTTTTTGGTAAGATTTCCGACCGAAAAGAACGTGTCTTGAGTCTTGATCTCAAGCCACACACGTTACATGACCACGTCTGTACCAGCTGCGCCATAAATCAGTACGTCAATCGTCTATAAAGACGAAACCGAAACAAAACAAAAACAACGCCTTCCACTTGACATACTGTAATTGATCTATCAAAACACTATTCACCGCATAATAAACCGACACCCATATTTACAAGAATATAATATTAGCGGTTAGAACTCATTTCCCTTTTTTTAAAAGCCACGTTCTTGTTCTTGAATTCGTGAAGGTTATAACGCCGTCTACACGATTGTTTCGGCATTTCAGCATACTTTTTCTTGCAAATCTTTTATCTTTCTCGTCAACCCACGAATCTAACCCTTGAAATCTAAAACAGTAAAGAAATCCCATCAATAAAATCTTTCTTTTTTATCGAAATCATCACTTTTCCTTCTAGACACAATAAGGGTCTCTCTACTCCTTTGTAGTTCATCTCAACAGAAAAGAAACCCCAAGATCGCTTTCTGCCGAATTAACCATAAATCTCCGATCGTCCATTGATATTTCACAATACCCGTATTGGAAAACTGTAGATTTGAGTTGAAAATGATGAGTTATTGAGATAATATGATATGGAGTAAAAAAGGGGGCGAGTGATCTTCCAATTTCGACTTTCGAGTGTGTTTCTGACTGAAATTTGTCACCAATGTGCGGATAGTCGGAAATTGGAATCGGGGTTTCTGTTCGTTATAAAACTTGAGATTAACTGATTGATTGCTTGATTGATTGATCAATGGGTTCTTGTTTTAGTTCTGAGTATGATGAACAACATTCTTTCCAGACGAAGCCAGGTATTTCATACGATTTCATGTTAATTTCTTGCTTTTTGTTCAGTATCTTGAGTGCATTCTTGAGTAGATTAGCTATAAAATCGGTTGAAGATTTGTAGATTCCGTGATTGTAATTATCAAAAGTTCAATTACTCTACAGTATGAACAGTAATTGATTATTATTAATATCTTCTTGTTAATCGATCTGTTCAAAGAACCCATTTCTGCTTCCATTTGAAGAGGGTTCCTGCAAGGGTTCAGCCACATTTGTGTTATTTTATATGGAATTATTTATGATGTTACTTTTAATGCATGAGATATGCATTACCTTAGTGTAAATTAGAAGAGGGTTTAATCTTGAATGCATGAGATATGCTTCCATTTGAAGTATGATTTATGTTTATTTCTATGTGGAGAAAAGAACTTAGTTCCATTATACAAATTCAGGATATGTTTGGGTTGTTAATTACTTGCCTTAGATGCGCATGTGAAATTTAGAATCATATTTGCATTTGTTTGAGATTGTAGTTATTGATTGAAGATTGAAAACTGCAGGTGAAAGCCAACCATCTGCAACTAAAGAAGCGTTAAAGACTCCACCAAAACAGAGTGTTATGGATTCACCTAATATAAGAAGTCCTAGTAGTTTAGTGGTGATCACCAAAGATGTTAAAGATCTTAGGCAGAATCCTGGATATAGCAATCTTGATATTTTTACATACGATGAGATGCGGAAGGCGACCAAATTATTTAGACCAGATCAAGTTTTAGGTGAGGGTGGATTTGGAGTTGTTTATAAAGGCGTTATAGATGAGAATGTGAGACCTGGTTATTCTAAAACTGAAGTTGCTGTGAAGGAGCTTGATCCGGAAGGAATCCAAGGTGATAGGGAATGGCTGGTATGTGCTTTTCATATTTGTTTATTGTTCTTACATGTGATGATTGTGGTTGTTTAATCTAATCACTGAAATGTGTGTTCTATAGATACGAAAAAGTTAGCATCATTTGTAGAGCTGAAATCTTAAATGAAAGAGGAAATTAAAAAATAGAAGCCTTGATTTATAGACAATATAATCACTGAAATGTTAAGTTGAGCCAAAGTAATGAACACATTAGCTGGCTAAATTTAAGAATAAAAACCACTAGTCTAAAATAATAAAAAAATTAATTTATACAAGGCTTAGGTGATGATACTTTCAGGAGTTTTTTCTTCACTTTTTTTTCTTTTCTTTGTATTCCCACGGATCTACATAAGAATTGGCTACTTGAGGTATGGATCCCTCATCACAAATGGTAAATACCAAAAGTTTGTTATGCTTAATGAAAATTACAACCCTAAAATCCTATATATAGTTTGGCTGTCTGAAAGGCTCTTATCTAATAATATACAGGCCGAAGTCAATTATTTAGGACAACTGCAACACCCAAATCTTGTGAAGCTTATTGGATACTGCTGTGAGGACGAGCACCGTCTTTTGGTGTATGAATATATGGCTTCTGGGAGCCTAGAGAAACATCTATTTCGCAGTGAGTAGCTAAACCTTTTTAAAGCTTTTAATATGTTAGTTCAGTTCATGTTAACATATTTATATGTGTATTGTTACTTATGATTTTTTGATTCCCATATTTATATGTGTATTGTTACTTATGATCTTTCCTCCTTGTAGATATCCACTTAGGTGAAAAAGTACATTATACAATATTCATGTTTGTGCAAGCTAGTTGGGTAGGAACAAGCCTAGACTAGAGGTGGCAAAATGGGCAGGTTGGGGTTGACCTGAAACATTTTTTCCCAAAGTTTATGCAAATAATTAGAGTGACAAGTATTATGGCGGAGCTTGAACCACACCATAGGGGGGGCGGGGGTGAAAGTAAACTATTTTAGGGGGGGGGGAACTCTATATATATTAAAAAATGTACACTGCCGCCCGAAAATAAACACTACCATACCAAAAATTAACACTATTGATGGAGAAAGGGGGGGGCGCCCCCCTGACCCATATACTGATTTAGGAAGTTTTATGCATCACAAATACACTTTAGGCAACTTTAGACATGTTCAATCGATTAGAGCTAAAACATAATCTGAAAAAGGGGGGGGGGGGGGGCACCCGCTGGCTCGTTTTGTTAGGCAGTATGTTTTTTACATGTTTCACCGATTACTCGATAGAGCTAAAACATAATCTGAAACATATAAGTTAATAAGTTGAAATTGCCAAATCTAGTGTAGCTCGACTCCATGATTCATGATTATGAAAGCTATTGATTCTTGTGACTATTTTCAGTCTCCAATTAAAAAAATGTTATAGAAATTTTGACAAACCAGTTACCAGCATGCTTTAATTTACCGAATTTAGTTACTGTTTAATTTCATGTGTACAAAAATGTTGAAAATTTTGCAATATTGATATAATGCTATCAAATTTATATGAAAAGGAGTATGTGCTACATTGACTTGGTCAAGAAGAATGAAGATTGCTTTGGATGCTGCAAAAGGGCTCGATTTTCTCCATGATGCCGAAAGGCCAATTATCTATCGGGATTTTAAGACATCAAATATATTGTTGGATGCGGTTAGTCACTGTGACTTGTTTTGCTTAATATGGCTTTAATTGAAAAAATGTCCAATGGGAGATCAAACCCATGTTTCAACACGAGTTATGGGTACATATAAAAATAACTTTGCAGGATTTCAATGCAAAACTTTCTGATTTTGGGCTTGCCAAGGATGGGCCAATGGGAGATCAAACCCATGTTTCAACACGAGTTATGGGTACATATGGATATGCAGCACCTGAGTATGTCATGACCGGTGAGTCTTTTGTTTTGTTCAAGTATTATCTATATATCATAATAGGGGTAGATTGCAACTTTATATAACTATGTAAGTACATATATTCTCTTTTGATTATAAATTTATAGATAAGCCCTTTACACTTAATTTTTGATAGTACGTTTCCTAAAATAGAAATGACAGAAAGTACACTCATATATGCAATTTTTGCCCCCATCACAAATTTGTTAGTTAGATATTAATGTATGTCTATTGTGAAATTATTCTGCTTAATGTCTATGATTACATTTTAGGGTAATAAATTAAATTCACCTCAAAACTATTTTTTAATTTGAATTCAACTCCAGGTTCTGATGTAATTATTATATTAAATTTTGTTTGCTCTTTGGAAATATGGAAACTGAGTTTTCATACCTCATTGTCGCATTTGGATACACACATATTGGATTTGATACTTCTTTACAAGTTTGAGAGAGCTCCCATCTACTTTAACACATGAAATTCTAATCCATTTAGTTTCATAGAACCCATGCTACAGAAGTAAAAAATTGAGAGCGGGATTTTTGGTGAGTATGTTTGTTTGTAATCATATACTTCATTAAGATTGAGAGTATAAAATGAGGCACTGGAAGATCGACACAACAGTATACATATTATCCTTAACTAATTATATGTGACCATAAAAAACAAACATTAAGAGTATACTATGGGAGCATGAATAGCAGTCTTTAGTGCACTGCTATCTGACAAGTAACGTCAATTCTAGAGGTGACATAATGTGACTGGTTGGGCTGGTTGGTAGCTGGTTTTATATTTCTTTTCTTAAATTTTATATATCATCTTAAATATGATTAAAAAACAATATTGTTAAGGCATGATATAATTCTGAGGTAGTATTTTAGGAAGTTATATGCATTCTTAATGCTATTTAGGTGTCTTTCTACTTGTTTGACCTGCTAGACATGTTTCCATGTTAGCTAATTCTAAATTTTAACTGATTTGACTCCTTAGAGGCAAAGTATAAACTAAATTGACCCGTTCACACATAAATTGTTCTATCTCTACATATCAGAATTCAGATGCCTCATAGATTTTAGATAACATCATTTAAAAGAACCTCGTAACAACTATAACAAAAACAAAACCCGTATGTAGTCAAAGTCAAGCCTTCCCATATTAATACTTCTTTAAGAACATTAATTACAAGTAAAAATTGTTATTCTACGAGTACAAAGGTCAAATTTGCATGAGCAATTGTAGAAAAAGATAGCACAAGAGTCTTGTCTTTTTGCTTTACTTCGAACTTGTATACATTTCGATCATCTAGAGATAAAAAATGGCATCTTTCTTTACTTCTTTGATTTATGTCACATTTTAGGGAATTTATGTTGGTATATTACTAAAATAACCTTATATGGGTTGGAGTAAAACAGTGTTGACTGGTTGATTTGTTTTAAGTATGCAACAATGGTAAGCACTTGGTACCAGAATAATGACTAAAAAAGTCAATAAGCTTGGTTGAACTTGAGCGATTGTTAATGGATACAGAAAGGAATTTTTTACTTTGTCCTGTTACATGAGAAAATGAACCTTTGTATTATTTTTCTTCAACTTGATTGATTTTATTTATTTGGGCATTATACTTCATTTTCACTTATACTTTTACGTTGTTTTCCCGAGTCTTTTTTTTAAGGAGAGATATGGAAGGAAAGTGAAAAAAAATTGTGTTCCTGAGTTTTTTTTTTGAGGAAAATTGAAGTATTTACTTTTTAATATTGATACTATTGGCAGGACACTTGACAGCCAGGAGTGATATATATGGGTTCGGAGTGGTGCTTCTTGAGATGTTGATTGGACGGCGAGCCATGGACAAGAGCCGGCCTAGCCGTGAGCACAACCTGGTTGAGTGGGCTAGACCACTTCTGGTCCACAACAAGAAACTTGTTAGAATACTTGACCCTAGAATGGAAGGCCAATATTCATCCAAAACAGCCATCAAAGTTGCCAATTTGGCTTACCAATGTCTGAGTCAGAACCCTAAAGGTAGGCCTGTTATGAGCCAGGTGGTTGAGACACTTGAATCAGTTCAGACCCGTGACCTTCTTCAAGAAGAAGCACTTTTCCAAAGTGGGTCCGGGAGTGTGACCTTGTTTGAGGCCCCGGGTCCTAAGAAAAAGGAAAATCAAGTAAAAGACAATCGTGAAAATGAAGCTCAAACGGAGATTAAGACGTAAGTTTTCAAGAAATGAAAGTGACTAAATCATGTTTTGATCGAAAGTTGTTGTACAAGATCTAATTGATATCTTTTTTCGGGTTATTTTTTAGAAATATGAGATTTTCCATATTGACTTCAGATAATCATTTCTGCTTGTGATATCAGTCTTGCATTTTGATTAAAATGAAAATGATCTCACTTTTATTTCATCAAATTTCTTGTGTTGTTAGTTCCATATGCTTATGAATTGTTTCGGAGTAGTTTCTGTTCTTGTTTATGGTTGCGCATGCCGCATGCACGAGTTTATTACAGCTTTGAAGTGATGTTATATGATTTTAAGAATCTCTTAAAATAAAGAGTAAATTGCATTGATGGTCCTGTTGTTTGAACCAAATTATGGATTTGATCTTTAAACTAGTTTTGATCCCTAAACACAATGTTTGCTTTCATAAATAGATCATGGCTTTACTGAGTTAATCGAGTCAGTTTCAGGTGTATTTTGATCATCTTATTCTAATAAATTAACAAAGTTGAAAAAAAAGAACTGTTAACCCCCACCACCAAGGCTCTTAACACATAGTCATCTCTCTCTCTCACTGTTTCATGATTTTATCATTTAGGGGAGAAAAAATGTGATAAACACAGTTTTTGTGATTTTTTTGGCAGAAAATCAACCCCTTTTAAACATGTAATCAACCATCTCTACCCTCATGGTGACTTCTCTATCCAGCAACCTCTTTTTATAAGAAGTGATGACTTACAGCATTGAAGGTTATCAAATTCTTTTAATAGATAACGTTAACATGGAGAGGAAGTATAGATTTACAAACAGGGTGTTAAAAAACTAGTTCGAATTGTAAACCGACCCGGTTTGATCAAAATGTGTCAAAACCAGTTTGTATGAACCAGAGTTTTTTATGTTTAAAGTCTATATGACTTGTTTTTAAGGGCTCTGTTATAAAAACATTCTCTTGCAATTGCACTTATGATTCTTGTATCATATAAAATAAGACAACACAAAGGACTTTTTTCCTTCAAATTAGACTGATTCTTGGTCAACATACTGACCAAGCCAGCTAGAAAGTCAAACCTTGGCAGGATAAGGCCTAGTGTGCATTTCAAAAACTTACACAAACCAAAACACAATATGCCAGTTGAAATCTTGGCTTTAAAGTTACAATTAAACTAACTAAAATGCAAAACAAGAACTCGAACTTTGACTTCTGTTGGCCATGTCATTGGCATCATAAGCGTTCACTCTCACGAGCATCATTTTCCTGTATTGGAAAACCCATTATGTATTCTTTTTATAAAAAATAAAACCTTAAATCATCAATCTCTTTAAATTAATTTATATGTTTTTATAATTTGCAATAGCATTAGTATGTACATGCTAGCTTACCCCAAGCTTGATGCAGTCTTGATACCAACTGTGTTACAGATCTCCTCTCTGTGGCATTTGGAACTCCATGTGTACAGCTTCCTGAATTGCACCCAAAAACTGCCTCCTTGCTTTTGCGGTTAGTACAAGGTTGTTTGGTCCATGGCTGCTGCTCAAGTCAACCGCCTGTAAAGAACATCATTTATTTTAAGTCTTGTTTTGTTAAACCAAAAAACAGAATATATGTACACTTTTGGCAAAACTTAGAATCCAAAAGTCCCTAAATGTAGAATATTACAAAAGAGACGGAACTTTTTTTCTGGAAAACTACTAATAATTAGTTAATAACAATTAGAAATACATATTTTAGGACAGTAATATTTTGAATGTTACGACATTAAACATAAACTTTGGGTGCCTTCCAACCTGTTTGGCCAATGAATATAACCCAATCAACAAAATAACTTTTGCAGAAGGCTAAATTACCTGCTGCAACCAAGGGATTATTGAACTCATGAACTGTTGTTCAGACAAGAATGAAGCCAAAGTGGTAAGGATATCATTTGCAGTTCTATTTGATAAACATTCCAAAACAGGCCCGGTTTTATCAAGAAGATCAACTAAAATCATTTCATCACCAGAATTCATAGCTTCAACATATGCAGAATCTAAATCTCCTTGTGATAAATAGCCTTTTATAACCCTGCAGAGGCTATTATCTGCTTGTAAACTATTATGCCTGAAACTAGCGAAAGAAATGGGACCCAATCCACCACCAGAACCGCTTTTCTGCACACCCTTTACTGGATTTCTACTTACTCTTACCATGGGGTCAACAACACTGGATTTGCCCCTTGGAAATGTTGAATCTTCCCAAGAATCAGATTTTTTTATGGGTTGCAATGGGGATTTTCTAGTATGTATATCTACAGAAGACCTTGGAGTGCATGTTGAGAGTCTAGGAGAAGCAATAGTGGAACTTTTCTTTAAAAGTCTGGCAGTTGACTCATAATGTTTTCCTCCATGGTTGATGTTTTCTGACATTTGATCCACCACATCTTCTAAGCTCGACACCTTTTGTTGAATCATTGATAAGCTGTCCATTGTTTTTGTAGCAAACATCTAAAAATATTCATTTAGTAATCAAGTCAATTTAAAAATCATAAGCTTGCAAAATGTCATCAATACATAACAAACTAACAAAACAAAACAAAGATCCAAAACTAGCACACGCTTAGTACGATATATTGGCATTCTTTGGTAAGCTATAATAATATTATGTCAATGTTCTTAGTTTCGAAACTATTTGGTAAGCTAAATTAATATTATACATTAAAAAAATCTTGTAATTGCTTACCAACATGTGTGATTGTTCGATGCATCATTGGAGATGCCCTTGTAACATTAACTTAAAGCTTTGAACAAAATGATTTATGAAGTTGCATGCATTAAATATACACTTTGGAGACTTCCAACAGGTGTGACCCATTTCCATTTTAGCAACTTTTTTTCTTTTTAATTAGACCCATTTGAGATAAATTTAACCCAAACCAACTCCCATTTGTAAGTAAATGCATCAAAATCACCTGCAACAGATCCAAGAGATTTGACTGTTTGGTTTCTATTTCGAGAAGCTTCTCTTTAATGCAGACCATGTCTTTTGATGTTTGCACACAACATCCACTTTGCCCATGCGTAATCTGACAACTTGATTCTGTAACAGTTGAATCAAGGCTTCTACGATCCTGATTCTTTGAAAAAAACCTCTGTTCTTCACTGCTAAGTTCTTCTTCCACTTGATGTAAATGTGATTTTACCAACTCGCCCTTCATGTGTGAGTCCCCTGTAATTGGGGCCAAATTTATGTTGGTTGCAGAAGAGCATTCTTGTTTGTCATCCAAGGGCACATATTCATATACAATATCTTGAGTCGATGTGATATCCGATCTAGTCCGGTCAAATGTCTTTGTGACAGAACTACCCTCAGATTCTTCATCATGAGTGTATGCTAAAGAAATATTACATTTTTTTGGAACATTGACTTCTACGTGCCAATCATTTGCTTTAGAACTTTGAGGACTTTCCACATAATTATGGCCACTTTTTCTAACTGATAACGGAAACCTTTTTCTAATTGAGGTGCATTCAGTATTACTTGGAATGTCACTGTAATCACCTGAAAGCATACCAAAATGTTATAAAAATGAATTCAAATCCTACATAACAAAAGAGGATAACAGTATGCTAATGCCAACATTTGTCCATGGAAGTATACACCTAATTTGTATCAGGTATGCAGAGAAAATTGACAAACCTAAGTTTGTATTACTCCTTTAAAAAAAGGCACAACAGAACAAGGGACATGTGATAGTTCTCCATATAAAATTGAGATCAGAGGTGTCAAACATGGATGAGTTGGGAATATTATTCGGGTTGAAACGGGTCTATTTTTAAGTACGCACGGCATTGCTCCTCTTCTTGATTAATTTTTAATAACAAATGTATTAATTATAAATTCCAAAAAAATATTGTTGCAATATTAATCTAAATCTTATATTAAAAAATTTAGAAGAATGTGAGCATCAAAAGGAGACTTTTAGTGATTTTTAACTCGTTTAACATGTTCCCGTTTTGGCTAATTTTTTGTATTGGTTGTTTGACATAAAGCACAGCCCAAACCAATCTACTCAAAAGTATCTGTTTAATGGTTACAAAGGTAGGCCACCAATCACTACAAAACCTTTAATAGAAGATCCAGCTTCTGAAATTTCAGATGCATCAGTTCCAAGAAGAACTTTCCACAGCTGTAAGGCTTGAAGTACTGAGTCCCTAACTGGTTTGACCTATGATGAAAAACAACCCTTGGATCCAACATACATTCATAAAAAAACATATTTCACAATGTTATTGCAGTATTTCACTAACCTTATCAAAACGACACATTTCAAGGGAACGAATGCAAGATGACTTTACAGCAACAGAATATGATCCATTGCTTGATGCAATTTCTGCTAATGCTTCAGAAGCAGCTTTTCGTGTTCTCCAATCACTATTCTTAAGAGCTTCTTGAATGCTAGTCATTGCAGCAGTTAGTGTGTTTTGTGTCGAAGCCCCCCCTCCCTTGAATGCATAAAATGATCCAATCAAACAATGTTGTGAAGAAAAGGGAGCTACATATTGTGAGACAAGAGTACAAATCTCTTAATTAGACTACCAAAGGGGTAATTAGATTATTTTCCTTTATTTTTCCCTTTGATGATCGGTTTTTGTCACAAACAGTATCTCATAATCCATTTTATCCAAACAATAAAACTAATTCTTGTGACAAATAATTAGTTTCAAACACAATCCAAGCACCCTAAACAGTTGTGGTTTACAAAGATATGCGAGTTTATTAGCAACCAAAAATCATATGACCTTTTAAGGAGAGAGATTACAAAACTAACCTGAATGACACTTCTGTTTAACTCAATAATGGCTGGTTTTGCCAGAAAATGTGGATTCTTCAGCATCTTTGTAGTCCTTACCAGCATACGTTGTAGGATAGGCAATGGTGGGTCGCGTGTATGATCAATCACCCGAGATAAACACAATGCCGAACCAAACTGAACATGTTTATTTTGCTCACCTAGTGCTTCAAAAAGAGGCCTCACTAGTACTACGAAACTGCCCTCAGGCTCATTGCTAGTGCAAAATTTAGAAGCCAAAATACCCATGGTTTCAATACACGCATTTCTTACAACAGAATCTGGATCCTTAAGTCTTTTAACTATGCTAACAACCATTTTGCTTAAATGGGGCCCAATGAGATCACAGTGGAAGGTTGTGAGTGCACCCATTAATTTTATACACTCCTTACGAACTGCTACTTTCTGCTCTGAATCCGTATCTAAAATGCATGATAAAAATGGTGAAATCCCATCTGGAGTTAAATTCTCTATTATCCTTCCAAGTTCCTCAACCCCAATATCATATGTGTCCCTATCAGAAACCTTATTTAACGCGAGAACAACTCGCTGTTTTAGCTCGAAAATCACATGTTGACTGTTAACCCTAGTGGAAACCCCTTTGGATTTCAAAGGAGCATGCAACTTCATCTTAAAAATGTATTAGTATACTCCTAACTGTTCCTAAATTCCATCATCATACACAAAACAACATGATGCACAGATCAAACTTCATAGTGCATCATGCTCAGCATAAAAACCCTCTTCATACTGTTCAAGATCACACCTCCAATTAATACAAGCTGCAAGAATATATAAACAGATCATTACAAGAGAGAAACTTTCCATAACGAACAAGATACACTTGCAACACAAAAACAAAGGGAAAATAAAAAACAACTTCTAAACACTAAAATGTTAAAAACCCTAATGAGGAAACCAATGGCATACCCTTTTCTTTCATCTTTTTCCCAAAACAGAAATAAATTTAACCAATTGCAAACAGTAACAGCATAAAAAGGATAAACTTCACTGAGCATATCATAACGTACAAGGAAGAAACTTTAAAGCAAAAACACCCACTAAAATGTATGCCATCAAACCCTAGATTCAGAAAACAAAGAACCCAGATGTAACAAGAAGAAAGACTCAAAATTTGATGAAATTTACCTTGAATCATGCCTGGAGAATGGGGGAAAACATCTGTATGAAGGGTGTTGATGAATTTGAAGGGGAAATCAGAGGCATTGAAGGAAACAGATAGTATTATATTGTTGAAATTTGAAAGTGAATCAAGGGTTAGAACCTCTGTTTTCGCGCTTGTGAGTGTGTTTTTCGAATTCAAAGTGTGATTTATGGTGTGTGATTTATGTGTGTCCTATTCTTTGGCATTTCTCACCATTTGGCCCCTCAACTATTTTATATTAAATTTTAAATCAAAACAATATATGATGAGTTTAAATGAAATTTTTAGACGGGTGTTGAATATGATGAGTTTAAATGAAATTTTTAGACGGGTGTTGAATATATGATGAGTTTAAATGAAATTTTTAGACGGGTGTTGAATATATGATGAGTTTAAATGAAATTTTTATTGAAACGTAGAAAAAAAGTAAGTACATCACAATGGTATGTTTGGAAATATTTAAAGACTAAAGTCGATTGCATTTGATCAGGCTTAGTGCTAAACGTGTCGTGTTATCAGGTTGTCGGGTCCAACCGACTTGAACCTGAATAGTTTACATGAACCTGAACACAATCCTAATCCAAAGTGTCAACCCAAACGTAACACAAAAATTTACGGGTGGACAAGAACACGACCTGATTGACCCGAATTTTTTTCATTTTTATCTTTTTCACATACTAGTACTTTAAAATTACTTTTTTACAACAAAAAATATCAATGAATATAAAACATTTCACCTATATATTTAAAAAGGAAGGTGAATAAGCAGTGGCTTCTTCTATGTTTGTGATTTGGACATGGAACTTATTGGGGTTTGCATTTTGCCCCCTGTCTTGTGTATTTATATTGAAACGAAAGGGTTTTCTTGTATTTCGCGTGGGGCTGTTGTGAGTGTGTTGCTGATGATTGGCGGTGGCAAAGGTGATGGTGATGATAGTGATTTCATCATCTGTTTTTCTCTGTGCCAGTGATGGTGATGGTGACGTTCATCTGTTGTGAGTGTGTTGCAGAACGATCGACGGCGGCCGTGGGTGGCGTCGGTGGTGGTTTTTTTTACCGCGTTTGTGACGGTGATTGATGTTGTGGCCATGTTGGTGTGTCATCCCCTTTGTCTGGTTCTTGGTTTGCAGATTTGTGGTTCTCCATCATGGGTTACCATTCATAATGATTTTGTGATGCTTGTTATGTAACCAGGTTTTGCATGTGGGTTGGGTATGTGCAGTTTATCGATGGAATATGTCGATGATGATGAGGACGACCTCATTTGAGGCTTGGATTTAGCTCAATGTTCATTACAGGTTTCTTTGTTCTCGTTTTGGTTTGTTTCAAATGTGTTCCGAGGGTTGTGATGAGATTTGAAGGGGTGCCACTCCTAACGCTAACAAAAGATCGAACCTCAACAAGACTGAGTCACGGTTGATCGAAGCGTGGTTAAAGTAAAGACAACCCCAAGCCGCGGCCGAAGCATGCGTCAAGCCGCGGCCGAAGCAAAAAGCGGCCGAAGCAGATCCCAAGCCGAGGCTGGAGTAGAAGGGGCCCCAGCCCATGACCAACCAAAACCGCGACGAATCCCAAATTACAGATAAGCCCAGCCGCAGCTGGCGAATAAGCCCAATGCCGTAACTGGGCATGATATTGCTGAAATGATATCGCGAGTCCTCGTATTTTCAACTGACAGGATCAGCGATCACAAGTTTGATGTATTAGAGTTAAAGGCAGCGGAATAAGAATAGGAATTAGACAAATTGTAGCAAGAAGTCGATGCTTGTATGCATTAAGAGCACATACGGTTATGGCGAGAGAATATATTTCTGATTCGAGGAATGTTTATAGATATGGAATGTTTCTAATCAAATCATTCATTCATTCACATCATTCACCTATTACAATAGGTTGTCACTCTATATATAGAGTGCAACAAACACTGCTGTTATCACGGAAAGTGACAACTGGCAGATCTAATACAAGAATAACTAACTCTTAACAAACTACTGAAATGTTCACAACTACTGAGAACATATCAGAGTGTTAAGTACAAAATATAAAACTACTGATTGGAAACTACTGAAACTACAACGACTGAAGAACAAGCTCTTCAGTCATTTTACAAAACTACTGCAACATAAAAATATAAAACTACTGATATCACAACTACTGAAGAAGTACTCTTCAGCAGTTGTGACAAACTACTGAGGCTTCAATACTTGATCTTCAGACTTTGACCTTCAGATGTTTCATCAGCTGATGACTTCAGCAGATATCATCAGCTGATGTCTTCAGTCTTTGTCTTCAGACTTTGTACATCAGTTGTAACATCTTGAAATTTTGGGTTATCTTATTGTTAGTTTTGTTAAATTCTTGCATGGGTTAGTTGTGTCATTCATGAGACTTATAGGTTACTGATGCCATAATTGGTCTATTAATCATTTAACTTGAAAGATAATAATTATTAGATAACAATAACTTATATAATGATTTTAATAAATGAAATAATAACAATAAAAAGTATAGTAATAATAAACAATAATAATAATAACAATAATAATAATTTATTAGGTTAGTAAACTTAAAATGGTTGAAACTTAAAAAGAAACAAAGTTCAAGGGGGTTTATTGTTAATTTACAAACTTTAATACAAAGGTTTAAGCATAAAATAATAATAAGTTAAACTACAGGGGTCGAATTGTAACTTTAAAAGTTACAACCCAACCCCCGCCCACTCTTAAACCCGTGAATCCGGCGAGAGCTCCGGCCATTCTCCGGCCGAGCTCCGGCCGAGCTCCGGCGGCTTCAAACCAACCGTTTTTTCTTCAAATCTTAAACCAAAACCGACCCAAATCATTCTTTCTGCAGGTTTCGAACTTAAATGCCTGATTTAATTGAGTTAAACCATCGGTTACTACTCGAATTATCGAGTAACCGAGATTATCTAATGCAAAGAACCGTTTGAGCGTTTAAGGCTAATAATGATCAAATTAACTAAACTTAAACGAACGTTTGTCTGATTCTAATCATTACAACTCCCAATTTCATCTGAATCAAACGCGAGCATAAGCATTCGATCATCACCTTTTTCGCGAACCTGCAACTACTCGAATATCATCTTCTGAGCATCAAAACTCAAAATCAACAATAGGGCTTCTCATCATTTAGCTTACTCGAAGCTTTCTGTGAAACGAATTGGAGTTTCATCATTGATTATAACCTAAACGAATCGCAACACAGTCACGGCTGTTCTTCGAGTGTTCATCATCGATCTGCGCGAATTCGGGTAATTGAACATACATACATACTCGATTTCAGTTGGGGAATAAAAGCCCTAACAATTATTTGTTCAAAAACATCATTTGATGCTTCAATTTGGGGGACGATTGAACCTAGGGTTCATACGATTTGGGGGGATTTGGTGCTTGGTGTTTTTGGGTTTTAAAACGGGATTATGACCGCGGCTGAGAGCCTTGGTTCACTGGTTACCCACTCACTTCGTGTACGAGAGGTCCCGGGTTCGAACCCGGCGACCTCCAATATAATTTTTTGGGCTTTTCAGCCTTTAAAAAAGTATTTAAAATTTTCTGAAAACTATAATAAAAATGTTTTGTAAATTTTGTTATTTTTAAAGCTATCCTATTATTTTCTATAAATTTATCACTTTACCACCTTAACAATTTTCTTATAAAATAAAATTAGCAAAGTATATTTTAAAATTAGACTTTATATAATATTGGTAAATCATTTAATTATTTGGACACTATACAATTATGGATTAATCATGATAATTATAGAAATTATATATTTTATAATTAACCTTCACAAATTTTTATAAAGGATTTAATTCCTTAAAAATTTGATACATGACATTTTTCTTGGACTAAAACATATATATGATTTCGCTAACCAACGTCATCAAATTATTAAGACCCAAATACCAATTGAAACCCTAGTCTCGTTTAACCATTAAATAGATTATTAATTGTAACCTTGTAAATATATTTTTTGTTTTAGGTGCATTGTGAAAGATTACGTTGAATCGTTGCTTATTATTATTCATATTAATCATCAAATATATACTATTTGATCATGTGAGTATTCTATACCCCTTTTTCCTATTTTCACACTTTGGGGTGAAACATGTTAACTTATACTATTGCACTCATGGACTTATTTGAGACTTGTAAACTTTATGGCAATCCATCATGTTAAGTTGTGGTTAGTTGAACTTTTGTGATTACCATGTTATGGCGTTATATGTGCAATCATTAACTATTGCTAGCCCAGCGAAGTCATAGATCTATGGGTAAGACAAGCCTGCTTGGTTGATCCAAGTACACTTAGCTGATCGTATATACTTTTAACGTTTGAGACTTGTAAAACATTGTCAAGGTTTGATTGTTGCATGGACCATAGCATCCCTAATCACTATATTCACTAACTTATGACTTGAATTGCCATCTTTTATATACTTATGTATTGAAAACTATGGAATGCTCACCAACATTTTTTATGTTGACTTTTTATTTTTAACATGTTTCAGGAAACGCCCAAGTTTGATTCCTACACATTGAAGCTTGCACAATCTAGGAATGGACCTAGATTAATAAATAAAATAGAATGATTTGTTACATTCTATGTTATGCTTTTATTTCTTTGAAACTTATGTTTGTAATGTGACAATTGAAACTTATGTTTAAATTATATTTGGATTATTTAATAGCGTTATGTGGCTGTGAACGATCTTAACTCTCACTCCTCGACGTTTCCGCCGTCAAGGTTGGGGTGTGACAGATTGGTATCAGAGCCCATAACTATAGGGATCTAGGTTATTAGAAATGGTGACCTAGGCTATAGTATGCATGAACCTTATAGAATTATATTTCTATCTTGTAAATTATATACTTTTCATGCTACATAATGCTATGCCCCTTACGTGCAATTTGATGCCTTAGCATAGGATTGCCTAACCATTGTTATTTGTCTCCCTAAACTTAACTTTGACTCTTTGACTCCCCCGAACATGAACTCTCTTAATCTTATTCTCGTCGACGCGTGGAATATTATGCTTATGTTATGACTTGGATCTTTAGACGTTATGTCTAATCTATATAAATCCCATCAAGGTTTTGATTCTATGAACCTAAGAAATATTGTGTGACACATAGACACCTGTATCCTGGTTTTCCTGGCAAAAGGCCCTCGGGCTAAGGCAAGCATATCGCATAAATCCTACGGGACTAGTTATGCTTACCTGGGGATTTCTGGGATGAGTGATAAACTATGGTCAACATACACAAATTTCTAAGGTAAATGGGTCAATTCACCTTGACGTGTCAACGTTTTCAAATGGTAATGCGTTACCAAATGGAAACATCCCGTGTACCTTAAAAACTCTTAGCTTATCTTTGTTAAACTACTATCCTCTGTTATCCCCGCTCCTGTAACTAACTCATTTTGTATATCCAGCATGTCTCGTCACCATGGAAAGCGTGGGAGTTCCGACCGTAAGCTGGCTGCCATGATTGCACGACAAATGGCTGCCGTTCTCCCACGATGGTTGCTGAACTTAATAGCACACTAATGGCTAATAGCAACAAAAATACCAATGGGAACAATAGTGGTGCTAATGGAGACAATAGCAACAATCAAAACGGGATGATCAACACGGGAACAATCGTACTTGCACTTTCAAACACTTCAACTCGTGCAAACCCACTGGTTTTAGTGGAAAAGAAGGAGCCACGGACTTCTCGAGTGGTTTGAAGGTGGGAAACACATTTATTATTAGCGAGTGCCCCGATGAGCTCAAGGTTCGCTATGCCACAAGTTTCTTCAACAACGAGCGCTAACTTGGTGGAATAGTGAAAAGAGAAACCGGGAACTGAGGTTGCAATGGCGATGCCCTGGGAGGAATTCAAAGATATTATGATCCAAAAGTTCTGCCCAAGAAGCGAGTTACAAAAGCTGGAGGAGGAATTTTGGAACCTTAAACAAGATGGTGGGAATCACTTGGCTTATTCCACCCGACATCATGAGTTGAGTATGCTTCTACCACACATGGTGGACACCGTGCCCCGTAACATCGAGAAATTTATCAAGGGGGTGCCACCTCAAATTCAAGATGCTGTGGTGGGTAGTAGGCCCACAACTTTAGAGGAAGCGATTACTATCACTGCACAGCTCACCGAGAATCATATAAGAGCTGGCACGATGTCGGCAAGGGTTCCAAGGCTATGGTGAAGGTGACACCCGAGGCAACAAAGGAGGTAAGGGCCGAGTCATCTTCCCAAAACAAAAGCGTAAGTTCATCTCGACACGCAACTACGCCGTGACCGCTCCTAATGCTCCTCAAAAACAAATGATGGTTGCGAATCAAGCTCCCATGGCTAAGGTTTATGCTGGTCCACATCCTATGTGTAACACGTGCAAGTACCACCATGCAAGCAACATTCCATGTCGAGTCTGCTCTCTGTGTGGAAAGTATGGTCATTTAGTGGCTACTTGTCTTCGTGCGCCAAACACACTGCCATGCTTACCAACCGAACCTGCTACAACTGTGGCGAGGCTGGTCATATTCGCCCTCAATGTCCTCGCAATGCGGGAACTGTGCCATCGGCTCGTGGAAGGGCTTTCAACATCAACGCCAACCAAGCGCAAGCCAACAACGACGTGGTGAATGGTACGCTTAATTTCTTCTAGTCTTTTTTTTTCTTCTTGTCTTGCAAATTTCCTATCTATATTCATCATATCAATAATAGGTTGTTACCAAACAGGTATGTATCTCGTAAATAAACATTATGCATCTGTATTGTTTGATTCGGGTGCCGATAGGAGTTTCGTGTCCCTGGAATTCGAGGTTTTACTTTCTAAACCGCGCGTCAATCTAGAAAGATCTTTCACTGTCGAAATCGCCGACGGAAAATCTATTGTCGTGGACGTCGTAATACACGACTGCACTTTAAGCCTTAACGAACACGAGTTTTTCGTCGACCTTATTCCTATGCAATTGGGAAGCTTTGATGTTATCATTGGCATGGATTGGTTAGCCAAACACCGTGCGGAAATTCTATGTTTCGAGAAGTGTATCCGAATTCCGTTACCGACTGGAGATACTTTGAAGGTCTTTGGGGAGAAATCGTCCCAAAGACTCAAACTCATGTCTTGTATCAAGGCCCGTAAGTGCTTAGTAAAAACATGGCTTTCATGGCATATGTGGTTAATACGAAAGCCAAGGGTAAGGAGTTGAAGGACATTCCTGTTGTGCGAGACTTTCCCGAAGTTTTTCCCGAAGATCTTAAAGGGTTACCTCCCGTGCGAGAAGTTGAGTTCAAGATTGATTTAATCCCTGGTGCAAACCCTGTGGCTAAATCGCCTTATCGTCTTGCACCTTCTGAAATGCAAGAGCTCGCTAGTCAACTGCAAGAGTTGACCGATAAGGGTTTTATTCGCCCTAGTTCATCACCGTGGGGCGCACCTGTACTATTTGTGAAGAAGAAGGATGGTTCATTCCGTATGTGCATCGACTACCGGGAACTCAACAAGCTTACTATTAAAAACCGATACCCTCTTCCCCGAATCGATGACCTCTTCGACCAACTTCAAGGAGCAACTCAATTCTCGAAGATCGATCTACATCTGGGTATCATCAATTACGTGTTCATGATGATGACATTCCAAAGACCGCTTTCCGTACTCGATATGGACACTACGAGTTCATGGTCATGCCTTTGGCCTGACCAATGCGCCTGCTGTGTTCATGGATCTCATGAATCGAGTATGTAAACTGTATTTGGATAAATTCGTGATCGTGTTTATTGATGACATCCTTATTATTCCAAGACAAAAATCGATCACGAGACACACTTGCGACAAGTACTTGAACTTTTGAAGAAGGAGCAATTATACGCCAAGCTTTCCAAGTGTGAGTTTTGGTTGGAAGAAGTTCAATTCCTAGGGCATGTGGTGAATAGTCAAGGAATTCACGTGATCCTGCTAAAATTGAAGCTGTGAAGAATTGGTGTGTTCCCACAACCCCAACCGAGGTTCGTTCTTTTCTGGGTTTAGCGGGATACTACCGTAGGTTCATAGCAAATTTCTCGAAGATTGCTAACCATTAACGGCACTAACCCAAAAGAATCGACTTTTTGAATGGGGACCCGAGCAAGAAGAGGCTTTCGAGACATTGAAACGCAAGTTGTGTAATGCTCCTATTCTCACACTACCCGATGGAAACGACGACTTTACTGTATATTGTGATGCTTCTAATCAAGGTCTTGGTTGTGTTCTCATGCAACGAGGCAAAGTTATAGCATACGCGTCGAGACAATTGAAGGTGCATGAAGTTAACTACACAACGCATGATCTTGAACTTGGTGCGGTGGTTTTTGCATTGAAGATTTGGCGACACTACTTATATGGGACGCAATGTATAGTCTACACCGATCATAAGAGTCTCAACACGTGTTCAATCAAAAGGATCTCAACATGAGACAAAGACGTTGGATTGAGTTGATTAGTGACTACGACTGCGACATTCGCTATCATCCTGGAAAGGCGAATGTTGTAGCCGACGCACTAAGTCGCAAGGTCCACAACAAGACTGTCTCGCTTCAAGAAATTCGAGATCGAAGGCAATGGTTTGATACGCTAGGAGAATTTGATACCGAGATTCATGTGGATGTCAACGAGGCTACTATCATGCTTCAAAACATAAGGATGATAGTGACCTCGAGATGTGCATTCGCGAGGCTCAACAAGTGGCACTAACCGACGAAGGAAAAGATGAAGATTTGATGATTAACGTACGGTCACAATTGGAGACAAAACCGAACGGCATGTGGTACTTCTTGAATCGACTTTGGATCCCGAATCGTGACAACCTTCGGCACTTCATTATGAACGAAGCTCATCAAACCCGATATTCTGTTCATCCTGGCTCCGATAAGATGTACATGGACCTGCGTGGTCAATATTGGTGGCCTGGAATGAAGAAAGATATCGCATCTTATGTTTCTAAGTGTCTCACGTGTGCAAGGGTTAAAGCCGAGCATCAACGACCAAGTGGTTTACTTGAGCAACCTGAAATTCCTATGTGGAAATGGGAACATATATCCATGGATTTCATAACCAAGTTACCTCGTACACTCGTGGTCATGATAGCATTTGGGTCATCGTTGACCGTTTGACCAAGACAGCACATTCATACCCATACGAGACACGTACAGGTTTCAAGGCTAGCGAATCTATGTTGATGAAATTGTGAGTCGTCATGGCGTGCCCTTACACATCATTTTGATGAGATGCTCGTTTCACTTCACACTTCTGGTCTTCGATGCAAGAGCTTTTGGGAACTCAATGGGATTTAAGTACGGCTTACCATCCTCAAAACGATGACAAACCGAACGAACAATCCAAACCCTCGAGGATCTGTTACGACTTTGTGTCCTTGATTTTGGTGGTGATTGGGATACGCATTTACCGCTCGCGGAATTTTCGTATAACAATAGTTATCACTCAAGTATCAAAATGGCACCATTCGAGGCTTTGTATGGCCGTAAATGTCGTTCCCCAATCTGTTGGACTGACATTGGGGAAAATATTATCACTGGGCCAGAACTTATTCAAGAAACGACCGACAAAATTTCCAAAATACGAAATAATCTTGAGGTGGCTAGAAGTCGCCAAAGAGTTATGCCGACAAAAGACGCAAACCATTGGAGTTTCAAGTCGACGACATGTTCTTCTTAAAGTCTTCCATGGAAGGGTGTTGTACGTTTTGGGAAGAAGGGTAAGTTAGCCCCACGCTTTGTAGGACCTTTCAAGATTTTGAAAAGAATTGGAAAAGTGGCTTAAAACTGAAGTTACCTTCTGAACTTAGCGGAGTTCATCCTGTCTTTCATGTCTCAAACTAAGGAAGTGCTTGACTGATGAAAATTTGCATGTTCCACTAGAGGAAATTCAAGTTGATGAGTCATTGTACTTTGTTGAGAAGCCTGTTGAGATTATGGATCGTACCCTGAAGAAGACCCGAACAACTACCACACCTATCGTTAAAGTTCGTTGGGAAAACAAATGTGGAGCTGAGTTCACTTGGGAACGTGAGGATCATATGAGGGAGAGATACCCGCATTTATTCTCTTAGCTTATTTCTAATTTCGGGACGAAATTCTTTTAAGTTGGGGAGACTGTAACATCTTGAAATTTTGGGTTATCTTATTGTTAGTTTTGTTAAATTCTTGCATGGGTTAGTTGTGTCATTCATGAGACTTATAGGTTACTGATGCCATAATTGGTCTATTAATCATTTAACTGAAAGATAATAATTATTAGATAACAATAACTTATATAATGATTTTAATAAATGAAATAATAACAATAAAAAAAAGTATAGTAATAATAACAATAATAATAATAACAATAATAATAATTTATTAGGTTAGTAAACTTAAAATGGTTGAAACTTAAAAAGAAACAAAGTTCAGGGGGTTTATTGTTAATTTACAAACTTTAATACAAAGGTTTAAGCATAAATAATAATAAGTTAAACTACAGGGGTCGAATTGTAACTTTAAAAGTTACAACCCAACCCCCGCCCACTCTTAAACCCGTGAATCCGGCGAGAGCTCCGGCCATTCTCGGGCCGAGCTCCGGCGGAGCTCCGGCGGCTTCAAACCAACCGTTTTTTCTTCAAATCTTAAACCAAAACCGACCCAAATCATTCTTTTGCAGGTTTCGAACTTAAATGCCTGATTTAATTGAGTTAAACCATCGGTTACTACTCGAATTATCGAGTAACCGAGATTATCTAATGCAAAGAACCGTTTGAGCGTTTAAGGCTAATAATGATCAAATTAACTAAACTTAAACGAACGTTTGTCTGATTCTAATCATTACAACTCCCAATTTCATATGAATCAAACGCGAGCATAAGCATTCGATCATCACCTTTTCGCGAACCTGCAACTACTCGAATATCATCTTCTGAGCATCAAAACTCAAATCAACATAGGGCTTCTCATCATTTAGCTTACTCGAAGCTTTCTGTGAAACGAATGGAGTTTCATCATTGATTATAACCTAAACGAATCGCAACACAGTCACGGCTGTTCTTCGAGTGTTCATCATCGATCTGTGCGAAATTCGGGTAATTGAACATACATACATACTCGATTCAATTGGGGAATAAAAGCCCTAACAATTATTTGTTCAAAAACATCATTTGATGCTTCAATTTGGGGGACGATTGAACCTAGGGTTCATACGATTTGGGGGGATTTGGTGCTTGGTGTTTTGGGTTTTAAAACGGGATTATGACCGTGGCTGAGAGCCTTGGTTCACTGGTTACCCACTCATTTCGTGTACGAGAGGTCCCGGGTTCGAACCCGGCGACCTCCAATATAATTTTTTGGGCTTTTCAGCCTTTAAAAAAGTATTTAAAGTTTTCTGAAAACTATAATAAAAATGTTTTGTAAATTTTGTTATTTTTAAAGCTATCCTATTATTTTCTATAAAATTTATCAACTTTAACCACCTTAACAATTTTCTTATAAAATAAAATTAGCAAAGTATATTTTTAAAATTAGACTTTATATAATATTGGTAAATCATTTAATTATTGGACACTATACAATTATGGATTAATCATGATAATTATAGAAATTATATATTTTATAATTAACCTTCACAAATTTTTATAAAGGATTTAATTCCTTAAAAATTTGATACATGACTTTTCTTGGACTAAAAAAATATATATGATTTCGCTAACCAACGTCATCAAATTATTAAGACCCTCAAATACCAAATTGAAACCCTAGTCTCGTTTAACCATTAAATAGATTATTAAATTGTAACCTTGTAAATATATATTTTTTTGTTTTAGGTGCATTGTGAAAGATTACGTTGAATCGTTGCTTATTATTATTCATATTAATCATCAATATATACTATTGATCATGTGAGTATTCTATACCCCTTTTTCCATATTTCACA
Organism: Flaveria trinervia; assembly: GCA_025506515.1. NCBI lineage: Eukaryota > Viridiplantae > Streptophyta > Magnoliopsida > Asterales > Asteraceae > Flaveria > Flaveria trinervia. Next base: position 5,017,457 of record CM046453.1, read on the forward strand.
CTTTGGGGTGAAACATGTTAACTTATAATTGCACTCATGGACTTATTTGAGACTTGTAAACTTTACGGCAATCATCATGTTAAGTTGTGGTTAGTTGAACTTTTGTGATTACCATGTTATGGCGTTATATGTGCAATCATTAACTATTGCTAGCCCAGCGAAGTCATAGATCTATGGGTAAGACAAGCCTGCTTGGTGATCAAGTACACTTAGCTGATCGTATATACTTTTAACGTTTGAGACTTGTAAAACATTGTCAAGGTTGATTGTTGCATGGGCCATAGCATCCCTAATCATATATTCACTAACTTATGACTTGAATTGCCATCTTTTATATACTTATGTATGAAAACTATGGAATGCTCACCAACATTTTTTTTATGTTGACTTTTTATTTTTAACATGTTTCAGGAAACGCCCAAGTTTGATTCCTACAACATTGAAGCTTGCACAATCTAGGAATGGACCTAGATTATATAAATAAAATAGAATGATTGTTACATTCTATGTTATGCTTTTATTTTCTTTGAAACTTATGTTTGTAATGTGACAATTGAAACTTATGTTTAAATTATATTTGGATTATTAATAGCGTTATGTGGCTGTGAACGATCTTAACTCTCACTCCTCGACGTTTCCGCCGTCAAGGTTGGGGTGTGACATCAGTGTGATCTTCAGCACTTGTAACCTCTTCAGCTGTTGTTCTTCAGTACTTTGGTTCTTCAGCTTCAGTACTTGTGTTCTTCAGCTGTTGTACTTCGCACTTAGTTCTTCAGCTGTGAAGTCTTCAGCACTTGATCTTCAACTGTTGAAGTCTTCACGCTTGTCAAAATGCTGATGAGGCTTTCAGCAGTTGTTGTATACCATGTGGGACTTAGAGGTTTGATCTTGGCTCATTGGTTCTTTTGGTCCAACAACTCCCCCGAACCAATGCAGCCAAAACCTCTAAATTATTCATTATCCCACTTATTGTTGGCAAGATGTTGGTCTTTTTCCTTCTTGATCAGTAGAGAAGATGACCCATGTAAGCTCCGGCCTGGAAAGAAATCTCAGATATTTGTTTGGCATGGTATGAATGGGAACTCTGTTTTGGGGAACTGGACACAGAGTTGTTATCCCATTCATGAGATTTACTTCCCATAATGAGTCTGTATGACTCTCAAATAGGCCTCCAGGAGAACAACTTGTTCCTCCTGAGAGAGTTCTTCTACTCCTCCTTCGAAGAAGAACTCTGGACCATAGTACTCTGATCAGTACTTCATGGTCCTGCCATTTTTCAGCTCCACCGTAGTTACCTCCCTATATACAAATTCATCAGGATGGTTGCCTTCAAGGAGTAACTGGAGCTCATTCTTCTGGATGTCTTCAAGCTTTTTATATACAACCCCTTCTTAATCATCTTGTTTTCTAGTAAAGCTTGAGGGGTCTTCTTTGCTTGGTGAGCTTCTTGAATTCATCAATGATTTCCCAAGGTGAGACTACAATGGCCAACATGATGGTAGAATCTATTTTTCGTACCTGGCCATTGTATCTGTGAGGAATAGTTCTTTATGGATTCTAGAACTCACCCTGGGGTCCGGCCATACTCTCACTCTCTCCTTCTGAAAAGTGTGCCTGAGAGTGTACAGCCTTTGAGCATGCCCTTTCATGGCTTGAATAGATGATGACTGAGGAAATTCCTTGTCAACCATCTTCAACAGTTGCTCATCGTGCTGTTTCTGCTGTTCTTCTTCTTCTATCTTGACTCTGACCATTCCCTTTGAGAGTCAGGTGTGATCATGAGTTGACTTCGGGGTTTTGGTAGCTTTAGAACAGCAGAGAGTGGCAGACTATCATCTTCATCCTCCTCTTCTTCTTCTTCCATCCTCAGCACCCTTCTCTCCTTCTGGGTGCATCACTGGATGATGGTTGGGTTGGTGAAGAATTGGTTTTGAAGAATGAGGATGTTTGGATTTTGGCTTAGAGATTGGTTGGGAGATTTGAGGGATAGGATCTGTTTGAGTGGGTGGAAGGGAAGGTTGATCCAGCATCTTTGTAGTTAGTTTCGCCTTTGTGAGTTTAGCCATCTCTAACCTTTTACCAGCCCCAGCCTCATCAAGGGCTTCCACAATAATCCCTTTGTTGAATTGCTCAGACAGACAGATTCTGGTGGCTATAGCCAGAATACTGTCCCTGGTCCATGCGCGAATCTCCATTAACGATCTTCCTAAGTATTTTGCAATAAAGCGGATCATTATTTCCAACCTCTCTTTTCCAGAGCATCATACCCTACCCATCGGGTTTGTATCTCTTGCACTTCCAACCTTCTGATCTCACTATCCAGTGTGGCTGTGTCAAACCCCTGCCTGAAGAGTTGTTCAATTATTTTATCCATGGATCGGTTGTGTGTAGTGTCAGCTTTTTACCAGCTCCTCCAAGGATTTGTCTTCAGCAGTATGATCATCAGCACTTTTCTTTCGCTTGTAAGTGAGCAGAGGTTGCTTTTCTTTTCTCCTCTTGGGCTTGCTTCTCTTCTTTCTTTTCCTCTGTTCTTTTCCTCTTCTTGTCTTTCACTGCAGTACTCTCCCCCTTTTGGATGCATTGGAGGAAGGGGTTTGTACCGCAGAAAGAGTCTTTTGTACAGCAGCATCAATCAGGGGCTGTAAAGTTGAGGAAAGCCTCTCATCAATGGCTTTAGTCACAATATCAGTGATTATGGGTGTGATGAGAGGGAGGGAATTTTGAAGTACAGCACCTATTTGTCAGGAGGGTTCTGTTCCTGAGAAGTAGGGCCTGAAGCAGAGGCAGGTGGTTGAGTTTGGAGTGGCTCAGTGTTTGGGGAACCTTCAAGTGAAGGTGCCATCTGTGGGTGGGTGGAGGCAGATGGTCTTTCTCCTTGTGAGAGTTGATCAAGTAGGTTTTGCAGCCTACTGACTTTCTCTTCAAGGATTGTGTTCTGGGCAAGAACATGTAGAAAAAGCCCAGGTCATCATCAGCCGAAGCTGAATCATCTGACCTCCTGCTTAGAGCAAGATTTACATGCACTGGGTGTAGACCAGTTAGTGCATGTGCCCTTGTGCTTGGTACTGGGGACTTCCAGCCTCAGGACAGTGTCCATCATCAGCTGTTGCCTCTAGTGAGGTCTTAGCAATGTTACCAGCCTCATTCTGATCATGTGCTGAGTCAGAGGAGAGTGGCAGCCTCACTAGATATTCTAAGCTCCTTGTCTACACCAGGAGATAGGAGTGGTAAACCCCTGTGCTGTGGGTTCTCAAGTGCACTGTGTTCCTCCCCCTCAATTGTAGAGGTATTCCCAGTAGTAAGTGGTTTCTGGGGAGGGGGTGAGGAGTGCAGTTGAGTCAGCACTTGTGCAACTATTAAAGTTGGGCTGAGGGGCGGTTGTTTGGGGTGAAGGGATAGAAGCAGTGTGCACCTGGGGAGGTGGGTGCTCTTCAATGGCAATCCCTCAAGTGAGGAAGATCCCAGATATGTAGGTACCCCTGTGTGGTTGCTGCAGGCTCCTGTGGAGAGGAGGCCTGAGCGGCTATGGCTGGAAGAGTCATTGTATCCACTAGGGGGTTTGGACTAGTGGATATATCCTGCGTTTGTGGTGCAGGGGCATCCTCAGGGGACTCAATTCCCTGAGTAGCCGTTTGGGTTTCTTTTGGTGGGTTTGGTGGGGACTTTTGATTTGGAGGTGGTGGCTGTGGGTTCCAGCTGCATGGGTTTTCGCAGCTTGGCAGCCATTTTTAGTGTCTGGTCAGAGTTGTGCCGGGAGTATACTTCCGGCAGAACAGCCGTAGCAGGGACTCCCAAGCCAACAAGTCCCTCAGCATTAAGCTGGTTTGTAATGATGGCCATTATGAACCGTGGATATAGTATCCAACGGTTGGCAGTTAGTTTTTGAGCCATGTCCTTGAGCTCCGAAAATATTATTTCTGAAAAGTTTAGTGGTTGTTGCTCAAGAATAGAATACATTACCTGCTGCCATTTGTCAACATTTGATCCCAAGACGACGTCTTAGGGGCCAAACATACATTCACCATGTGAAAAATTAGGCGCTCAGCGTCATTAAAGTGTTTCTTCATGATAGTGGAGGCACTGAGATCGCCTTGATATCCATGTTGGGCAAAGGATAGATCTGTGGTGCCCTTCTTGGATATCCAGCAGGAGAACTAGCATCATTCAGATGAAGAATCTGGCGGATTATTGCAGGATTGATGACTACTTCTTTGTTGTTGACGACCGACTGGAGAGATGGTGTGTTGTTCTCCCCAGTGGTAATAGTAACGTTCATCCAAAATTGTTGAAGGGATTCGGCATGTAGTATGGGATTCAGAAGAAATGCCGTATTGTATGGGACTGAACCATAAGATCGATAGCAGTATCGAACTTAGTCCAGACAGGCGATTTAGTGAGGTAGGCAACACAGTTGTGTCGCGGTTTAATTTGCATGGACGCCATTGAGAGGAGGGAAGTTTTGGAGAGGAACGTTAGGTTGAAGAAGATGAAGCATTGAAGGATTAGGTCAGGGGTATATATAGGGTGCAGGTAATAAAACGACTGAAGGATGTGGTGTTAGTCATCAGTAGTTTTAAACGACCGTTGACATGGTATTATCCTTTCAGACGTTGAAACATCTGAAGTCGTGGTGTTAGGCATCAGAAGTTAGAAAACTACTGAAGACCGTGGTTTTGACTTCAGATGATTGAAACAACTGAGGACTTGGTGTTTGTCATCAGTAGTTATGAAACTACTGAGGGCAGTGGTTTTGTCATCAACTGTTGTAAACAACTGAAGACTTGGTACTAGTCATCAGTAGTTATAAAACTACTGAAGACAAGGTTTTGCTTCAGTTGTTTAGGATGAAACAGCAGTTGTAGAAACGACTGAAGAGAAAGTTCTCTTCAGCTGTTTTCGTCAATTCTTAGCTTGTCAGCTGTTTCATACTGTCCTCAACACATTCATCAGCCTTTTTGGCTGATTTCAGTTGTTTCATAGGACATCAGTACTCATCTGTTTTTACTGATTGCAGTAGTTGTAGCTGCATCAGTAGTTGTAACTACATCAGTAGTTTAGAACAGATGAAGTACTTCAGTACTTGTGAGACTTTTAGCCTTTAGTAGTTATAAAAACTGCTGAGGATAAAAGAGCTCATCAGTACTTATATGTGACATAGTTACAAATGATCATCAGTACTTATTACTAAGATCATCAGTAGTTGTCACTTATTCTAGCTGCAGCATACCAAGCCTTAACACCAGGTTTTGGAAAGTTGAACTATCCAAAGGCTTAGTAAAAATGTCTGCAAGCTCATCAGCACTAGGCACAAACTTAGGATCAATCAGACCTTTTTCAAAACAATCCCTTATAAAATGATGTCTGATCTCTATATGTTTGGTCCTAGAGTGCTGAACTGGATTTTTGACAATGCAAAGAGCTGAAGCACTATCCATTAACACTGGAGTCTTAGTCTCTGTAATGCCATAATCCAAAAGTTGGTTTTGAAGCCAGAGTACCTGAGATGTACAACTTGCAGCAGCAATGTACTCTGCTTCAGCAGTTGATGTAGCAACTGAGGTCTGTTTCTTGCTCTGCCAAGAAATCAAGCAGTTGCCTAGGAATTGGCATCCACCAGAAGTTGATTTCCTGGTCAACTTACACCCTGCATAGTCACTGTCAGAAAAAGCAACTAATTTACCAGAATGTCCAGTAGAATACCATAAACCTAGAGATGGAGTGCCTTGCAGATATCTAAAGATCCTCTTGACTGCAATCAGATGAGACTCTTTAGGTGCAGCCTGAAATCTAGCACAAACACATGTAGCAAACATAATATCTGGTCTAGAGGCTGTTAAATACATCAAGGACCCAATCATGCATCTGTAAAGTGTTTCATCAACCACTTTACCTTTCTGATCTGTATCCAGTTGTGTGGTGCTGCACATGGGGGTAGAGCAGGGCTTACAGTTTTGTAAATCAAACTTTTGCAAAAGATATTTTGTGTATTTGGACTGATGAATGAAAATTCCATCAGCCTTTTGTTTGATTTGCAACCCAGAAAGAACTGTAATTCTCCCATGGCACTCATTTCAAACTTCTGTTGCATCAACTTTGTAAAGGCATCACACAACTTTGGATCAGAGGATGCAAAAATGATATCATCTACATAAATTTGAACAAGTAGATTATGCTGCCCAGCTTTCTTAATGAATAAAGTCTTATCTATGGAGCCTCTAGTGAAATTATTTTCCAGAAGAAAGTTTGATAATGTCTCATACCAGGCTCTAGGAGCTTGTTTTAACCATAAAGAGCCTTATCAAGCTTATACACTCAATTAGGATGTTTATTGTCCTCAAAGCCTGGAGGTTGACACATACATAAACCTCTTCTTTAATTTTTCCATACAAAATGCACTTTTGACATCCATTTGAAAAACTTTAAGGTTTGATAAGCAGCATAAGCTAAAAACAATCGAATTGCTTCCAGTCTGGCTACAGGGGCAAAGGTTTCATCATAATCAATACCTTCTTCTTGTGCAAACCCCTGAACAACCAGTCTGGCCTTGTTCTTAACAATAAGCCCATTTTCATCAGTTTGTTCCTAAACACCCATTTAGTGCCTATTGCACACTTACCTGGAGGTAGAGGAACCAGTTCCCACACTTGCTGTTTCTTGAACTGAAGAAGCTCAAGCTGCATGGCATCAACCCATCCATTGTTCTTTAAAGCAATGTGATAGTTCTTTGGCTCTTGCTGACTGATGAAGAGAGCATAGAAGCAGAAATTTGACAATTGACTCTTGTTGATACTCCAGCAGTGATATCACCAATGATTTGAGACATAGGGTGATTCTTCAGATCTTGATACACAATGAGATCTGTGCAAGTGTTTGTAGCAGGCTCAGCAGTAAAGATGGTGATGGTGAATCATTTCCTTGAAACCAATCAGTGGATGGTAATTCAAAGGAAGTTGAATTCGAAGAGATCTCATCAGCATTTGTTGTGGATGGTGCTACTGGAGCTACAGGAACATCAGGTCTAGCTGAATCAGGCAGTTGATCACTAAACCTGAAGAGGTGAGTACTACAATCATCATCATCATCAGCAGTACCACCAGGTGGTGAACTGTTGACAGGAGCAACAGCAGGAGTTTGATAAGGAACATATTGCAGTATGTCCAAATCAAATAACTCCACAGGGCTTTGTGGAATCTTGTCCTTTGGAGATTCATTGAACTTAAATGTAGAGTTTCTTCAACCATCTTTGTTCTGCAGTTGAAGACTCTGTATGCCTTGCAAGTAGATGAATAACCAACAAAATACCCTGCATCCACCTTAGGATCAAACTTATGGAGTTGATCCTTTGTGTGAGAATAAAACAGGGACACCCAAATGCTTTGAAAAATGAAATCAGAGGAGCCAAATGATGGAGAACTTCATATGGAGTCTTCATCAATCTCTGATTTACTAAAACTCTATTTTGCACATAGCAAGCTGTGTTGACAGCTTCAGCCCAAAAGGTTAGTGGCAAACCTGAGTCAGCCAGCATGGACCTTGCAGCTTCAATGAGAGTCCTGTTCTTTCTCTCCACTACTCCATTTTGTTCTGGAGTCCTTGGGATGCTAAACTGCCTTTGATTCCCTTGGAAAGATAGAAGTCATCAAGTGTATGATTTCTGAACTCAGTTCCATTGTCACTCCTAATACACTTGACTGGAAGGGAATATTGCTTCTCAATATACAACACAAAGTGAATAATCTTCTGAGCAGCCTCATCCTTTTAATGTAGAAAGAAAGTCCATACAAATCTGGAGTAATCATCCACAATTACCAGACAGTATTTCTTCTTTGCCATGCTCATTACTCTCACAGGACCAAATAGATCCATATGCAATAATTGCAAGCAGGCAGTGGACTTAGGCACTTCAATAGGAGGGAATGAGACTTTGTGCTGTTTTCCTTTTAAACAAGCAGTGCAGGTTTCATCACAGTGGAACTCCTTTATTGGTAAGCCTCTAACTAAACTATTGTGGGTAAGCTGATTCATGTTTTTGAGATTAACATGACCAAGCCTTCTGTGCCACAGTTTAGATTCTTGAGAAGAGGCTTTGGAAATAGGCAAGGATTGCCTTTGAGATCTATTTTCTTGGAAAGATCTAAGGCATATACTCTTCCTGTCCTGTTGGCTCTCAGGAGAGTATGATCATCCAACACCTTGTCAATCAAGTGCAAAACTTTGGATGACAGAATCCTACAGTTTGACTGGTGAAAAGAGCAACATGGCCTTTATCACACATTTGACTGACACTCAAGAGATTGTACTTGAGATTTTCCACATGATTAACATCATCAAATTTGATTTCTCCATTGGAGACAAAGCCCTTACCAATGATGTAACCCCTAGCATCATTGCCAAAAGAAACAAATCCCTTCTTTCCTTGAGAGTAGTCATGAAGAAGAGAGCTGTTCCCAGTCATGTGCATAGATCCCCCACTGTCTACATACCAGATGCTATTTTGGCATGTTGAAGAACCCTGCAATAATGAACAATCAGTTAGTTTTAGAGACCCAAACCTTTTTGGTTTTGGGCCTGGTCTCATCAATAGATGGTAAACTAACAGGTTTATCTGAAACAACAGCCTGAGAGGAAGAAGATGGTGTAGAAGAGGAGTCATTTGGCTTGGACCTCCTTTTCTGTGGTTTCAACATAGGAGCATCTAGTTGGTTAACTCTACCTAACAGATGTTGAACCATCATAACCAGCTGTGTCTGATTTTGTGACAAAGCTTTCAGCTCATCAGACACATTGCCGGTGGAGTTTGATAAGTTCCTATGTTGCTTTTTCTTCTTCTGAGCATTCTCAGCTGTCACCTGTTTAACCCCTTCCTTTTTGGATTTCTTTGAGGACTTAAGGTTACAGGATTTGATGTTGCTGATACAAATGTGGTCTCAAACTCAGTTTTCATTTTTACCATCTTCTCATTAATTTCTTCTTTTTGTTTGAGTTTGGAACCTCTTTGTACAACAATCATCTGTAAGATGATTGAACAAACCACATACTTCACATGGTTTTCTTCATCTTAGGTTGATCATCAACTAAAGAGGTGAAGCAACTGAAGACTTGTTCTTCAATGCTTTGGAAGCATTGTTTGCTTTCTTGACTGCCTCTTTAGTAGACTTCAAACTCTTTCTACTGGCAGTTTTCTTCTCTTTAGTACTGACAGCAGTTGAAGTTTGAACTTCAGGTGTTAAATCCTGCTCTCTAGTCCTTTCAGGACCTTCAGAATAACTCCTGAATTAATCAACTCATTGATCATGTGAGTGTCAGCATTTGAACCATCAACATCAGCTGATAAGTTCAAAGAGGGCTTGATGCTGACTGCTACTTCTGATTGTGCTGTATCAGAAGGTAGATCACATGATGTGATGGATTGGTTATCACTCTCACCATCAGATTCTACCTCTGCTCTTGGGGTAAAATCTGTAGGTGGAGCAGTGTGATTGTAACCAATTCCAAACTTCACATTGGAGCAGATTTCTTACTAAGAAGCATTTCAAAACCTTTGCATGATTGTACCCATCTATCACACTCTACCTGGGTAACTGTAAGGGTTTCTTTGAGATCTTTGTACTTCTCTAGAAGTACCTCTTCTCTAGCCTTATCATCAATTATTTGGCAATTCAGTTTATAAATCTCATCATTTTCATCTTTAAGCACAGACTCAAACTCAGCTTTGTTTTTGGAAATTATTTGTTCTAGCTCAATGTTTTATTAATTAGAGCTACATTTGCTTCTCTAATGGAAGCAAATGCTGCTATGCATGGTTCAGAACATATTTGGTTTTTGCCTCAGAGGATACCTGTGATACCTGAGATGTGGAGGCATTAGAAAATGAAGTATCAGCAGACTCCAAAGCCATAAGAGCTAGATTCCCAAAGGACTGTCACCACCATGTTGACCAGCACCTGAGAACAGTTGGTCATGACCAGACATGTCTCTGGTAAACTGCTCCAGTCAACAACTCCTGGGGTGAAGAAGCTGTGTTGTTGAGGTTGTGTTGTTGATGAGATTGGGATGGCTGAGGTCTGGTAGTGCATGAGGTTGTGGTGCCATAGGAACTTGAACTTGATTTGACTGTGGCATGTAATAACAAGGGTACGGATATGGCATTTGACCCTGAGGAACAAAAATGCCGGAGATTGTTGTTGAGGATGATGACTAGAAGTGACAGGATGTTGCCCTCTGTGTTGTTGACTATTGCCAGGAAAAGTCACAAAGGGTGCAGTGGAGTTAGATCCAGTTGATCTACACTCTCTTGCAAAGTGTCCAAGCCTTTGGCATTTGTGACACCTCAACTTGCTCTTGTCAAAACCAACTTTGGTTTTGCCAGAGAGTCCTGGGAATTTTCTTCCAGTTCTTTTATAGAACTTCTGAGATCTGATATTTATCAGGCCATTTGGCTCAAAATATCCATCTCTTCTAAGTCATCATCAGCAATCCCCTTGAGATCATCCATAATGAAGCATAGATTGTCATTATTACACCCAGTAACTGACCATCAACACTCACAAATGCAGAATCAAAAGTGCTTGAAGAGAAATTAATATGCTCATCATACTGGCATTCAGATGAAATATATTCTGACTCATGACCCACCAAGGCAGTGTTGCCTGGTACAAAGTCTTCAGCGAGCTTTCCAGATGAAGACAACTTTCTCTTCTGTTCTATCTCTCTCTCAAACGTGAGCAGTTTCCCATGGAGTTGGGTGAGAGATAGTTTGTCCAAACTTGCACTAGAGCGTAGGACAATAGTATATGTGTCCCATCTCTCAGGCAGTGATCTGAGAAATCTGTTATTCATCTGGATATTAGTGTACTCAAGTTTGACCGTTTTTAAGTTCAGAGATCAAACAGAGAGCCGCTCATATTGTTGAGTCAGTGTCTCACCCTTTCTATGAGAAAATGTCTCATATTGTTGGGCGAGATTTCTCTATTATTTGCCAAGACCTCATGTTCCTCCAAATTGTTCTTTCAAGGCATTCCAGAGGTCATGGGCAGTTTCATGATGCATTAGCCCAGAATAGTTTCATTGGCAGTGCCATGGCCAGAATTCCATGGGCTTTTGCATCAATTTCAAGCAACTTCTTATCCTCATCTGAGTATTGCTCCCTCCTCTTCGGAACCATTGATTGGTTTCGGGTTATTCACCATAGGCTTGTGTGGACCATGTACCACTGATGTCCAACAACCTGCGCTGTTAACAGACAGGTGATGGAGCATTCGTCTTTGCCATATGTTATACTCATTCCTAACCAGCATTGGTGGCTTGGTTGAGGAACCAGTATTGTGAGGATCATTGGAGGGAGTAGTCATTTTCAGTTCAGAAACAATTTAGTTCAAGCTTTTAAAAAAGGTTACACAGACCACAACAAACTCAATGAAAACCAGAAAAGATCTCTGGATGAATGACCAGAAATACAGAAAATTCAATCTCTATAACGTTTCTTGCAAAAACAAAAGCTAATTCAATCAAACTTAGATCTGAATAGCAGTTTCAAGATCAATTATTAGATCATCAATGATTAACCTGCTCTGATACCATTTGACAGGATCAGCGATCACAAGTTTGATGTATTAGAGTTAAAGGCAGCGGAATAAGAATAGGAATTAGACAAATGTAGCAAGAAGTCGATGTTGTATGCATTAAGAGCACATACGGTTATGGCGAGAGAATATATTCTGATTCGAGGAATGTTTATAGATATGGAATGTTCTAATCAAATCATTCATTCATTCACATCATTCACCTATTACAATAGGTTGTCACTCTATATATAGAGTGCAACAAACACTGCTGTTATCACGGAAAGTGACAACTGGCAGATCTAATACAAGAATAACTAACTCTTACAAACTACTGAAATGTTCACAACTACTGAGAACATATCAGAGTGTTAAGTACAAAATATAAAACTACTGATTGGAAACTACTGAAACTACAACGACTGAAGAACAAGCTCTTCAGTCGTTTTACAAAACTACTGAAACATAAAAATATAAAACTACTGATATCACAATACTGAAGAAGTACTCTTCAGCAGTTGTGACAAACTATGAGGCTTCAGTACTTGATCTTCAGACTTTGACCTTCAGATGTTTTCATCAGCTGATGACTTCAGCAGATATCATCAGCTGATGTCTTCAGTCTTTGTCTTCAGACTTTGTACATCAGTTGTGATCTTCAGCACTTGTAAACTCTTCAGCTGTTGTTCTTCAGTACTTTGGTCTTTCAGCTTCAGTACTTGTGTTCTTCAGCTGTTGTACTTCAGCACTTTAGTTCTTCAGCTGTTGAAGTCTTCAGCACTTGATCTTCAATGTTGAAGTCTCAGCGCTTGTCAAATGCTGATGAGGCTTTCAGCAGTTGTTGTGATACCATGTGGGACTTAGAGGTTTTCTGATCTGGCTCATTGGTTCTTTTGGTCCAACAGCCCAGCCGCAGCTGGCGAATAAGCCCAATGCCGTAACTGGGCATGATATTGCTGAAATGATATCGCGAGTCCTCGTATTTCAACATTTATAAAAACCTTCACAAAAACTTGGTAACCAAGAAAGCCATGTCATGGCTAAAAAAGAATAAGGAAGAAACGCAAGACGACAAAACGCATGAAGCCAAAACATTGGCAGAAGTTCAGAGCAGCCACCAATCCCCAAGTCAACTACAAAGACAAACTTCATTAATAACAGTTAGAAACCCTTCGCACAAAAGGGCATAAAACCCTTGGCTAGGGGATTTCAGTCCCACATCGTTGACCACAGGCTCCCAGAAATAGAATCATGTGATTTCTTGTTCCCATGCACCAACACTATAAATACTCTTCATTCCACAGGTAGAACACATTCACATACACAGAACATTCTTACCACAAACTATTTACTTATTCTCCCTTCAGAGTTCTCTTAACATAAATACTTATTCTCACGCCGGAGTGTGGTCTCGGGGAGGAAAACCCTTTCTGCCTGAGGCGAGGCTCACGGTGTTGTTCTTGTCTCGCAGATACTCGTTCAGCCAAAGTATGCTCAGCCGAAGGCCAGCTCAGTCGAAGCCAAGTCCAGCCGCATCCTGCTCCCTAGCAACCAAAGCCAAGTTCCTGCCTGATCCTCGGTAGCAACTCCATTTTCGCACTGCTTCCAGGTCTTAATCCCTTGATTAGGATTCGTGTAGCAACATTTGGCGCCATCCGTGGGACTCCGACGTTACCCAAAGAATCACCATGGATTCAGGTCAGGAAACTCCTCACCATAAAGATGTTGACAATCCACACCCTGTTGCCTCCCCTTGGGGACCAGCGCAGGGGGCGGCAAAAACGGTGGTAGTGTCATTACCCCAGAGTTCATCAGTAAAAACCGAGAACAAATCCTCTCCATGCTAGAACAAGAGGAAAGGGAGCGACGACCTTGAAGAAATCCAAACACGCTGGAGTATGAAGAAACCCCAAAGGAGAGGAATCGTGGGGATGGAGAAGGTAGCCATGGGGATAAAGTAAAGAACGTTGAAGACAAGGCGAAGACAAACCATGTCACCACCCACACCAGAGAGAAAGCGGTAGTCGATGAGGATTTTAGCAAGCCATACCGACCGTCGACGGCGCGAGCAAGATCAATATTCATCCCAAGAATAACGGAATTTGTTTCCCTCCAAAGCTAAAAATGTCATCTAATGGGAAAATATGACGGCCTGGGAGACCCGGATGACCACCTCGCATTTTCATCAGGGCAGCAGAGGTAGAGTAGTGGTCAGTTCCCATATGGTGCCACATGTTCACCCAAACACTTATAGGCGCAGCTAGGGTGTGATCTGACAGTCTTCCGATTGGTGAAATTGGGAGTTTCGAAGAATTGTAAGACAATTCCTGAAAAAATTTCAGTCAACAGCGTCGCTCTACAAAAGATCCCACTGAGCTCATAATATTAAGAGGGGAGATAACGAATCTATTGAAAACTTCATTACTAGATACTCTAAGGAAAGCATGCAGATTCGTGGAGCCGGAGAAACAATCCGGATTTCGGCTTTTATCCATGGTGTGAGAAATGACCAACTAGTAGAGAGGTTTCATGAAAGTCTTCCAAAGTCAGTGGAAGAAATGTTAGAAAGGGCAAAGGCGTTCGTGCGAGGGAAAAGGCATGCGAACAGTTAAAAGAGAAAAGCCTGAAAAAGCCTGTACCCACACGGGATTCACAAAGGAGACCAGGAGGGGCAAGATCTTGGGAGAGGCCACGTTTTCAACCCCGATTCGCCCAGCAGATTCCGGTCTTTCAGCCTCGTTTCACACCTTCCTCAGTAAAAAAATTCACAAGGACAAACGTGACTCTACCTCCTCTAACAAAAACCCCGAGTGAAATTTTGCGACTGAAAACGTTCGTTTCACCAAACCCGCCCCGCTGAAACCTGGGGTAAAGAGGGACACAAGCAAGTATTGTGAGTTTCACAAAGAAAATGGACACACAACAGATGACTGTTTCTCTCTAAAGCGGCAAATTGAAGTCGCCATAAAGACAGGGAAGTTAGCACACTTGTTAAGGGAATTGAAAAAGATGCCACAGGCAGGGGACAAAAGAAAGGAAATATTCATGTTGCAAGTGGCGAATCGTGGAGGCAAACGGTATTCCGACCATATGGAGCCATGGATGGCACAAGAGATATCTTTTCCCCCAATTCGTGGTGGAAGTTTCGCCAACGCGCCACTCACCATCTCAGCCATCATTGCAGGTCATCAGGTACACCAAATATATGTGGATAGTGGTAGTAGCTCAGAGATTATGTACGAACATTGTTTTTTGCAGCTAGATGACGAGGTTAGGAAAGACCTAGAGACAGTGACGCATCACCTCACAGGATTTTCGGGGGAGCTGGTGCAGACGTTGGGCCAGATACAGTTGCCAGTAGCGATAGGGAAGGAAGTTGGTTGGAGAGAAGTCATGATGACATTCCTGGTTGTACGTTTAGAGTCTTCCCCACAATGTTCTTTTAGGGAGGCCTGGTCTGTGTACTCTTGGAGCAGTAATCTCGACAGTGCCGTGGCAATAAAATTCCCTACCCCAACCGAAGTAGTTACCATCTACTCTAGCAAAAGGTGTAAAGATGTAAGAACGGTAAGGCCAGGCACTTCAATCGAAGCAGACGAAGCCATGTGCTCAACGTTGGAGAAGTGGGTGATTAACCCCGCTTTTCATGAGCGCAAGGTCACGATCGGAGGTCAATTGACTGACGCAACCAAAGAGAGACTACGGTGTTTGCTGCA
Organism: Flaveria trinervia; assembly: GCA_025506515.1. NCBI lineage: Eukaryota > Viridiplantae > Streptophyta > Magnoliopsida > Asterales > Asteraceae > Flaveria > Flaveria trinervia. The sequence goes on from CM046453.1 coordinate 5,032,734, forward strand.
GAACAGCTTAGATGTCTTTGCATGGCAACCATCAGACATGAAGGGTGTCCCCCGGGACATAGCAGAGCACAGATTGAACACATACAAGTCAAAGGAACTGATCGTTCAAAAGCGTAGGCATATGGGCCTGGAGCGAAGCCAAGCCATGGTAGAAGAAGTTAAAAAGTTACTCGAAGCAGGCATAATTAGGGAGGTGCGCTACCAGACGTGGGTGGCTAATCCAATGATGGTAAAGAAGAGTGATGGACGTGGCGGAGTGCATCGACTTCAAGGATCTCAACAACGTTTGTCCTAAAGATTGTTATCCGTTGCCAGACATAGATTTGAAAGTAGACTCTGTAGCAAGTTTCCCTTTGAAGTGCTTTATGGACGCCTACAAGGGATATCATCAAGTTCAGATGGCACCCGAAGACGAAGACAAAACAGCTTTTTACACTGACATTGGAATCTTTTGTTTCACCAAAATGCCTTTTGGCCTAAAAAATTCAGGGGCCACATATCAACGCTTAATGGACAAAAGTTTACCGAGCAAATGGGAAAAAACATCGAAATTTACGTCGATGACGTGGTGATAAAAAGTCAGAATGAGGAAGCCATGCTGGCAGACATCGCCGACACTTTTGAGACATTACGGAAAATAAACATGAAGCTGAACCCAAAGAAATGTTCGTTCGGTGTGGAAGAAGGGAAGTTTTTGGGAGTCGTGGTGAAAAAAAGAGGGGTTGGAAGCTAATCCTGAGAAAGTTGCAGCAGTGCTCGAAATGTCATCGCCTAAATCTATCAAAGAAGTGCATACACTCAATGGACGTCTGGTTGCACTCAACAGATTCCTGTCAAGACACGCTGAACGCTCTTTGCCTTTCATGTCTACGTTGAGAAATTGTTTGAACAAGAGAGATTTCAGGTGGAACGGATGAGGCAGAGAGAGCTTTTCAACATATGAAGTTATATTTGAGCAACCTGCCGACACTAGTGGCTCCTCTTCCAGAAGAACGGCTCATGATGTACCTGTCAGCCGGAGCAGAGGCCGTTAGCACAGTTTTGATGACGGATCGGAGTGGGAAGCAAACACCAATCTACTTCGTCAGCAGGGCTCTCAAGGACCCGGAAACCAGGTATTCACCAATGGAAAAGCTTACTCTTTCTTTGGTATATGCGTCCAGGAGGCTACGAAGGTATTTCCAAGCCCATGTAATCGAAGTTCGCACGAGCCACCCCATACAACAAGTGTTGAGAAGACCGGAAAATTCTGGGAGATTGGCGAAATGGGCCATAGAACTCGGGGTTTTCGGAATTGAATACAAGCCAAGGGTGGCGGTAAGATGTCAAGTGGTGGCTGATTTCTTAGTAGAGATACCACAAAATGGGAGTTGTGCCGAGAGCAACGTAAGCAACGAGTGTAGAAGTGACGAAGAGTGGCGTTTACACACCGACGGAGCCGCAAACGATGAAGGGCCAGGAGCTGGTCTGATATTGGCAGGGCCCAACAACGAAGAGTTAACCTACGCCTATGGTTAGCTTTCAAAAGTTCTAACAACGAGGCGGAGTATGAAGTGTTATTGGCAGGATTGAGGTTGGCCAAGCAGATGGGGATTCGGCGACTACATGCTCATGTAGACTCGCTACCGGTGGCAAATCAGATTAATGGGTCTTATGATGCAAAGGAAAAAACAATG